>PYXC01001611.1:0-11086 GCA_015244755.2 Tenualosa ilisha | reverse complement strand
GATTCAGCTGCTCCACTGATGTTGAAGATGTCTCCCTCAGACACTGGAGTTGTGCTGGTCCCTTTATACCACTTATATGTCCAGCCACTGAGAGACTCTATCACACACTTCAGAGTGACTGTCTCTCCAGTGAACACAGGACTCTGGGCTCTACAGTCAGTGTAGCCAAAGGCAGGGCTGCAGAGGAACAAGTGAAGAAAATGAGGGTCAACAAGAATGAATGTTATATTAAGGATAACCCAGACATCAGTGACTGAGTGTTGAATAGGTTGATTGTATATTATCACATGCTTTATGTATTCGATAAGTTGCCTAATATTGAGGCAAAATCTTTTGAAATTATTCTAAAACAGACAGTGGGAAATAAAATCATCACTGATAGTAAACTAAAAAGCAAATGTGCTGTTAAACTTATTATTTTGACATTTCCTGAAGCCTAAAGAGGAACACATTGAGATCATGAGTAATAAAGTATATAAACATTTGACTCACATACTCACATATCACTTCAATATTAACTTCATCAAAAACATGAGACCTTTCTGCTGCATGACAGTAATGTAAAGCAATAGGAAACCATGTACCTTATGATTATTCCATTTTACTTGGTAGTATTACAGTGTGTATTGAACATTAAACAGCAAAATATACACAAAAAAGGTTTTCTACCTGACACAGTCCATTTAAACGTATTACAGTGTGTGTTAAACATTACACAGCAAATTTAGCTGAGCAAAATAAACACAAAAAGATTCTTTACCTGATACAGTCAGTTGGACCGTATCACTGTAGTCTGACCACTGTGAGGTGCTGTTGTACAATGCGGTACAGTAGTAGTCTCCAGAGTGGCTATAGTCAGCAGAACTGATGATGTACTCTTGTCCAGTCTGGTAGGATCCTTTCAAATACCATATGTGGTACTCAGCAGTGTTTCCCCACTCTGGTACATCACACTTGAGGGTAACCGACTCTCCTCTGAATATGTCTTTGCTGACTGGAGTCAGGGTCACTATAGCCTTGGGTCGCTCTTCTGAGGCATAAAATCTTTTTAAATCTCATTAAAAAAAAGACAGGAAGCAAAACCAAAGAACTCTAAGCTTCACATTTGTTTTTTGTAAACATCAGAGGCCTATATGTTTATCTTTTGTATGATTATCCAATCTTTTTGTACTTTGAGACACACTTTACAAAGATACAATTATGACTATGGTTATGATTATGGTTATGGTTATGATTATGACTATGATGATGCTGACGATGATGATGATGATGATTATTATTGTTATTATTATTATTATTATTATTATTATTGGTGTTGTTGTTGTTGTTGTTAATTTATTTATTTTTATTTTTATTTATTTATTTATGTTGTTGTATTGCAGTTGTAATATTGTACTTGTATTGTATTATTATTATCTTATTTATGCTTAATTTTAGTTTGTTCCAGTTTCATTTAAATTTTTGTCTTATTTTTCTATGTTTTTATTCATATAAAAACATTTCAAAGAATTCTACATCACCTGCCACATGTCCAGAGTGGAAAAACAAGCTCAGCACTAGAACACAGACACATGGAGAGATGACATAGATGTAATCCAGAAAAGCAACCAGAATAAATCAAATCATCCTCATAGTCAAAAGTCACATGTTTGTTCCATGACAAAAGCACACTGGCTCTGAAGGTCCCAAAGTACAGCCATACACAGAGGCGTAACATAAATGCAGGGACTCCCTGCAGGAATCCAAATCCCAGCATTCATCAATATTATATCAACAAACAGCATAGCTACACTTGCTCACCTCTTGCTCCCATCACTCTGCATAGATGTATCACACACTTCCTCATTCACACTCTCATTAACTGTGCCACACCTGCCCACCCCTGAACAATATCATTTAAAACATTGATTTGACTGGTGGGGGCCCTTTGGATTGTGGAACCCCCCTGCCTCATGTGGGCTGAGGGGTGAACTTTATGTCCATGGTCTTACAGTATCTCCCCCAGTGTCAATGCGACTTTCCCACACATATTTGAATCCACATAAATCCTGGTCACAGAGCACACAATGATTTTAGCTGTTTAAGAGTGCTGACAAGTCAAGAAAGAGAATATAAAGGAAGAATATCCTGTAGCTCAATAGTTATAGTACTAGTAATCCGTTATAGTAATAATAATCCGTTTACAGGAAGTTGTTCTTTATAAATGCAATGAGGAACAGGCAACGCAACGATCAAGCTAATATACCAACTCAGGTGAGGCTCAGAGACACAAACACACAATGGAAGCTTCCAGAACACAGGTATTACTCACAGAACAACAGCCCCAGAGTAGAGAGCCCCATGCTGAGTGCCATCCAGTTACAGAGATCTTTCAATGTGTTGCAAAATACAGAGACATATGAAAGTCAGTCCACCTCCCCCAGAGAGCGTGTGAGAAGTATAGCAGTAAAGAGAGAGGGAGGAGTGAGGTGGTGAACATGAGAAAGCATGAGAATAGAGCGTGTGTGCGTGTGTGTAAGTGTGCATGTGTGCGTCTGTGTGTGTGTCTTTGTGTGTGTGTGTATGTGTGTGTGTGTGCGTGTGTGCGCGCGTGTGTGTGTGTCTTTGTGTGTGTGTGTGTGTGTGTGTGTGTGTGTGTGTGTGTGTGTGTGTCTTTGTGCGCATGTGTGTGTGTGTGTGTGTGGGTATGATTGGGTGGGGCTGAATAACTGAGACAAGACACAGTATTAAGCAAAACAATGTCTCAAGAGAGTAATAGATATGTTCAATTATTCATTTTACTGTTTGCTTCACTGACATACTGATGATTAGGCAACAAACAAGCTGTAATACATTATAGGCAAATAAATGTAAACTGTCTGTCTCTCCCTAATGACTACCAGCATTAAAATGTAAATTAAAAAGTTCTAGGTGTATATAGGTTTTTATAGGTGTACAAGAGGTAGCCAACCCTGTACAGACACAATGTTTTGAATGCAATTGATCAAATCAGAGGCAGCCAACATCTAACATGTTAATGTGTCACTGTAGCAGCAGATATATTCAGACTTCTGCTTTGCTGGAAGGAAGGTGTTTGTGTTCTGTGGGGTTAGGGCTAAAAAAAGGGAGTCCTGAATCTGTCTCTCCACCAAATGTATAGATGCAAATCAGCTCCTTATCACAGGCCACCTGTTGTGTTTTCTTCTATTTCTGTATTGATTTTTAGAGTTCTTTTTTTGTATCCAATTTGATTCTTTACCATATATCTCTCCCAGAATCTCTGAATATTATGAAGAAATATGAAAATGAAGAAGAAAAAACAATGATGATGTACATTCTGCACAAACAGAGTTATGTGAATAAGGAAGCAGAAGCAAGAGACCGCTTGAGAACGGCTGTGTACTTAAAAAAAAGTCACTTCAAGTTCTCCAAAACAGGTCTTCTACTCCTACTCTTCTATGGAGTAAGTGTTATTTGTTCAGAACAGTGCATCAGAAGAGATAAATAATAAACAAGGCCTCAGAAATTTGCACTGCAGTTTGAAGGTAAAAATGTGTTGGTTTTGTCCACATGTGGATTGTCTTCAGTGTTTGAAATATTCAAAAACATTTGTTATAACGTAATCAGTATAATCTGTGTGTTAATAAATAAGTTTTAGGACACAGCATTTTTACTGCCATCACATCAGTTCGCATTTGCTTTACAGAGGAAATGGTTGATGACAGCCTCCTACACAAAGCCTATAACCTACAGAGGAAACCAGGCCCAAGCCACAAACTCTCAACTCTTCATGCACATTGTCACCACATGAGAATTAAAATAGGCAAGTACAAACAGACAGGACAGAAGAAAAGAAAAAAACAAGTGAGTTAAGAAAAAGAGTGAACAAGTGATTAAGTGAACAGGAAAACTAAGCCAGAGAAATGAGCAACAGAAATGTAGCAAGAGAAACAGAGATTACTAGAAAATAACTTACTGAGAAAAATGGAAGGAAAGTGTTCCCAAGATGATTCTTACTGTATTTTGTGATTAGTGAAAGGCTGTCCAGTTAGACAAAACAAAAATGAAATGGGGATTATTTGTGGGGTCACTGAGTTATGTGGTTATTTTGTGAATATTGAACTACTTTCACTTTTAGGCTTGTGGCTCCATGGTCTACAAAAACATGCTGTTAAAGGCATGGGCCTGTGTGTTCATGTAGCAATGGGAAACTGAGGCTTTGAGAAACACTGAACCTCATGGGCACAGGTGTCAATTCAGCACCTTGGAGAGTTCCAGTCCAACTTCAATATTAACCCCAAACTTTCTCTCTTCTGAAAATCTTCTCCAGAAAGATTATAAATCGGGATACTGACCTAGGTGGAGACGAATTTCTAAAAGTAGATGCATACAGATTGGGATTCCTTGAACATTTTAGAAAACATGAATGTGGCTGGCACAAAATGTGTCCACCATATTTTGATCTTTATTCTTTAAGTAAAGGGATTGCAACACATGAGAATGCAACTCGTTTCCTTAGTCTATACTTTCTCAATACATCATAATGTGATGCTGCTGATGGTGTTATAAATATTGTTACATTTTTTTCTAAATTAACTACTTTTAACACATGCATGCAGTCAATACAAGGACATAAGGACATTTTATTGCCACATGCCTGTAATACATACATACATACATGCATGCATACTTATTTATTTATTTAACCCCAGTGCTGTCCTGGGTTTATACTTAGTGCAGCCCGTAGCAGGGCTGATATTCTGTGAATATGGAAGCAGTGGAAACTGTGTGAGAGGTGTTTATATATCTGTCAGTTCCGTCATTTTAGGGAAAAAGTTTTTGATTGGCTTCCAATCTCATGTGAACAGAAAGAGGCAGGCTATGCTAAGGGATCAGTGAGAACCAGGCTGGGAGAGCCAGGGGTAGAAGGGGTTGATCTAATTGCTATGCTTCAGTTCACTCTAATAGCCTTAAAATGTAATAATTTGACTGGGTGACCTCCCAAATATGTACGCTCACTTTTGTTTTCATTGTTGGGTGGTGACAAAGTTGTGGCAAGAAATAGTTTTATTTTTATTTTTGTTATTTCTCTGGGAACATGCAAACTGGCTCAATTCCTACTCAATTCCCTTATTGTTTCAAATGAGGGTTTTTACTTCTACCCTGCTTTCAGTTAGGTGAAAGTTATAGTTGCTCATGAATGAACTACAGACAAATAAATTTGTTTTCTATTTTTTTCTAGTTCGATTTTTTTCTAATTTTGCTCTGACCAGACCTGCATGCACTGAAACACAGTCTGGTCGTGTTTGTTTCAGTATCAAGTGGTGGCAGTGAACTTGTTGCAACTAATATATAGCCTGGGCAGTGGTAATCATAGGGACAGGAAGTGGGTTTTAAAAATTGTGTGCAGAGCCCGTAAATGAAGAACCGAAATATGTTCTATCTTTCAGCAAAGTTTGGAAATGGCCAGTAGTATAAAATACATAACAAATGTAACAACTGTTTTTTTTTTGAGACTTTAATATTTTACAGGTACTTAAAACAGACTATTTCAGAATTTCAGACTATATCAGAATGTAATAATAATGTCTTACATGATATTCCAAATACAGATAAAACACAGTAAACCTGGTTTACATGTTGTTCACATATGTACTTTTAGTTTGAAACAGAAAGTGATCTGTTGCTGTAATGCTATGCGCACTTTACAGACTGGATAGGCTAACTATTTGGACATCAGTCTCACTGGGGAGACTGTCACACTCACCTGCCAGGTGAGGGACTGGCTGGAGGTACAAGTGGTTCAAGAGGGCCACCCTAGTATAGCTGTCACCCTCAAGGTGGCACAGTGAACATCGGCAAGTTTCTTTGGGAGCTCAGCTATGCAGAACAGCGGCTTCTACTGGTGGCAGGGAGAGAGCAAAAAAAAAAAAAGATATGTGTAGCCATACATTAGCAAAGCTGTTCAGCACAGATGCAAAAATAGGCACAGGCTCAGATCTGCATATACAGTATATCTGTGCAATATCTGTCTTCTGAAAGACATCAGTGTTGTGAACCTTGAGGCTGCATAGTGTTACAGAGGTGGTGAGTGTGAGAAAGCAGTGTGAGCAGAGTGTGTGAGTGTGGGGAGAGGGGTACTACTGGGGTATTACTGAATTACAGAGATATGCAAGCAGTCAGACAGAATGTCAGAATCAGGAAATATCAATAACAGGACAAATATGCATGAGTGTGAATAATACAGGAGGTAGTAGAGGGTAAGCACTAGAATACAACATAGGGGTAAAAGAAGTATACTCTAAAGTTTTATGTGCAACTGATCAAATCACGGGCGGCCAACATCTGACTTGATTGTGTCACTACAGCAAGATACATCTAGACCTTTGGCTTGGTGGAAGATTAGATTAGATTAGATTAGATTCAACTTTATTGTCATTACACATGTATAAATACAGGTAACGAAATGCAGTTTGGCATCTAATCAGAAGTGCAAAGAGCAGCAAGTGCTGCAGTATGCAGTATGCAGTATGCAGTATGTACAGCAGTAAAGAGCAGATTATATACAGATAAGAGTAGTAATAATAAATAGTCAGAAGAGCAATATACATGTTAGGTGATGAGATAGTAGGGTAATATACAGATGTGCTATAGAGATTCAATGTAAGGGCAATATACAGATGTGCTATAGAGATAGTTATATACAGATGTATTAAGTATATACAGATGTGCTATAGAGACAGTTATGTACAGATGTATTAAGTATATACAGATGTACAGATGTATTAAGTTAGGTAGGTGGAAGGAAGGTGACATCGCTTCCAGAATCTCTGAGGGAAAAAGAAGACAACTTGCACTGTGTTGTGGACTGACTGTAGCTTTTAGATGTGATATATATATATATATATATATATAATATATATATATATATATATTATATTATATATATATATATATATATGAGACTTTTACTTTGTTCTTTCAAAACCATAGGATTTTCAACAATGGTGTTGGTGTGAACTCTTCTATCATAGTGTCATTTGTAAATGTTAAAAGGCTAGAGAAATGGCCTGCAGTTTGAAGGTAAAAAATCTTTGGCCATATCCATGCAACAGGACTATTGTTTGAAGTATCTGAAGTGATTTGTGTGCATTTCATGGGCAGTTGTTTTATACAGAGCGTGTTTACTGCTGTCACAAGATGTCTTCACATCTGCTCTACAGAGAAAAAACAAGTTAGTTAGAAGAGAGAGAAAAGTGATGAAGTGAGTAGGAAATAGAAACAAGAGTAATAGGCAATAGAAATGTAAGAAGAGAAAAAGATTACAATAGAAAGTACGTGTTGGATAAGGATGTAATGTAAAGAAACCAAGCTCTCAAGAGGATTCTCAGAACATTATTGTGATTTGTGAGTATAAAGACTATCCAGCTAGACAAAACCAAACAAATGGGGATTGTTCTGGGGGTCAGAGAGTGGTTATCTTATGAATGTGGTTATCTTATGAATACTGAACCAGCTTCACTTCCAGGAGCACAGCAAAGATCAATACCTGGCAATGGATCTAACCATTACCTGCAGCATCTATAGAAATTTCCTCTGAGCACATTTCACATACGGTGTTTCTGTTTGTGCAGTTTCTCCTTGGATAAACAAGTCAATATTCCACCTGCCGAGATGGAATTGGGCTACGGGTTTACGAACGGGCACTTCACTTGTTATGACTGATTTTCAGAAATTTAATCATACAATAACCATTAACCATAAATTTACCAAATCTAACACCACAGCAAACAACAAAGCCAGTGAATCCTGTTGGCAACATATTGCCGACCGAGTAAATATGTAGGCCTGAAGGTCTTTCGGTTCTCAAATTTGTTTGACAAACAATTTTGAAGACTAGTCTAAAAGCATTTAGACTGATTTCAATAAATGCCTGCAGATGGAATGTGTCAGAAATTCAACAATGGCAGAGTATTTAGCAAGTGAAATATTAATATTTATTCATTCTACTACAATTAAAGTTCAATCTAGGTAATGATTCAGGCATTAAAACTAATCATCATTAAAACTTCTTGTTTATGATACTGGGTCATTCCGTGTCAAATTCCACAAACCTGACTGGCTGGGACTCAACACCTCATTATGCAACTAGCTGCTGGACTTCAGTGAAAGGCTATAGCATTACAGGTTGGCAACAACACTTCAAGCAGCATTACACTGGGCACAAGGGCCCCCCAAGGCTGTGTGCTCAGTCCCTTCCTCTTCACTCTGTTAACACACTACTACACAACAACCTACAGCACCATTCACATGGTCAAGTTTGTGGATGACTCACTCATCACTCATCACTGGTTGGTCTCATCACCAACTACAGGGAGGCTGACCTTTTAAACACATGGTGCAGAGACAACAACCTCCTGCTGAACGTAAACCAGACCGAGGTGATTGTCGTTGACTTCCGGAGTGGTCATACCCAACACCCACCACTGAACATCAATGTGATGGTATCACACTTGTTAGACGGAGGCAGAACATAGCCAAACAAGAATAACTTTAATGGAGGCTCAGAGGGATTTCATCAAAAGCTGTCTCTCTGCGAAATCTTCTAACATTTTGATTTGAAGTTGCGCAACAAATGCCCACAGGTGTCTTTTGAACAATCACCATCACATTTTTGGCTGATGTTTATGAGACTTCCCATGGTCTCACAAAACAGATAGATGATGATGTGAGCTTTTCATGAATAACTCTGGAAAGCCCAATGCAACAAGGTCAAATTTCATGATGCTTGGAAGTGGTGAAAGGTGAAAATTCAAAGGTCAAAGTTGCCCCATTGATGAACAAAATGTCATCTGTGGCAAAATGATAAAAAAAAAGGTAAATTTTCTCAGAAATGCAGGACATGTGAACACGTGGACATGTGAAAGGGCAATAACATATCTCTAATTAGGTACAAATTTCATTGTTTCTAACTCTGACCCGAAGAGACTTTAAAAGAGTTAAGTTCACTTTACCAGTTTTAGCTGTCTACAGACTGGTGGACTATTGCACACAATTTAAAGCAATTTACAGCCAACACTTTTTTTCCACGGGGCTGATAAATATTGAAACCTTTACAAAACAAGCACATGTTAGGGTCATCAGGATTTCACAGGTATTATAGTCTGAAGTTACCAAAAATGCTCACATACACTTTTTTTAGAATAGGGGATAGGTGCATTTTAAGGCATATTTTTCATAGAAATGTGAAGATATTGTGGCATAATTTTGCACACCTTCCTTTGAGATGTGTGGGCACATAACCTGAGAATCAGCCAATTCTGAGGGGGTCATTGGTCTATTTGACACAGAATGACCCAACAACAACATAATTGAGTATCTGATGTCAATCTCTGATTCATTACTCAAAAGGACAGAATCTGATGAGATTTTAAATTAACCCAAAATTGATTACACATGCAATTTAGATTTGTCAACCTCTTGCAACATTTCTTTCCAATTCCCAGAAGCAGGACTTCATATCTCTGCTTCCAGAGTTCAGACAGTCCTAACCTTATGCACTTAGGAGAAGGGGAAGGGCTGAAAAGAGGGCTAGGGGATAGAAATTGGATTTAGCCTATGTCAAATTGTTCAAGAACACCATGATCTGTGTAGCTTGTGGTAAGAGCCACCACCATCCGAGGATTGTTGACCATTTATTTTGTTATTGAAAAGGCACGAGGAACAAAAATATTAACTTACTATTGTACTGTATGAAATCATATACTCCCCATACAAATATTTGTCAGTATTCTGATCATGTCTACAAACCATCAACTTTTCTGTTAAAGAGGCGTTCAGCAACTCTGGTTTTCTTTCTTTTTTTTTTTTTTTTTTTTTAACATGGTCTTTGCAGCTGTAGGGGGAGCTCCGCAGCGAGAAAGAACGCGACCAGATCCCAATACTGTAGGACCCCCAATACTGTAGGACCCCCCCCCCCCCCGAAACCCCATTTATTTTCGAAAGAGCCGGCGACCATGCTGCCCACACATACCCCAATGTCATTCAGTCCACACAACGTTAACTGTTCTTGCATGGGTTAGCCTACTATACTTGCTAGGCTTCTATACTCTTTCAGCATAAACAGGACTAAAAATTATTGTGCCAAGACAGGCACCATATAGGCTAACTAACTTGCAATCACAGCAAAGCCAGATCAGCGTCACTTTTGCATGCTTCGCGTCCTCAAAGCTCTTGCCATTCAGAAATGTTTCACTCTAGAGCTTCTTGCTCTGTGTCATTTCTCACACATCCGACGAAAATTCTAAACTATATTCATAAACTACTAGTAGGTCTAAGTAAGCACGGAGCAAGACACGTAATTCATTCTCCATTTTGTCTTTATTCCCCATTTTCATAACTTCTTTCCACATAACATATTAGGCTTACATTCAGTAATGCATCCCACATACGGCTCTGCACACCATTACGCGTTGTCGCCACCTACTGGCGAATTTAGGATTTATAACAAGAGGCGAAAATCCCTAAAAATGTGCTTTTCTGTTGGTCCGTAATGCGACAGAAGATTTTCGCCAAAACAGATCAGTCAGTTAAATTAATGATTTCTAAAAGGCTTATGACTATGAAAATGCTGCATCGGGTGTTTTTAACATTTCCTTTGCAGGACACTGAGTACCATATTATGGTTTATTTGCACAAAAACGTTCATGTTGAGGTGCATTACAAGTGCACATTATTTCCAGAGACGCCTCTAAGGAATAGAAGTATAGACTAGAGGTCGACCAATATGTTAATTTTTCACAGCCAATGCCGATACCAATATTTAGGAGTCAGGGTCAGCCGATGACTGACGCATGCTGCCAATTTTTAGGCCCGATATCTGGGTGTTTTGCCCCTTAATTTGCATGCTAAAATGTCACGTTATTATTAATAGTGTCCCTCCACAGGTTTTTTGCTTTTGCTGCTTTCATGGGAGCCATGCATGCTTTTGTGTGCCCTATGTGGAACATAAATAATCAAATAAATAAATAGCCTAAACCTCACAAGGAGATGAAGGCTAATTCATCTGTCATGTTTATTTAAAAAAAAATGGCTAAAGAAAGACATA
>PYXC01001610.1:12500-23076 GCA_015244755.2 Tenualosa ilisha | reverse complement strand
TCCAGTAAAAGACACAGAGTCAGCATTTCTCTAATCGCTGAGTTGTATTTTTAATCCTCTCCCTCAGACTAAACAGCAGCGCTATATGTGTGTGTGTGTGTGTGTGTGTGTGTAGGTGTGTGTGGGTGTGTGTGTGGACATATTTGGGGTCTGTGTGTGTGTGTGTGACCTGTTTTAATGGCATTTAAGTGTGTGTTTGCATGTGAGCGCGCGCGCGTGTGTGTGTGTGTGTGTGTTTGGCAGGTGGGGGACTATGAGTATGAACTTGACCTCACTGTGCCAAAGACAAAACCTATGTGTCATCGGTGGAGAGCAGCGTCGGGACGAGTCGCTTTAGTGAAAAATGAGCTTTAATGTGTCGTTATCAAGCAGTTGCATCCTGATGGCACAGATCATCAGATCAAATAAAGTTTGCACACGACAGAGAGTAATGTGAACAATCCAGTCTTCTGCAGACTTCAAAGTGCAGCTATGGTGGTCCATTGCACCATGACCTGACACACAACTACAAGATACGACTACGCAAACTGGGATTCATTTCATTGACCTTTTTCCCCAAACAAGCATATCGTTATGGAACATGGAATATGAAATATGTCATTATGGAACATGGAATATGAAATATGTCATTATGGAACATGGAATATGTTGTTATGGAACATGGAATATGTCATTATGGAACATGGAATATGTCGTTATGGAACATGGAATATGAAATATGTCATTATGGAACATGGAATATGAAATATGTCATTATGGAACATGGAATATGTTGTTATGGAATATGGAATATGTCATTATGGACTGTCATTATTATATCAGTATTTTGTATCACATTTTTCATTTAATTTTGTTGTGTTCTGCTTTCATTAATAATGATGAGTAATGATTGGCTCATCTTGGAGGAGGGATGATGTTGGACGTTCATCTCAATATTATTTTGGGCTCAAAACATTCTGAAGTCAGTGAATTAGTTCATTATTTCTGGAGAGGGATACACCTTGTGTCTCTGTGTCACCTGATCAATGCTGCACATCTGAAGTGCATTTTCAGAAAGTGATCTAAAGGCTATATGACAGTGTGGGCCGCATACCGCAGGCTTGACATTTATGGCCTTATCACACAGCCCATGTGAGCGTGTGTGTGTGTGTGAGAGAGGGTGTGTGTATATACAGTACAAGTATGTGTGTGTGCACCTGTGTGTGTGCATGTGTATATGTTTGTGTGCGTGCATGCATGCATGCATGTGTATGTGTGTGTGCGTGTGTATGTATGTGTATATATGTGCATGCGTGTGTTTGTGGTTGTGTGTGTGTGTGGGTGTGTGTGTGTGTGTGTGTCTCTCATGAAGAGTTCTGCCCATTTCCCACCTACACATCACAACTAGCAGCCAAATTCAATATACTCACTCTGTCTCACACTCTTGCTCACACACACACACACACACACACACACACACACACACACACAAGACTGTGAATCCTTTGTCTTTGTGTGTGTGTGTGTGTGTGTGTGTATACGCTTTGTGCATGCGTGTGCGAGTAAGAAACATTGAAATTCTCAAAAATTTAATGCCAAAGTCACATCTCTTACAAACACCCTTCATAGGCCACACCCTCTCTCTCTCTCTCTCTCTCTCTCTCTCACACACACACACACACACACACACACTCCAAAGCCTTCAGGCCACACCTCTCCTGCCAAAGTTGGCCAATGAGAAGAGCCAACAGTCTGCATGCCTGTGGTCTTTGGCTGACGTTTCCCCATTACGTGTGTGTGTGTGTGTGTGTGTGTTTGAGAAAGAGAGAGAGAGAAAAGGACACAAGTTACATAACACTAATGCCTGCAGTTTGCAGACTGGAGGAGCAACAGACACAACACACACACACACACACACACACACACACACACACACACAGGGGATATGCAAGCACACACACACACATACACTCTATATGCATGCAACTTTGGCAGGAAGGGTTTGGCCTGAAGGCTGTGTGTGTGTGTGTGTGTGTGTGTGTGTGTGTGAGCATGTGGCCTATGGAAGGGTGTGGCTTTGGCATGAAATTTTTGAAACTTTGAGAATTTCAATCCTTCTTACTCGCACACACACACACACATACACACACAGGACATGTCCACATGTGCACGCACACACACACACACACACACACACACACACACCAATTTCAGTGACTGAAAGATTGTAAATACTGCATGCAGCTTGTCACCCGATGACTACAGAGGCCACCTGACACTAAACACACACACACATACACACACACACACACACACACACACACACACACACTCTAAGGTGCGCTGTTCACATGGAACACACAGGATACTATATGGTATGACTTTTGTCTATGACTGCCCAGCATTAGATACATGAGCGCAGCTACAATGGCCATGCATTTCATGATTAATACTGAGACATTTTAGCATTCAAATTAAGGGCAAAACACCCAGATATTAAGGGGAAGGAGGGAGGGAAAGAGGGAGGGAGAGGGAGAGAGAGAAAGAAGGAAGAGGGAGGGAAAGAGGGAAGGGTGGGCAAACCGCTGAGTCCTGAGTCACATCTCCTGAGTGAACATGTCAGGGTGTGTGAGTGTGTGTGTGCGCGTGTGAGTGTGTGTGTGCGCGCGCACATGCATGTCAGTGAGGAATATGCTCTCATTCCAATCATTCTTTCTTTCTTCTTCTCCTCTCTCACATCCCTCCCTCTCTCCCCCTTCCTCTCTCCATTGTGCTGGGAACAGCCCAACAGGTCTGCTTTGAAGTCTAACCTTCCAGAAGGCACAGGTTTGAGAACCAGCGAACATGTGTGTGTGTGTGTGTGTGTGTCTATCTGTGTGTGTGTTTGTTTACACACAATGCGCCCAAGTTGCTGCTTTTCCAAGTTGCTGTTTTTTAACACACACACATATACAAACACACACACACACACCACACACACACACACACACACACACACGTACAGACACACACAGGGTTAACAGCAGATCACATGAGTAATGGGTGATGAACTAGGACTCTGAAGATGTCACTTTAAACTCCTCCTCCCTACCATACTGCAGCTGGTTGGGTGGAGTGTGTGTGTGTGTGTGTGTGTGAGTTTAGAATGAGTGTGTTCCTATCACACTTCATACTTGGCAGGAGGATGAATGAATCTGTGTGTCCACAGCAAATATGTGAAAGAAAGAAACACACACACAAACACACACGAAACACAAACAGACAGAGACACACAAATACACACATGCGCACACACACACTCGCGAAACACAAACAGACAGACACACACACACATACACACACACATGCACATACACACACAGACAAAGACAACACTGATGTGAGCAATTCCAATCACTGTGTAGCTGAACAGACTGCAGCACTGTATTAATGTGACCAGTTAGCGTTAGCTTTTACTGAATTAATGCCCACTAATCAGACCAGTTAGCGTTAGCTTTTACTGAATTAATGCCCACTAATCAGACCAGTTAGCGTTAGCTTTTACTGAATTAATGCCCACTAATCAGACCAGTTAGCGTTAGCTTTGACTGGATTAACGCCCACTAATGAGACCAGTTAGCGTTTAGCAGACGCTTTTATCCAAAGCTACTTACAAAAGAGGATAACATTCAACACACATAATGTTCCTACAGACTTTAGGAGTCCAGGTATGTTAAGGTCATACATACATACTGAAATAGCTAACATTTAAAGTAAATTAAACAATTTTTCACCGACAATAGAAGATTTTCAACTGTCATATCTGTCAGAATGTCTTCCGCTACATCTAAGTTATCGTATTTAGGTTTGTCAGATCAATGTGACCTAACTGAAAATGTAAAATTTGGCGTGATCCCTTTGTTCACTTCTTTTATTGTCTATGATTAATGCCCACTAACAAGACCAGATAGTGTTCGCTTTGCACTGGATTAATGCCCACTACTGACGCCAATTAGCATTAGCTTTGCACTGCATTACAGCCCACTACTGACGCCAATTAGCATTAGCTTTGCACTGCATTAAAGCCCACTACTGACGCCAATTAGCATTAGCTTTGCACTGGATTAAAGCCCAGTACTGACGCCAATTAGCATTAGCTTTGCACTGGATTAATGCCCACTACTGACGCCAATTAGCATTAGCTTTGCACTGCATTAAAGCCCACTACTGACGCCAATTAGCATTAGCTTTGCACTGCATTAAAGCCCACTAATGAGACCAGTTAGTCTTTGCATTGCTTTGTCTTGCACTACTCATAATAGACAGATAGGCAATGGGTTTGCCTGGATGACAGGACATGGTTATCCTACACTCCTGATAATGGCGTGGCCTACACCACAGATGGTGACAGCATTAGCCCAGCCTACTAATAATTACGGCAGAGACTGTTGATAAACCAAGATGATTCATAAGGAGATTCTTCCTGTATCAATGATGTGGGGTTCAAAGCTGCCACGCCTTTTCAGGAGACAGATAGTAGACTGACCTCTGTTCCCCAATGGGGAATTTGTGGGATTTTACTCTTTCGTCCTCAATAAATTGCCATCCCTTATTTAAGAGACTTTGGGAGCTTTTCATACCCCTTGTCACAATGAGCAGGTAACTGATCAGTACCAGCCTATAAACTCATTATTTATTCTGTGTCTACAAATGGGTGTCGCTAGCATCACACACAAGCAATGTCAATGAAACAACAAACAAAATTAGATTTATATAATCCAACTGTATATTAAAAGAAAGTTATGTTATTAAAATGTTATGACATGTAGGACACGCCTATTTAGGAGACCGGAGATGTATGCTATTTCAGTACATTGGCGAAGCCTAGAATCCTACATCTTGGGTTCTAAAGTATATTTGATGACAGAGTTAGTGAAGACAGCATTACTAACAGCATTAGCCTACGCTACAGATGAGGCTGACAGGGTTAGCCTACACTACAGCATTAGCCTACACTACTGATGAAGGTGACAGGGTTAGCCTACACTACTGATGAAGGTGACAGGGTTAGCCTACACTACAGCATTAGCCTACGCTACTGATGAGGGTGACAGGGTTAGCCTACACTACAGCATTAGCCTACGCTACTGATGAAGGTGACAGGGTTAGCTTACACTACAGCATTAGCCTACACTACTGATGAAGGTGACAGGGTTAGCCTACACTACAGCATTAGCCTACGCTACTGATGAGGGTGACAGGGTTAGCCTATGCTACTGATGAGGGTGACAGGGTTAGCCTACACTACTGATGGCGCCAGGCTTAGCTGGTGGCGATAGGGTTAGCTTACACTACAGCATTAGCCTGCACTAATGATGAGGCTGACAGGGTTAGCCTACACTACTGATGGCGCCAGGCTTAGCTGGTGGTGACAGGGTTAGCCTAGATTACAGTGTTAGCCCAGCCTACTGATAGCTCCATGTTATGCCATAAATTGATCATTACTGACACTAAGATCACAGTCATTTCATATGATCTCAAATTGAATAAACATTAAGGTAAATAGCATTAAAAGACTATTTATGCAGCTCCCACCTAACTAGATACACAATGTCTGAAAGTCAATTAGATCAAAGTCTTAGTTCATGAGCATATGGTTATACTTATATACTTACACAATATTGTCAATTAAGATTAGAGCAGGCGTATAGTAGCCATCAGTAGCAGGCGTATAGTAGCCATCAGTAGCAGGCGTATAGTAGCCATCAGTAGCTTGCCACCTGATTTAAGACTTGCTCTCCAAGAGGCCAAAGGAATTGTAAATACATCTCACAACATGAAATCACAAAAGGTAGCAAACCTGTTTAAATCTTTATGCAAACATCCTGCCCTGTCTGGTCCCAAATGATCAGTTTTAATGCTCTCTGATTGGAGCTGATATTGGTAGTGCACATCAGATTGGGCTGTAACTATGGAAATGTTACGGCACCACTGAGGTCAGAGAATATTTTTTCTCCCCACAAATTTTCATAACACTTTAGATGAGTGTTTGCACTGCTCTGTAGGTGTGTAAGATGGTAAAGGACTCAGTAGATTAGTGTTTGCACTGCTCTGTAGGTGTGTAAGATGGTAAAGGACTCAGTAGATGAGTGGATGCACTGCTCTGTAGGTGTGTAAGATGGTAAAGGACTCAGTAGATGAGTGTTTGCACTGCTCTGTAGGTGTGTAAGATGGTAAAGGACTCAGTAGATGAGTGTTTGCACCGCTCTGTAGGTGTGTAAGATGTGCTGTTGATATTAAACACACATAATACTAGAACACACACAGCAGTAGAGTCACTCTCAGCCATGCTGATGTTTGTCAAAGCTCTCGGAGGAAAAAAGGTTGGATATTATGGATTAGTCGTAGATCTGTGTGTGTGTGTGTGTGTGTGTGTGTGTGTGTGTGTGTGTGTGTGAGAGAATCAGACCAATCAACAGAGCAAAAGAGAACCAGGTCCAAAAATACTCTTTTCATCACCACCATTAACATATTTTCCATTACACACACACACACACACACACAGACACGCACACCATATCGCACACACATACACAGACACGCACACCATATCGCACACACACACACAGACACGCACACCATATCGCACACACACACACACAGACACGCACACCATATCGCACGCGCAGACAGACACACACACACAGACACTCACACACTCACACACAGACACACACACAGACACACACACACTCACAGACACACACACAGACACACACACACACATTGCTATGCTCAGAAAGAAAGAGAGGAAGAAGGTAAAAAGGGAAACTATCAAAAGAAAAGGGAAGAAAAAGAAAGGAAGAAAGGAAGAAAGAAAGAAAGAAAGAAAGAAAGAAAGAAAGAAAGAAAGAAACATACGAGCACACATGCGCGCACACGCGCACACACACACACACACACACACACAGCACAGAAGCCCCTTGGTTGCCCCCTTGACTGTTGCATCAACTTTGTCTGAAACATCTGGTGGAATTTACTCAGTAGACTGTAAAATACACACACACGCACACACACACGCACACATACACACAAACAGAGACACCCCTCATTTTAGTCCCATCTGGGGCATCAACTTTGCTCTATATACAACGCATGTCAGAGTGGGAGGTGTGTGTGTGTGTGTGTGTGTGTGTACATATATACGTGCCATGTCTGTAGAAATCTTACTCCAGGCAAAGGGCAGATTTCTCAATTCTTTGTCTTTGTGAGTCTGAATCTATGTGTGTGTGTGTGTGTGTGTGTGGTGTGTGTGTGTGTGTGTGTGTGTGTGTTACTCTCTCTGTTCTGAATCCATTAGGATGTTACTCAACCCATATCTCTGCTCAGATGAGAAAAGACATTTCAACACACCAGACAGGGGAAGATTAACCTGCTGCCTGCAACAACAATGTCTGTGTTTGTGTGTATGTCTCTGTGTGTTTGTGTGTATGTCTCTGTGTATCGAGGTATCAACCTGCTGCCTGCAACAGCAATGTGTGTGTGTGTGTGTGTGTGTGTGTGTGTTCGTCAGTTCAGTTGTATGCTTGTGCCCCACAGCACCAATGAGGCTTTCTTAGCATGAAGCTCCAATCTGAGCTAATCTGGCATCACAGTCCGTCCCTCGAGCCTCTGGCTCAATCATCTCTGATTACACACACACACACACACACACACACACACACACACACACACACACAATGCTTCCTGGGTTCCTGACTTTTTTTCCAGACTTACACAGCCTGGCTGTATGTGTGTGTGTGTGTGTGTGTGTTTGTTCTCAGTCTCTTTTAGTCAACAGGTGCCCCACACAGATGCTTTCAAGCCCTGTGGTAACCACAGACAGCAGTGATACCATCTCCATGAGGCCTTATCTGTCTGTATGTGCGACTGTGTGTTTACCTGAGCTTTGTCCAATATAACACCTCAACCTGGGTCTGTGTCTGTGTGTGTGTGTGTTTGTTTGTGTGTGTGTGTGATGAATGTTTATATGTGCATAGTCAAATTTACTGTAGCTATTCAAGCCACCTTTTTGAGTGGTGTGTGTATAAAGTTTAGGAGGCTAATGTATATGTTAGCGTGTGTTTATAGAGACCAAAAGGCCTGGTTACTGAGGCAAGCTAATGCTAATGGATATGTTAGCGTGTGTTTATAGAGACCAAAAGGCTTGGTTACTGAGGTAAGCCAATGCTAATGGATATGTTAGCGTGTGTTTATAGAGACCAAAAGGCTTGGTTACTGAGGTAAGCTAATGCTAATGGATATGTTAGCGTGTGTTTATAGAGACCAAAAGGCTTGGTTACTGAGGCAAGCTAATGCTAATGGATATGTTAGCGTGTGTTTATAGAGACCAAAAGGCTTGGTTACTGAGGCAAGCTAATGCTAATGGATATGTTAGCGTGTGTTTATAGAGACCAAAAGGCTTGGTTACTGAGGTAAGCTAATGCTAATGGATATGTTAGCGTGTGTTTATAGAGACCAAAAGGCTTGGTTACTGAGGCAAGCTAATGCTAATGGATATGTTAGCGTGTGTTTATAGAGACCAAAAGGCTTGGTTACTGAGGTAAGCTAATGCTAATGGATATGTTAGCTTGTGTTTATAGAGATCAGGAGGTTAGTTTACTGAAGTAAGCTAATGCTAATGGATATTTTAGCGTATGTTTATAGAGACCAAAAGGCTTGCTTACTGAGGCAAGCCAATGCTAATAGATAGGTTAGCATGTGTTTATAGCGATCAGGAGGCTAGGTTACTTTGGCAAGCTAATGCTAATAGATAGGTTAGTGTGTGTTTATAGAGACCAAAAGGCTTGGTTACTGAGGTAAGCTAACGGATAGGTTAGCATGTGTTTATAGAAATCAGGAGGCTAGGTTACTGAGGTAAGCTAATGCTAATGGATAGGTTAGCATGTGTTTATAGAAATCAGGAGGCTAGGTTACTGAGGTAAGCTAATGCTACTGGATAGGTTAGCGTGTGTTTATGGAGCTACAGCTGATGTCTCACATAGGATGCTACAGTGACAGAGGCATGGCGAGAGGAGTAGCCAAAACTAGCTTAATTTGTATGCACCAAACTTAGTTGGTGACCTTGGTCATACCATTGGAATAGTGAGAGAGAATGTGTGTGTGTGTGTGTGCGTGCGTGCGTGTGTGCTCACCTGCGCCTCCTCCTGCATGACGCGGTACTGCTCCTTCCAGACTGCGATCTTGGCCATCTCGTCCTTGCGGAGGGTGCGCTCTTTCTTCAGCTCGGGGCTCCAGAACGTCTTGATGGAGTTCATGGAGGAGCTCAGTTTACTCTCCTTGGCCTCCGCCTCCCTGTGCACGCGCACACACACACACACACACACACCAGCCGGGACATCCATGGGATTAACACACACACCAGCCGGAATATTCACCACAAGTAGTGAAGCTTCTAGCTCAACTACATTTCTCAGCACTGACACAGAAGTGCCTGTGTGTGTGTGTGTGTGTGTGTGTGTGTGCGCGCACTAACCTGCGGAGCAGCTCATTCTCCCTGAGCACCTCCTTAAGCTGGGCCTGTAGGTCGAGGATGGTGTTGTCCCGCGCCTGCCGCAGCGAGTGGGGTACGGTGGAGGCCAGGCTGGACGAGGCCGCTGGCATGTGGTGATCGCCGAAGGCGATGGCGTCGCTGGGCGCCGAGGCGGAGGGTGGCGTCACCGAGGCGATGTTAGGGCTGCTGCCCATGCCTGCACCGCGGCCTCCGTAACCCACCGCACGACCTCCGACCCCGGACACACACACGCCCCCGGCAGAGCGTCCCAGGGTCATGGCGCTCTTGGGGAGGTCGGCGGCCGAGGCGGACACGGGGTCGTGCGTGTCGCTCAGGTATACGGGCCCCGCGGTGGCGTAGGCGGCGTTCAGGGATTGGATGTTCTCCATGGACAGAGTCTTGCCCCCCGCACCCATCCCTCCACTGCCACCCGTGCTGTTGGTGCGCCGGTGACCCAGCCGGGGGGAGCGGGGGAGGCGGGGGAACGGCCGGGGCTCTGCCCGCTCACACTCCCACCTGTGCCCGCCGCACTCAAGGTGCCGTCCTGCTTCCCCACAGAGCGGGCACTGCCAAACATGCCGACCAGAGGGAGAGAGATGGATGGATGGAGGGATGAATGGATGGATGAAGGGGAGAGGAGGAAGTTGTGGTGCTGTTGCTATGGAGACACCCGTCAGTCTTAACTCCGTGCCCTTGACGACGGGTGGATCATGATCTGCTGGAGTGAGGGACCGGGCTCTGGACAGCTGTTAGCTGTTGGCCGTTAGCATTAGCATCCACACACACCTGGGGGCAGAGAGAGAGAGAGTAAATCCACACACACAGACACACAGTCAGAGGGGCCAAGGACACAACTGGGGGCAGAGAGAGAGAGAGTAAATATCAAGCAGTTGGAAAGGCTTATATCTATGCAGTGTTGTTTACATTTAGGTGCATTATAGCATGTAAATGTCTATAGGGTGCTATACATTATCCTGAATGATTGCTTTGGCAATGCAAACACTCTTCTGTCATGCTAACACAGCACCTTTGAGTTAAACTGAATTGAAATGAGAGAGAAAATGG
>PYXC01001610.1:2500-5000 GCA_015244755.2 Tenualosa ilisha | reverse complement strand
GACCAAGACAGAGGAGCAGGGCTAACCAACACGAACGTTAAGGTTACCTCCCAGAAACTCATGGGAGGGGCGGAGGGCAGGAAAAACAATTTCAGCAGCGATTTGGCCGAAAATGTGAAGTGAATCATCTGACAGGAGACCGACTAACACTTCACCTACATCCAGTACACCACACGCACTGCGAGTGGGGGAATCGAGGAGTTTTTATAACTGTGGGACCACAGCCTCGGCCACCGCTCCCCGACTGGAGCCTCGGGGGTCAGCTCGTCACTTTGCTGCCCCAACACTGCGCTTCTTCATGGAAACATCTGGGTGGCAGGAGACAGACAGTTACAGAGAGAGACCCGCTGATAAGGCTGCTGAGTTATCCATCAATCACACACACAAACAACACAGAGAGAGAGAGAGAGAGAGAGAGAGAGAGAGATGTGGTCAGTAAGGTTACAGCGACTCGCCGGCGTACAAACTAGTCTGACGGCACAGACTGATAATCCTCACTGAGACGCACTCGCACCGAGATACCGCGTGCCTGTCGCCGTCTGAATAACGTAAATTCGGTGTTTTCCACACACACCGTTACCGCGCGGCTGGATCTCCACTTGAAAGGAGACACCCGTCGGTTCCTCGCGCTCCTGTCTCTTTTCTTCTTTCACTCCTCCATTGCCCGCTCGCACAACAGCGTTTCGGGATCCTTCCGCACGAGCTCCCGGGAAAAGGCCAGAACTAAGTGAGCATTCCGCGGCTCGCTCGCGGTACTAATCCTTCGGAACCCGCGGGTGTTTCTGCTAAAGCGGCTATCAGACAGAGAGACGACACAGGACTACTCCCTCGCCACGAGCTATGCCCGACGAGCGACGGAGGGAGAGAGAGACTAACGTTAACTCACTCGGACCAAGAGCACAGTTAGCGTTACTGATGGAAACCACTTTTAAAGACTCACTACTTTCTCCTGGATCCTGTTCGTCCGGTCCTAGGGAGAGGCGGGCGTCTTATCCCGCGCTCGTCGCGCACCGTTATCCGTAATAAAGCCGTTATCTGAGAGTAAAGTCCTTCTTTTCCGCCACTTCTTTCTTTCCCCTGCTCCGGGTCTTTGCCAGTACTACCAGCGGCACCGTGAGCCAGGGCGCTTCAGTGACGTAAAGAGTCGGGATGCGCGTGCACGCCACTGGGCTACGCGAGCGCCACGCACTAGATGGCATGCCGTACGTGCGCAAGCCTACGCCATAACAGTAAGGTCAGCGCGCACAGCACTGAGCTGTAACCTTAAATTAATTAATTATACAGGCCAATTATACATCATTACCCAAAAATGTATACTGTGAATACAGTTGGAAATGTATATTTTTAATGTACCAATACGCCCCTTCCTTTACCCACAAGGTACCAGAGGCGTCTCCGTGTAATTCCCAGCAGGAGCGGCCAATGGGGTAGATGACTGCTTGCCAGCACGACTCCGCCAAGGGTTCGGGCGAACATGTGACGTTGCAACTCTGTGTGAAGTTCAGATCTGATCCTGCAGGGGTCACTACGCCCATCCATTCCCATTGGGCACCCATGGACATTGGACGTGTGTGTGTGAATAGATAGGTGTTTACCTCTCTGAAAAGAACACCCAATGGACTGTAGACTACTCCAGTTTAAAAATGTGAAGTAATTAGATAGACAGATAAATACTTTTATTATCCTGTTTTAAATGCTGTGTGTGTATATGTGTGTGTTTGTCTGTACACACAGACAGACACATACACACTTTCACACACCCTTACAAACGATATTGTTATTGAAACCTTTTCCATGGAAATATGAATAATGACCACCTGCCTGGCTTTGAGACCACTTGAGCATGTGTGTGTGAGAGAGAAGGTGTGTGTGTGAGAGAGAGAGAGAGAGAAAGTGTTTGTGCATGTGTGTGTCTGTAAAGGAAAGAGAGTGTGAAAGCACAAAGTGTGTGTGTGTGTTTGCTACGGGTGAGTGTGTCTGTGTGTGTTTGCTACGGGTGAGTGTGTGTGTGTGTGTTTGCTACGGGTAAGTGTGTGTGTTTGCTATGAGTGAGTGTGTGTGTTTGCCATGGGTGAGTGTCTGTGTTTGCCACAGATGAGTGTGTGTGTTTGCTGTAGGTGAGTGTGTGTGTTTGCTGTAGGTGAGTGTGTGTGTTTGCTGTAGGTGAGTGTGTGTGTTTGCTGTAGGTGAGTGTGTGTGTTTGCTGTAGGTGAGTGTGTATGTTTGCTACGGGTGAGTGTACAGTGTGTATAAATGGGTTCCATTGGGGAGGAAGAAATATGAACCAGGAAAGTGTTCACTTTCATAGACATAAATGCACAACTAGCTGAACTCTGTCTCTCTCTCTCTCTCTCTCTCTCTCTCTCTCTCTCTCTCTTTCTCTCTCTCTCTCTGTATGTGTGTGTGTGTGTGTGTGTGTGTGTGTGTGTTGGAATGTGTGCATGTGCATAATTCTGGACATATCTGGGATGCCATCCCATGGAGACCTCCCAGGGTGCTC
>PYXC01001608.1:0-24112 GCA_015244755.2 Tenualosa ilisha | reverse complement strand
TTAATGAGCTCATCCCGCTGGGTAACTCTTTTTTAGCGACGCGTTTCGTACTCCTGCGTACTCTTCAGGCTTGGCAAGAGTTCCCATAATGTATCTTTAAGTGTGTCTTTGCTAGCGTCTGCGGGGCATGTCTGGACATGTTGCTTCTTTCAATGCCAGGCTCAAATGAGGGCTCAATGTGTGGCTCCTCTTATATAGTCTCCTATTAAATGACCAAATTGTCTTTTATTTTACAGGTCCTTAATTTAGGTTCCTTTCCCCTCTCCCACAGGTAAGTATTACCTTATTTTACATTTTTACCCTTTTTAACTAATCCTTTTGTTTTGCAGGTCACCGTAACCTCCAGACTCCCAGTTCACATCCAAATCCCATCCATACAAAGCAGATTAGGGTTAGCCATGCAAATCTTAACTTCAAAGACCCCCAGTTCACATCCACATCCACACAGATATAAAGCAGATTAGGGTTAGCCACTCAGACATCCCGGGGGGGGCAGATCCGGATGCAGGCACGGGCAAGATTAGGTTTGAAAAATCCCTAGCCCACCGAGGTGGGCCCAGGTTAGGCACTGGCCATACACCGGTTCACTATCCCCCCCGAGAATATCCTAAGACCCCCAGTTCACCTCTCCATGCCCATGCAGAGTAGGCAGATTAGGGTTGGCCCCTCCATTAGAAAAGAAGACCCCCAGTTCACATCTCCATACAGATAAAAATCAGGCAGATTAGGGTTAGCCTTTAGCTACAGTAGCCTTTACTGATCCCTTTAGTTAGGGTTAGCAATAGGTCCAGATTGGGTTTAGCCTTTAGGATTAGAATTAGGTCCGAATTGGGGTTAGCCTAATTAGTTTAATTTGGTTAGGGTCAGAATTAGGTCCAGGTTGGGGTTAGCCTAATTAATTTATCTTAGTAATGTAGTGTTAGGTCCAAATTTGGGTTAGCCTATTAGTTTAGCTTAATTTAGCTTTAAGGGAGAATTTGGGGCTTGATAGAGACTTAATTTAGTTTAATTTAGCTTAATTTAGCTTAATGAGCTCATCCCGCTGGGTAACTCTTTTTTAGCGACGCGTTTCGTACTCCTGCGTACTCTTCAGGCTTGGCAAGAGTTCCCATAATGTATCTTTAGAGTGTGTCTTATGCTAGCGTCTGCGGGGCATGTCTGGACATGTTGCTTCTTTCAATGCCAGGCTCCAAATGAGGGCTCAATGTGTGGCTCCTCTTATATAGTCTCCTATTAAATGACCAAATTGTCTTTTATTTTACAGGTCCTTAATTTAGGTTCCTTTCCCCTCTCCCACAGGTAAGTATTACCTTATTTTTACATTTTTACCCTTTTTAACTAATCCTTTTGTTTTGCAGGTCACCGTAACCTCCAGACTCCCAGTTCACATCCAAATCCCATCCATACAAAGCAGATTAGGGTTAGCCATGCAAATCTTAACTTCAAAGACCCCCAGTTCACATCCACATCCACACAGATATAAAGCAGATTAGGGTTAGCCACTCAGACATCCCGGGGGGGGCAGATCCGGATGCAGGCACGGGCAAGATTAGGTTTGAAAAATCCCTAGCCCACCGAGGTGGGCCCAGGTTAGGCACTGGCCATACACCGGTTCACTATCCCCCCCGAGAATATCCTAAGACCCCCAGTTCACCTCTCCATGCCCATGCAGAGTAGGCAGATTAGGGTTGGCCCCTCCATTAGAAAAGAAGACCCCCAGTTCACATCTCCATACAGATAAAAATCAGGCAGATTAGGGTTAGCCTTTAGCTACAGTAGCCTTTACTGATCCCTTTAGTTAGGGTTAGCAATAGGTCCAGATTGGGTTTAGCCTTTAGGATTAGAATTAGGTCCGAATTGGGGTTAGCCTAATTAGTTTAATTTGGTTAGGGTCAGAATTAGGTCCAGGTTGGGGTTAGCCTAATTAATTTATCTTAGTAATGGTAGTGTTAGGTCCAAATTTGGGTTAGCCTATTAGTTTAGCTTAATTTAGCTTTAAGGGAGAATTTGGGGCTTGATAGAGACTTAATTTAGTTTAATTTAGCTTAATTTAGCTTAATGAGCTCATCCCGCTGGGTAACTCTTTTTTAGCGACGCGTTTCGTACTCCTGCGTACTCTTCAGGCTTGGCAAGAGTTCCCATAATGTATCTTTAGAGTGTGTCTTATGCTAGCGTCTGCGGGGCATGTCTGGACATGTTGCTTCTTTCAATGCCAGGCTCCAAATGAGGGCTCAATGTGTGGCTCCTCTTATATAGTCTCCTATTAAATGACCAAATTGTCTTTTATTTTACAGGTCCTTAATTTAGGTTCCTTTCCCCTCTCCCACAGGTAAGTATTACCCTTATTTTTACATTTTTACCCTTTTTAACTAATCCTTTTGTTTTGCAGGTCACCGTAACCTCCAGACTCCCAGTTCACATCCAAATCCCATCCATACAAAGCAGATTAGGGTTAGCCATGCAAATCTTAACTTCAAAGACCCCCAGTTCACATCCACATCCACACAGATATAAAGCAGATTAGGGTTAGCCACTCAGACATCCCGGGGGGGCAGATCCGGATGCAGGCACGGGCAAGATTAGGTTTGAAAAATCCCTAGCCCACCGAGGTGGGCCCAGGTTAGGCACTGGCCATACACCGGTTCACTATCCCCCCCGAGAATATCCTAAGACCCCCAGTTCACCTCTCCATGCCCATGCAGAGTAGGCAGATTAGGGTTGGCCCCTCCATTAGAAAAGAAGACCCCCAGTTCACATCTCCATACAGATAAAAATCAGGCAGATTAGGGTTAGCCTTTAGCTACAGTAGCCTTTACTGATCCCTTTAGTTAGGGTTAGCAATAGGTCCAGATTGGGTTTAGCCTTTAGGATTAGAATTAGGTCCGAATTGGGGTTAGCCTAATTAGTTTAATTTGGTTAGGGTCAGAATTAGGTCCAGGTTGGGGTTAGCCTAATTAATTTATCTTAGTAATAGTAGTGTTAGGTCCAAATTTGGGTTAGCCTATTAGTTTAGCTTAATTTAGCTTTAAGGGGAGAATTTGGGGCTTGATAGAGACTTAATTTAGTTTAATTTAGCTTAGTTTAGCTTAATGAGCTCATCCCGCTGGGTAACTCTTTTTTAGCGACGCGTTTCGTACTCCTGCGTACTCTTCAGGCTTGGCAAGAGTTCCCATAATGTATCTTTAGAGTGTGTCTTATGCTAGCGTCTGCGGGGCATGTCTGGACATGTTGCTTCTTTCAATGCCAGGCTCCAAATGAGGGCTCAATGTGTGGCTCCTCTTATATAGTCTCCTATTAAATGACCAAATTGTCTTTTATTTTACAGGTCCTTAATTTAGGTTCCTTTCCCCTCTCCCACAGGTAAGTATTACCCTTATTTTTACATTTTTACCCTTTTTAACTAATCCTTTTGTTTTGCAGGTCACCGTAACCTCCAGACTCCCAGTTCACATCCAAATCCCATCCATACAAAGCAGATTAGGGTTAGCCATGCAAATCTTAACTTCAAAGACCCCCAGTTCACATCCACATCCACACAGATATAAAGCAGATTAGGGTTAGCCACTCAGACATCCCGGGGGGGGCAGATCCGGATGCAGGCACGGGCAAGATTAGGTTTGAAAAATCCCTAGCCCACCGAGGTGGGCCCAGGTTAGGCACTGGCCATACACCGGTTCACTATCCCCCCCGAGAATATCCTAAGACCCCCAGTTCACCTCTCCATGCCCATGCAGAGTAGGCAGATTAGGGTTGGCCCCTCCATTAGAAAAGAAGACCCCCAGTTCACATCTCCATACAGATAAAAATCAGGCAGATTAGGGTTAGCCTTTAGCTACAGTAGCCTTTACTGATCCCTTTAGTTAGGGTTAGCAATAGGTCCAGATTGGGTTTAGCCTTTAGGATTAGAATTAGGTCCGAATTGGGGTTAGCCTAATTAGTTTAATTTGGTTAGGGTCAGAATTAGGTCCAGGTTGGGGTTAGCCTAATTAATTTATCTTAGTAATGGTAGTGTTAGGTCCAAATTTGGGTTAGCCTATTAGTTTAGCTTAATTTAGCTTTAAGGGAGAATTTGGGGCTTGATAGAGACTTAATTTAGTTTAATTTAGCTTAATTTAGCTTAATGAGCTCATCCCGCTGGGTAACTCTTTTTTAGCGACGCGTTTCGTACTCCTGCGTACTCTTCAGGCTTGGCAAGAGTTCCCATAATGTATCTTAGAGTGTGTCTTATGCTAGCGTCTGCGGGGCATGTCTGGACATGTTGCTTCTTTCAATGCCAGGCTCCAAATGAGGGCTCAATGTGTGGCTCCTCTTATATAGTCTCCTATTAAATGACCAATTGTCTTTTATTTTACAGGTCCTTAATTTAGGTTCCTTTCCCCTCTCCCACAGGTAAGTATTACCCTTATTTTTACATTTTTACCCTTTTTAACTAATCCTTTTGTTTTGCAGGTCACCGTAACCTCCAGACTCCCAGTTCACATCCAAATCCCATCCATACAAAGCAGATTAGGGTTAGCCATGCAAATCTTAACTTCAAAGACCCCCAGTTCACATCCACATCCACACAGATATAAAGCAGATTAGGGTTAGCCACTCAGACATCCCGGGGGGGGCAGATCCGGATGCAGGCACGGGCAAGATTAGGTTTGAAAAATCCCTAGCCCACCGAGGTGGGCCCAGGTTAGGCACTGGCCATACACCGGTTCACTATCCCCCCCGAGAATATCCTAAGACCCCCAGTTCACCTCTCCATGCCCATGCAGAGTAGGCAGATTAGGGTTGGCCCCTCCATTAGAAAAGAAGACCCCCAGTTCACATCTCCATACAGATAAAAATCAGGCAGATTAGGGTTAGCCTTTAGCTACAGTAGCCTTTACTGATCCCTTTAGTTAGGGTTAGCAATAGGTCCAGATTGGGTTTAGCCTT
Source organism: Tenualosa ilisha (assembly GCA_015244755.2). Taxonomy (NCBI): domain Eukaryota; kingdom Metazoa; phylum Chordata; class Actinopteri; order Clupeiformes; family Clupeidae; genus Tenualosa; species Tenualosa ilisha. Next base: position 19,186 of record PYXC01001608.1, on the reverse strand, counting down.
TAGGATTAGAATTAGGTCCGAATTGGGGTTAGCCTAATTAGTTTAATTTGGTTAGGGTCAGAATTAGGTCCAGGTTGGGGTTAGCCTAATTAATTTATCTTAGTAATGGTAGTGTTAGGTCCAAATTTGGGTTAGCCTATTAGTTTAGCTTAATTTAGCTTTAAGGGAGAATTTGGGGCTTGATAGAGACTTAATTTAGTTTAATTTAGCTTAATTTAGCTTAATGAGCTCATCCCGCTGGGTAACTCTTTTTTAGCGACGCGTTTCGTACTCCTGCGTACTCTTCAGGCTTGGCAAGAGTTCCCATAATGTATCTTTAGAGTGTGTCTTATGCTAGCGTCTGCGGGGCATGTCTGGACATGTTGCTTCTTTCAATGCCAGGCTCCAAATGAGGGCTCAATGTGTGGCTCCTCTTATATAGTCTCCTATTAAATGACCAAATTGTCTTTTATTTTACAGGTCCTTAATTTAGGTTCCTTTCCCCTCTCCCACAGGTAAGTATTACCCTTATTTTTACATTTTTACCCTTTTTAACTAATCCTTTTGTTTTGCAGGTCACCGTAACCTCCAGACTCCCAGTTCACATCCAAATCCCATCCATACAAAGCAGATTAGGGTTAGCCATGCAAATCTTAACTTCAAAGACCCCCAGTTCACATCCACATCCACACAGATATAAAGCAGATTAGGGTTAGCCACTCAGACATCCCGGGGGGGGCAGATCCGGATGCAGGCACGGGCAAGATTAGGTTTGAAAAAATCCCTAGCCCACCGAGGTGGGCCCAGGTTAGGCACTGGCCATACACCGGTTCACTATCCCCCCCCGAGAATATCCTAAGACCCCCAGTTCACCTCTCCATGCCCATGCAGAGTAGGCAGATTAGGGTTAGCCCCTCCATTAGAAAAGAAGACCCCCAGTTCACATCTCCATACAGATAAAAATCAGGCAGATTAGGGTTAGCCTTTAGCTACAGTAGCCTTTACTGATCCCTTTAGTTAGGGTTAGCAATAGGTCCAGATTGGGTTTAGCCTTTAGGATTAGAATTAGGTCCGAATTGGGGTTAGCCTAATTAGTTTAATTTGGTTAGGGTCAGAATTAGGTCCAGGTTGGGGTTAGCCTAATTAATTTATCTTAGTAATGGTAGTGTTAGGTCCAAATTTGGGTTAGCCTATTAGTTTAGCTTAATTTAGCTTTAAGGGAGATTTGGGCTTGATAGAGACTTAATTTAGTTTAATTTAGCTTAATTTAGCTTAATGAGCTCATCCCGCTGGGTAACTCTTTTTTAGCGACGCGTTTCGTACTCCTGCGTACTCTTCAGGCTTGGCAAGAGTTCCCATAATGTGTCTTGAAAATGTGTCTTTTGCTAGCGTCTGCGGGGCATGTCTGGACATGTTGCTTCTTTCAATGCCAGGCTCCAAATGAGGGCTCAATGTGTGGCTCCTCTTATATAGTCTCCTATTAAATGACCAATTGTCTTTTATTTTACAGGTCCTTAATTTAGGTTCCTTTCCCCTCTCCCACAGGTAAGTATTACCTTATTTTTACATTTTTACCCTTTTTAACTAATCCTTTTGTTTTGCAGGTCACCGTAACCTCCAGACTCCCAGTTCACATCCAAATCCCATCCATACAAAGCAGATTAGGGTTAGCCATACAAATCTTAACTTCAAAGACCCCCAGTTCACATCCACATCCACACAGATATAAAGCAGATTAGGGTTAGCCACTCAGACATCCCGGGGGGGGCAGATCCGGATGCAGGCACGGGCAAGATTAGGTTTGAAAAATCCCTAGCCCACCGAGGTGGGCCCAGGTTAGGCACTGGCCATACACCGGTTCACTATCCCCCCCGAGAATATCCTAAGACCCCCAGTTCACCTCTCCATGCCCATGCAGAGTAGGCAGATTAGGGTTGGCCCCTCCATTAGAAAAGAAGACCCCCAGTTCACATCTTCATACAGATAAAAATAAGGCAGATTAGGGTTAGCCTTTAGCTACAGTAGCCTTTACTGATCCCTTTAGTTAGGGTTAGCAATAGGTCCAGATTGGGTTTAGCCTTTAGGATTAGAATTAGGTCCGAATTGGGGTTAGCCTAATTAGTTTAATTTGGTTAGGGTCAGAATTAGGTCCCGGTTGGGGTTAGTCTAATTAATTTGTCTCAGAAATAGTAAGTGTTAGGTCCAAATTTGGGTTAGCCTATTAGTTTAGCTTAATTTAGCTTTAAGGGAGATTTGGGCTTGATAGAGACTTAATTTAGTTTATTTAGCTTAATTTAGCTTAATGAGCTCATCCCGCTGGGTAACTCTTTTTTAGCGACGCGTTTCGTACTCCAGCGTACTCTTCAGGCTTGGCAAGAGTTCCCATAATGTGTCTTAGAGTGTGTCTTTGCTAGCGTCTGCGGGGCATGTCTGGACATGTTGCTTCTTTCAATGCCAGGCTCAAATGAGGGCTCAATGTGTGGCTCCTCTTATATAGTCTCCTATTAAATGACCAATTGTCTTTTATTTTACAGGTCCTTAATTTAGGTTCCTTTCCCCTCTCCCACAGGTAAGTATTACCTTATTTTTACATTTTTACCCTTTTTAACTAATCCTTTTGTTTTGCAGGTCACCGTAACCTCCAGACTCCCAGTTCACATCCAAATCCCATCCATACAAAGCAGATTAGGGTTAGCCATACAAATCTTAACTTCAAAGACCCCCAGTTCACATCCACATCCACACAGATATAAAGCAGATTAGGGTTAGCCACTCAGACATCCCGGGGGGGGCAGATCCGGATGCAGGCACGGGCAAGATTAGGTTTGAAAAATCCCTAGCCCACCGAGGTGGGCCCAGGTTAGGCACTGGCCATACACCGGTTCACTATCCCCCCCCGAGAATATCCTAAGACCCCCAGTTCACCTCTCCATGCCCATGCAGAGTAGGCAGATTAGGGTTGGCCCCTCCATTAGAAAAGAAGACCCCCAGTTCACATCTCCATAAATAAAAATAAGGCAGATTAGGGTTAGCCTTTAGCACAGTAGCCTTTACTGATCCCTTTAGTTAGGGTTAGCAATAGGTCCAGATTGGGTTTAGCCTTTAGGATTAGAATTAGGTCCGAATTGGGGTTAGCCTAATTAGTTTAATTTGGTTAGGGTCAGAATTAGGTCCAGGTTGGGGTTAGCCTAATTAATTTATCTTAGTAATGTAGTGTTAGGTCCAAATTTGGGTTAGCCTATTAGTTTAGCTTAATTTAGCTTTAAGGGAGATTTGGGCTTGATAGAGACTTAATTTAGTTTATTTAGCTTAATTTAGCTTAATGAGCTCATCCCGCTGGGTAACTCTTTTTTAGCGACGCGTTTCGTACTCCTGCGTACTCTTCAGGCTTGGCAAGAGTTCCCATAATGTGTCTTAAAGTGTGTCTTTGCTAGCGTCTGCGGGGCATGTCTGGACATGTTGCTTCTTTCAATGCCAGGCTCCAAATGAGGGCTCAATGTGTGGCTCCTCTTATATAGTCTCCTATTAAATGACCAATTTGTCTTTTATTTTACAGGTCCTTAATTTAGGTTCCTTTCCCCTCTCCCACAGGTAAGTATTACCTTATTTTTACATTTTTACCCTTTTTAACTAATCCTTTTGTTTTGCAGGTCACCGTAACCTCCAGACTCCCAGTTCACATCCAAATCCCATCCATACAAAGCAGATTAGGGTTAGCCATACAAATCTTAACTTCAAAGACCCCCAGTTCACATCCACATCCACACAGATATAAAGCAGATTAGGGTTAGCCACTCAGACATCCCGGGGGGGGCAGATCCGGATGCAGGCACGGGCAAGATTAGGTTTGAAAAATCCCTAGCCCACCGAGGTGGGCCCAGGTTAGGCACTGGCCATACACCGGTTCACTATCCCCCCCCGAGAATATCCTAAGACCCCCAGTTCACCTCTCCATGCCCATGCAGAGTAGGCAGATTAGGGTTGGCCCCTCCATTAGAAAAGAAGACCCCCAGTTCACATCTCCATACAATAAAAATAAGGCAGATTAGGGTTAGCCTTTAGCACAGTAGCCTTTACTGATCCCTTTAGTTAGGGTTAGCAATAGGTCCAGATTGGGTTTAGCCTTTAGGATTAGAATTAGGTCCGAATTGGGGTTAGCCTAATTAGTTTAATTTGGTTAGGGTCAGAATTAGGTCCAGGTTGGGGTTAGCCTAATTAATTTATCTTAGTAATGTAGTGTTAGGTCCAAATTTGGGTTAGCCTATTAGTTTAGCTTAATTTAGCTTTAAGGGAGATTTGGGCTTGATAGAGACTTAATTTAGTTTAATTTAGCTTAATTTAGCTTAATGAGCTCATCCCGCTGGGTAACTCTTTTTTAGCGACGCGTTTCGTACTCCTGCGTACTCTTCAGGCTTGGCAAGAGTTCCCATAATGTGTCTTAAAGTGTGTCTTTGTTAGCGTCTGCGGGGCATGTCTGGACATGTTGCTTCTTTGAATGCCAGGCTCAAAATGAGGGCTCAGTGTGTGGCTCCTCTTATATAGTCTCCTATTAAATGACCAATTTGTCTTGTCTTTTACAGGTCCTTAATTTAGGTTCCTTTCCCCTCTCCCCCAGGTAAGTATTAACCTTATTTTTATATTTTTACCCTTTTTAACTAATCCTTTTGTTTTGCAGGTCACCGTAACCTCCAGACTCCCAGTTCACGTCCAAATCCCATCCATACAAAGCAGATTAGGGTTAGCCATGCAAATCTTAACTTCAAAGACCCCCAGTTCACATCCACATCCACACAGATATAAAGCAGATTAGGGTTAGCCACTCAGACATCCCGGGGGGGGCAGATCCGGATGCAGGCACGGGCAAGATTAGGTTTGAAAAATCCCTAGCCCACCGAGGTGGGCCCAGGTTAGGCACTGGCCATACACCGGTTCACTATCCCCCCCCGAGAATATCCTAAGACCCCCAGTTCACCTCTCCATGCCCATGCAGAGTAGGCAGATTAGGGTTGGCCCCTCCATTAGAAAAGAAGACCCCCAGTTCACATCTCCATACAATAAAAATAAGGCAGATTAGGGATAGCCTTTAGCTACAGTAGCCTTTACTGATCCCTTTAGTTAGGGTTAGCAATAGGTCCAGATTGGGTTTAGCCTTTAGGATTAGAATTAGGTCCGAATTGGGGTTAGCCTAATTAGTTTAATTTGGTTAGGGTCAGAATTAGGTCCAGGTTGGGGTTAGCCTAATTAATTTTCTTAGTAATGTAGTGTTAGGTCCAAATTTGGGTTAGCCTATTAGTTTAGCTTAATTTAGCTTTAAGGGGAGATTTGGGCTTGATAGAGACTTAATTTAGTTTAATTTAGCTTAATTTAGCTTAATGAGCTCATCCCGCTGGGTAACTCTTTTTTAGCGACGCGTTTCGTACTCCTGCGTACTCTTCAGGCTTGGCAAGAGTTCCCATAATGTGTCTTAAGTGTGTCTTTGCTAGCGTCTGCGGGGCATGTCTGGACATGTTGCTTCTTTCAATGCCAGGCTCCAAATGAGGGCTCAATGTGTGGCTCCTCTTATATAGTCTCCTATTAAATGACCAATTTGTCTTTTATTTTACAGGTCCTTAATTTAGGTTCCTTTCCCCTCTCCCACAGGTAAGTATTACCTTATTTTACATTTTTACCCTTTTTAACTAATCCTTTTGTTTTGCAGGTCACCGTAACCTCCAGACTCCCAGTTCACATCCAAATCCCATCCATACAAAGCAGATTAGGGTTAGCCATACAAATCTTAACTTCAAAGACCCCCAGTTCACATCCACATCCACACAGATATAAAGCAGATTAGGGTTAGCCACTCAGACATCCCGGGGGGGGCAGATCCGGATGCAGGCACGGGCAAGATTAGGTTTGAAAAATCCCTAGCCCACCGAGGTGGGCCCAGGTTAGGCACTGGCCATACACCGGTTCACTATCCCCCCCCGAGAATATCCTAAGACCCCCAGTTCACCTCTCCATGCCCATGCAGAGTAGGCAGATTAGGGTTGGCCCCTCCATTAGAAAAGAAGACCCCCAGTTCACATCTCCATACAATAAAAATAAGGCAGATTAGGGTAGCCTTTAGCACAGTAGCCTTTACTGATCCCTTTAGTTAGGGTTAGCAATAGGTCCAGATTGGGTTTAGCCTTTAGGATTAGAATTAGGTCCGAATTGGGGTTAGCCTAATTAGTTTAATTTGGTTAGGGTCAGAATTAGGTCCAGGTTGGGGTTAGCCTAATTAATTTATCTTAGTAATGGTAGTGTTAGGTCCAAATTTGGGTTAGCCTATTAGTTTAGCTTGATTTAGCTTTAGAGGGAGGGTTTAGGGCTTGATAGGGACTTAATTTAGTTTAATTTAGCTTAATTTAGCTTAATGAGCTCTTCCCGCTGGGTAACTCTTTTTTAGCGACGCGTTTCGTACTCCTGCGTACTCTTCAGGCTTGGCAAGAGTTCCCATAATGTGTCTTAAAGTGTGTCTTTGCTAGCGTCTGCGGGGCATGTCTGGACATGTTGCTTCTTTCAATGCCAGGCTCAAATGAGGGCTCAATGTGTGGCTCCTCTTATATAGTCTCCTATTAAATGACCAATTGTCTTTTATTTTACAGGTCCTTAATTTAGGTTCCTTTCCCCTCTCCCACAGGTAAGTATTACCCTTATTTTTACATTTTTACCCTTTTTAACTAATCCTTTTGTTTTGCAGGTCACCGTAACCTCCAGACTCCCAGTTCACATCCAAATCCCATCCATACAAAGCAGATTAGGGTTAGCCATGCAAATCTTAACTTCAAAGACCCCCAGTTCACATCCACATCCACACAGATATAAAGCAGATTAGGGTTAGCCACTCAGACATCCCGGGGGGGGCAGATCCGGATGCAGGCACGGGCAAGATTAGGTTTGAAAAATCCCTAGCCCACCGAGGTGGGCCCAGGTTAGGCACTGGCCATACACCGGTTCACTATCCCCCCCCGAGAATATCCTAAGACCCCCAGTTCACCTCTCCATGCCCATGCAGAGTAGGCAGATTAGGGTTGGCCCCTCCATTAGAAAAGAAGACCCCCAGTTCACATCTCCATACAGATAAAAATCAGGCAGATTAGGGTTAGCCTTTAGCTACAGTAGCCTTTACTGATCCCTTTAGTTAGGGTTAGCAATAGGTCCAGATTGGGTTTAGCCTTTAGGATTAGAATTAGGTCCGAATTGGGGTTAGCCTAATTAGTTTAATTTGGTTAGGGTCAGAATTAGGTCCAGGTTGGGGTTAGCCTAATTAATTTATCTTAGTAATAGTAGTGTTAGGTCCAAATTTGGGTTAGCCTATTAGTTTAGCTTAATTTAGCTTTAAGGGGAGAATTTGGGGCTTGATAGAGACTTAATTTAGTTTAATTTAGCTTAGTTTAGCTTAATGAGCTCATCCCGCTGGGTAACTCTTTTTTAGCGAGGGTTAGGGTTAGGGTTAGGGTTAGGGTTAGGGTTAGGGTTAGGTTATAGGGATAAAACCCCCTATGGTACCCCCTACCATAGGAGTTTTCGGCCATAGCTTTGGCTGGGAAGGTCCTAGAGACATACTTCCAAGTTCCCCGGATTCCTTGTGCCCAGGCCTTTCCATTGATATGACGCTCGATCCGGTAACTCCTTCGGGGGCGGAGCTATTCCCGGAAATAGCGTTATTTTGGCCGTATCTCCGGAACGGAAGGTCGTAGAGACATGGGACCACGTCTGGCGTGTTCAGCGCACCCGAAAATGGGCAGGCGGATCTTGGTTTCAAGTCTCTACGACCTTCCGTTCCTGCGATATTAACGAAAAACCGTTTTCGCCCATTGACTTCAATGTTAACGAAAAATGTTGAAAATTTTTCTAAGTCCAAACGCCAAAAAAAAAAAGAAATATGTTAGAAGCAGGTTTCAGGCCATTTGGAGTCGATTGGTACCTACTTAGGGTTAGGGTTAGGGTTAGGTTGGGGTTAGCCGATGCCCCCATAAGGGCCTGGGCGCGAAGCCAGGGATAGGGTAAGGGGTTGGGGTTAGGTTTAGGGATGGGGTTAGGGTTAGGGTTAGGTTCAGGGATGGGTTAGGGGGTTAGGGATCCTGTCCCCACCGAAGTGGAGCTCAGGTTTGGCACGGTCCATACACAAAGTCACCTCCCCTCTTGGGGACCTTCCTCCCCAGAGAACACCTCCCCACCACGGTTCACCTCCCCCTGAGACGCTCCGATTACCCACCAGTTCACTATCCCCATCCAGACCCACATAAGGCCCCACCCCACACCGTTCTCCATCCCCAAGATGTTTTCCCCTTCCCCTTCCCTGTTCCTATTGAATTGCGTCGATGCCCCATTTCTGCGACGCGTTTCGAGTTCCGACACTCTCTTCAGGCATGGTAGGGGTCATCCTTAATTTAGGTTTTAATTTTGAGTCTTAATTTACATCCCTTAATTTAGGTTTTCCATTGTGAATTTTAGTTAGCATCCCTACTTCCAATTGTGTCTTAATTGTGTCTTAATTTACTAATTTGTCTTTTTTGTTGCTCCTAGGTACCACCCCCGCAGACTCTGCATCTCCCAGGTAAGTATCTAAGGTAAGTATGTTAGGTGCTTATGTTAGCTTTCCCCTTTTCCTTAGTTTAACTCTGTTTAAATTTTTATGCAGGTCGTACGGCCCCAAGGAGACTAATTGGGTGCAGCTTAGGTTAGCTTAGCAGGGTGGGTTTACAAATTAGGGTAAGCATTAGGATTTAATTGGGTTTAGGGGTTAGGGTTAGGGTGAGGATAAGGTAAGGGTTTAGCCATACCCAAGCCCAGAGGGGCAGATCTTTAGGGTTAGGGTTAGGTTAGGGTTTACCCGATACCCCCTTAAGGGCCTGGGCACGAAGCCAGGGATAGGGTTAGGGGTTGGGGTTAGGTTTAGGGATGGGGTTAGGGTTAGGGTTAGGTTCGGGTTAGGGTTAGGGTTAGGGTTAGGGTTAGGTGAAGTAAAAACATTGGTTCTGTCCTGGGACAAGCCCGAGGCCAGGCCCAGTGAATACTGGTCCCGGCCAAGGACAAGCCCCAGGAAGCCCTAGGGTTAGGGTTAGGGTTAGGGTTAGGGTTAGGGTTAGGGTTAGGGTTAGGGGTTAGGGATCCTGTCCCCACCGAGGTGGAGCTCAGGTTTGGCACGGGCCATACGCAAAGTCACCTCCCCTCTTGGGGACCTTCCTCCCCAGAGAACACTTCCCCACCATGGTTCACCTCCCCCTGAGACGCTCCGAGTACCCACCAGCTCACTATCCCCTCCAGGCCCACATAAGGCCCCACCCCACACCGTTCTCCCTCCCCAAGATGTTTTCCCTACCCCATCCCAATCCAAATAAATTGCGTCGATGCCCCAGTTTTGCGACGCGTTTCGAGCTCCATCGCTCTCTTCAGGCATGGTAGGGTCATCCTTAATTTAGGTTTTCCAATTGTGGTTTTTAGTTCTACCTAATTTGGCTTTTTCAATTGTGATTTTTACTTCTACCATGATTTCTAATTTGGCTTTTTTGTTGCTCCTAGGTTCCACCCCCGCAGACTATGCAGTCCAAGGTAAGTATAAGGTAAGTATCATGGGTGCTTTTGTTAGCTTTCCCCCTTTACACTTTAATTTTTCTGCAGGTCCTACGGCCCCAAGGAGACTAATTGGGTGTAGCTTAGTTTAGCTTACAGGGTGGGTTTACTAATTAGGGTAAGCATTAGGATTTTTTTAGTGGGTTTAGGGGGTTAGGGTTAGGGTTAGGATGGGTTAGGGTTAGGGTTAGGGTTAGGGTTAGGGTTAGGTTATAGGGATAAAACCCCCTATGGTACCCCTACCATAGGAGTTTTCGGCCATAGCTTTGGCTGGGAAGGTCCTAGAGACATACTTCCAAGTTCCCCGGATTCCTTGTGCCCAGGCCTTTCCATTGATATGACGCTCGATCCGGTAACTCCTTCGGGGGCGGAGCTATTCCCGGAAATAGCGTTATTTTGGCCGTATCTCCGGAACGGAAGGTCGTAGAGACATGGGACCACGTCTGGCGTGTTCAGCGCACCCGAAAATGGGCAGGCGGATCTTGGTTTCAAGTCTCTACGACCTTCCGTTCCGGAGATATTAACGAAAAACCGTTTTCGCCCATTGACTTCAATGTTAACGAAAAATGTTGAAAATTTTTCTAAGTCCAAACGCCAAAAAAAAAAAGAAATATGTTAGAAGCACGTTTCAGGCCATTTGGAGTCGATTGGTACCTACTTAGGGTTAGGGTTAGGGTTAGGTTGGGGTTAGCCGATGCCCCCATAAGGGCCTGGGCGCGAAGCCAGGGATAGGGTAAGGGGTTGGGGTTAGGTTTAGGGATGGGGTTAGGGTTAGGGTTAGGTTCAGGGATGGGGTTAGGGGGTTAGGGATCCTGTCCCCACCGAAGTGGAGCTCAGGTTTGGCACGGTCCATACACAAAGTCACCTCCCCTCTTGGGGACCTTCCTCCCCAGAGAACACCTCCCCACCACGGTTCACCTCCCCCTGAGACGCTCCGATTACCCACCAGTTCACTATCCCCATCCAGACCCACATAAGGCCCCACCCCACACCGTTCTCCATCCCCAAGATGTTTTCCCCTTCCCCTTCCCTGTTCCTATTGAATTGCGTCGATGCCCCATTTCTGCGACGCGTTTCGAGTTCCGACACTCTCTTCAGGCATGGTAGGGGTCATCCTTAATTTAGGTTTTAATTTTGAGTCTTAATTTACATCCCTTAATTTAGGTTTTCCATTGTGAATTTTAGTTAGCATCCCTACTTCCAATTGTGTCTTAATTGTGTCTTAATTTACTAATTTGTCTTTTTTGTTGCTCCTAGGTACCACCCCCGCAGACTCTGCATCTCCCAGGTAAGTATCTAAGGTAAGTATGTTAGGTGCTTATGTTAGCTTTCCCCTTTTCCTTAGTTTAACTCTGTTTAAATTTTTATGCAGGTCGTACGGCCCCAAGGAGACTAATTGGGTGCAGCTTAGGTTAGCTTAGCAGGGTGGGTTTACAAATTAGGGTAAGCATTAGGATTTAATTGGGTTTAGGGGTTAGGGTTAGGGTGAGGATAAGGTAAGGGTTTAGCCATACCCAAGCCCAGAGGGGCAGATCTTTAGGGTTAGGGTTAGGTTAGGGTTTACCCGATACCCCCTTAAGGGCCTGGGCGCGAAGCCAGGGATAGGGTTAGGGGTTGGGGTTAGGTTTAGGGATGGGGTTAGGGTTAGGGTTAGGTTCGGGTTAGGGTTAGGGTTAGGGTTAGGGTTAGGGTTAGGGGAAGTAAAAACATTGGTTCTGTCCTGGGACAAGCCCGAGGCCAGGCCCAGTGAATACTGGTCCCGGCCAAGGACAAGCCCCAGGAAGCCCTAGGGTTAGGGTTAGGGTTAGGGTTAGGGTTAGGGTTAGGGTTAGGGGTTAGGGGTCAGGTCCCCACCGAGGTGGAGCTCAGGTTTGGCACGGGCCATACGCAAAGTCACCTCCCCTCTTGGGGACCTTCCTCCCCAGAGAACACTTCCCCACCATGGTTCACCTCCCCCTGAGACGCTCCGAGTACCCACCAGCTCACTATCCCCTCCAGGCCCACATAAGGCCCCACCCCACACCGTTCTCCCTCCCCAAGATGTTTTCCCCTACCCCATCCCAATCCAAATAAATTGCGTCGATGCCCCAGTTTTGCGACGCGTTTCGAGCTCCATCGCTCTCTTCAGGCATGGTAGGGGTCATCCTTAATTTAGGTTTTCCAATTGTGGTTTTTAGTTCTACCTAATTTGGCTTTTTCAATTGTGATTTTTACTTCTACCATGATTTCTAATTTGGCTTTTTTGTTGCTCCTAGGTTCCACCCCCGCAGACTATGCAGTCCAAGGTAAGTATAAGGTAAGTATCATGGGTGCTTTTGTTAGCTTTCCCCCTTTACACTTTAATTTTTCTGCAGGTCCTACGGCCCAAGGAGACTAATTGGGTGTAGCTTAGTTTAGCTTACAGGGTGGGTTTACTAATTAGGGTAAGCATTAGGATTTTTTTAGTGGGTTTAGGGGGTTAGGGTTAGGGTTAGGAGGGGTAGGGTTAGGGTTAGGGTTAGGGTTAGGGTTAGGGTTAGGTTATAGGGATAAAACCCCCTATGGTACCCCCTACCATAGGAGTTTTCGGCCATAGCTTTGGCTGGGAAGGTCCTAGAGACATACTTCCAAGTTCCCCGGATTCCTTGTGCCCAGGCCTTTCCATTGATATGACGCTCGATCCGGTAACTCCTTCGGGGGCGGAGCTATTCCCGGAAATAGCGTTATTTTGGCCGTATCTCCGGAACGGAAGGTCGTAGAGACATGGGACCACGTCTGGCGTGTTCAGCGCACCCGAAAATGGGCAGGCGGATCTTGGTTTCAAGTCTCTACGACCTTCCGTTCCGGAGATATTAACGAAAAACCGTTTTCGCCCATTGACTTCAATGTTAACGAAAAATGTTGAAAATTTTTCTAAGTCCAAACGCCAAAAAAAAAAAGAAATATGTTAGAAGCACGTTTCAGGCCATTTGGAGTCGATTGGTACCTACTTAGGGTTAGGGTTAGGGTTAGGTTGGGGTTAGCCGATGCCCCCATAAGGGCCTGGGCGCGAAGCCAGGGATAGGGTAAGGGGTTGGGGTTAGGTTTAGGGATGGGGTTAGGGTTAGGGTTAGGTTCAGGGATGGGGTTAGGGGGTTAGGGATCCTGTCCCCACCGAAGTGGAGCTCAGGTTTGGCACGGTCCATACACAAAGTCACCTCCCCTCTTGGGGACCTTCCTCCCCAGAGAACACCTCCCCACCACGGTTCACCTCCCCCTGAGACGCTCCGATTACCCACCAGTTCACTATCCCCATCCAGACCCACATAAGGCCCCACCCCACACCGTTCTCCATCCCCAAGATGTTTTCCCCTTCCCCTTCCCTGTTCCTATTGAATTGCGTCGATGCCCCATTTCTGCGACGCGTTTCGAGTTCCGACACTCTCTTCAGGCATGGTAGGGGTCATCCTTAATTTAGGTTTTAATTTTGAGTCTTAATTTACATCCCTTAATTTAGGTTTTCCATTGTGAATTTTAGTTAGCATCCCTACTTCCAATTGTGTCTTAATTGTGTCTTAATTTTACTAATTTGTCTTTTTTGTTGCTCCTAGGTACCACCCCCGCAGACTCTGCATCTCCCAGGTAAGTATCTAAGGTAAGTATGTTAGGTGCTTATGTTAGCTTTCCCCTTTTCCTTAGTTTAACTCTGTTTAAATTTTTATGCAGGTCGTACGGCCCCAAGGAGACTAATTGGGTGCAGCTTAGGTTAGCTTAGCAGGGTGGGTTTACAAATTAGGGTAAGCATTAGGATTTAATTGGGTTTAGGGGTTAGGGTTAGGGTGAGGATAAGGTAAGGGTTTAGCCATACCCAAGCCCAGAGGGGCAGATCTTTAGGGTTAGGGTTAGGTTAGGGTTTACCCGATACCCCCTTAAGGGCCTGGGCACGAAGCCAGGGATAGGGTTAGGGGTTGGGGTTAGGTTTAGGGATGGGGTTAGGGTTAGGGTTAGGTTCGGGTTAGGGTTAGGGTTAGGGTTAGGGTTAGGGTTAGGTGAAGTAAAAACATTGGTTCTGTCCTGGGACAAGCCCGAGGCCAGGCCCAGTGAATACTGGTCCCGGCCAAGGACAAGCCCCAGGAAGCCCTAGGGTTAGGGTTAGGGTTAGGGTTAGGGTTAGGGTTAGGGTTAGGGGTTAGGGATCCTGTCCCCACCGAGGTGGAGCTCAGGTTTGGCACGGGCCATACGCAAAGTCACCTCCCCTCTTGGGGACCTTCCTCCCCAGAGAACACTTCCCCACCATGGTTCACCTCCCCCTGAGACGCTCCGAGTACCCACCAGCTCACTATCCCCTCCAGGCCCACATAAGGCCCCACCCCACACCGTTCTCCCTCCCCAAGATGTTTTCCCCTACCCCATCCCAATCCAAATAAATTGCGTCGATGCCCCAGTTTTGCGACGCGTTTCGAGCTCCATCGCTCTCTTCAGGCATGGTAGGGGTCATCCTTAATTTAGGTTTTCCAATTGTGGTTTTTAGTTCTACCTAATTTGGCTTTTTCAATTGTGATTTTTACTTCTACCATGATTTCTAATTTGGCTTTTTTGTTGCTCCTAGGTTCCACCCCCGCAGACTATGCAGTCCAAGGTAAGTATAAGGTAAGTATCATGGGTGCTTTTGTTAGCTTTCCCCCTTTACACTTTAATTTTTCTGCAGGTCCTACGGCCCCAAGGAGACTAATTGGGTGTAGCTTAGTTTAGCTTACAGGGTGGGTTTACTAATTAGGGTAAGCATTAGGATTTTTTTAGTGGGTTTAGGGGGTTAGGGTTAGGGTTAGTTTGGGTTAGGGTTAGGGTTAGGGTTAGGGTTAGGGTTAGGGTTAGGTTATAGGGATAAAACCCCCTATGGTACCCCCTACCATAGGAGTTTTCGGCCATAGCTTTGGCTGGGAAGGTCCTAGAGACATACTTCCAAGTTCCCCGGATTCCTTGTGCCCAGGCCTTTCCATTGATATGACGCTCGATCCGGTAACTCCTTCGGGGGCGGAGCTATTCCCGGAAATAGCGTTATTTTGGCCGTATCTCCGGAACGGAAGGTCGTAGAGACATGGGACCACGTCTGGCGTGTTCAGCGCACCCGAAAATGGGCAGGCGGATCTTGGTTTCAAGTCTCTACGACCTTCCGTTCCGGAGATATTAACGAAAAACCGTTTTCGCCCATTGACTTCAATGTTAACGAAAAATGTTGAAAATTTTTCTAAGTCCAAACGCCAAAAAAAAAAGAAATATGTTAGAAGCACGTTTCAGGCCATTTGGAGTCGATTGGTACCTACTTAGGGTTAGGGTTAGGGTTAGGTTAGGGTTAGCCGATGCCCCCATAAGGGCCTGGGCGCGAAGCCAGGGATAGGGTAAGGGGTTGGGGTTAGGTTTAGGGATGGGGTTAGGGTTAGGGTTAGGTTCAGGGATGGGGTTAGGGGGTTAGGGATCCTGTCCCCACCGAAGTGGAGCTCAGGTTTGGCACGGTCCATACACAAAGTCACCTCCCCTCTTGGGGACCTTCCTCCCCAGAGAACACCTCCCCACCACGGTTCACCTCCCCCTGAGACGCTCCGATTACCCACCAGTTCACTATCCCCATCCAGACCCACATAAGGCCCCACCCCACACCGTTCTCCATCCCCAAGATGTTTTCCCCTTCCCCTTCCCTGTTCCTATTGAATTGCGTCGATGCCCCATTTCTGCGACGCGTTTCGAGTTCCGACACTCTCTTCAGGCATGGTAGGGGTCATCCTTAATTTAGGTTTTAATTTTGAGTCTTAATTTACATCCCTTAATTTAGGTTTTCCATTGTGAATTTTAGTTAGCATCCCTACTTCCAATTGTGTCTTAATTGTGTCTTAATTTTACTAATTTGTCTTTTTTGTTGCTCCTAGGTACCACCCCCGCAGACTCTGCATCTCCCAGGTAAGTATCTAAGGTAAGTATGTTAGGTGCTTATGTTAGCTTTCCCCTTTTCCTTAGTTTAACTCTGTTTAAATTTTTATGCAGGTCGTACGGCCCCAAGGAGACTAATTGGGTGCAGCTTAGGTTAGCTTAGCAGGGTGGGTTTACAAATTAGGGTAAGCATTAGGATTTAATTGGGTTTAGGGGTTAGGGTTAGGGTGAGGATAAGGTAAGGGTTTAGCCATACCCAAGCCCAGAGGGGCAGATCTTTAGGGTTAGGGTTAGGTTAGGGTTTACCCGATACCCCCTTAAGGGCCTGGGCACGAAGCCAGGGATAGGGTTAGGGGTTGGGGTTAGGTTTAGGGATGGGGTTAGGGTTAGGGTTAGGTTCGGGTTAGGGTTAGGGTTAGGGTTAGGGTTAGGGTTAGGTGAAGTAAAAACATTGGTTCTGTCCTGGGACAAGCCCGAGGCCAGGCCCAGTGAATACTGGTCCCGGCCAAGGACAAGCCCCAGGAAGCCCTAGGGTTAGGGTTAGGGTTAGGGTTAGGGTTAGGGTTAGGGTTAGGGTTAGGGTTCCTGTCCCCACCGAGGTGGAGCTCAGGTTTGGCACGGGCCATACGCAAAGTCACCTCCCCTCTTGGGGACCTTCCTCCCCAGAGAACACTTCCCCACCATGGTTCACCTCCCCCTGAGACGCTCCGAGTACCCACCAGCTCACTATCCCCTCCAGGCCCACATAAGGCCCCACCCCACACCGTTCTCCCTCCCCAAGATGTTTTCCCCTACCCCATCCCAATCCAAATAAATTGCGTCGATGCCCCAGTTTTGCGACGCGTTTCGAGCTCCATCGCTCTCTTCAGGCATGGTAGGGGTCATCCTTAATTTAGGTTTTCCAATTGTGGTTTTTAGTTCTACCTAATTTGGCTTTTTCAATTGTGATTTTTACTTCTACCATGATTTCTAATTTGGCTTTTTTGTTGCTCCTAGGTTCCACCCCCGCAGACTATGCAGTCCAAGGTAAGTATAAGGTAAGTATCATGGGTGCTTTTGTTAGCTTTCCCCCTTTACACTTTAATTTTTCTGCAGGTCCTACGGCCCCAAGGAGACTAATTGGGTGTAGCTTAGTTTAGCTTACAGGGTGGGTTTACTAATTAGGGTAAGCATTAGGATTTTTTTAGTGGGTTTAGGGGGTTAGGGTTAGGGTTAGGATGGGTTAGGGTTAGGGTTAGGGTTAGGGTTAGGGTTAGGGTTAGGTTATAGGGATAAAACCCCCTATGGTACCCCCTACCATAGGAGTTTTCGGCCATAGCTTTGGCTGGGAAGGTCCTAGAGACATACTTCCAAGTTCCCCGGATTCCTTGTGCCCAGGCCTTTCCATTGATATGACGCTCGATCCGGTAACTCCTTCGGGGGCGGAGCTATTCCCGGAAATAGCGTTATTTTGGCCGTATCTCCGGAACGGAAGGTCGTAGAGACATGGGACCACGTCTGGCGTGTTCAGCGCACCCGAAAATGGGCAGGCGGATCTTGGTTTCAAGTCTCTACGACCTTCCGTTCCGGAGATATTAACGAAAAACCGTTTTCGCCCATTGACTTCAATGTTAACGAAAAATGTTGAAAATTTTTCTAAGTCCAAACGCCAAAAAAAAAAAGAAATATGTTAGAAGCACGTTTCAGGCCATTTGGAGTCGATTGGTACCTACTTAGGGTTAGGGTTAGGGTTAGGTTGGGGTTAGCCGATGCCCCCATAAGGGCCTGGGCGCGAAGCCAGGGATAGGGTAAGGGGTTGGGGTTAGGTTTAGGGATGGGTTAGGGTTAGGGTTAGGTTCAGGGATGGGGTTAGGGGGTTAGGGATCCTGTCCCCACCGAAGTGGAGCTCAGGTTTGGCACGGTCCATACACAAAGTCACCTCCCCTCTTGGGGACCTTCCTCCCCAGAGAACACCTCCCCACCACGGTTCACCTCCCCCTGAGACGCTCCGATTACCCACCAGTTCACTATCCCCATCCAGACCCACATAAGGCCCCACCCCACACCGTTCTCCATCCCCAAGATGTTTTCCCCTTCCCCTTCCCTGTTCCTATTGAATTGCGTCGATGCCCCATTTCTGCGACGCGTTTCGAGTTCCGACACTCTCTTCAGGCATGGTAGGGGTCATCCTTAATTTAGGTTTTAATTTTGAGTCTTAATTTACATCCCTTAATTTAGGTTTTCCATTGTGAATTTTAGTTAGCATCCCTACTTCCAATTGTGTCTTAATTGTGTCTTAATTTTACTAATTTGTCTTTTTTGTTGCTCCTAGGTACCACCCCCGCAGACTCTGCATCTCCCAGGTAAGTATCTAAGGTAAGTATGTTAGGTGCTTATGTTAGCTTTCCCCTTTTCCTTAGTTTAACTCTGTTTAAATTTTTATGCAGGTCGTACGGCCCCAAGGAGACTAATTGGGTGCAGCTTAGGTTAGCTTAGCAGGGTGGGTTTACAAATTAGGGTAAGCATTAGGATTTAATTGGGTTTAGGGGTTAGGGTTAGGGTGAGGATAAGGTAAGGGTTTAGCCATACCCAAGCCCAGAGGGGCAGATCTTTAGGGTTAGGGTTAGGTTAGGTTTACCCGATACCCCCTTAAGGGCCTGGGCACGAAGCCAGGGATAGGGTTAGGGTTGGGGTTAGGTTTAGGGATGGGGTTAGGGTTAGGTTAGGGTTCGGGTTAGGGTTAGGGTTAGGGTTAGGGTTAGGGTTAGGTGAAGTAAAAACATTGGTTCTGTCCTGGGACAAGCCCGAGGCCAGGCCCAGTGAATACTGGTCCCGGCCAAGGACAAGCCCCAGGAAGCCCTAGGGTTAGGGTTAGGGTTAGGGTTAGGGTTAGGGTTAGGGTTAGGGGTTAGGGATCCTGTCCCCACCGAGGTGGAGCTCAGGTTTGGCACGGGCCATACGCAAAGTCACCTCCCCTCTTGGGGACCTTCCTCCCCAGAGAACACTTCCCCACCATGGTTCACCTCCCCCTGAGACGCTCCGAGTACCCACCAGCTCACTATCCCCTCCAGGCCCACATAAGGCCCCACCCCACACCGTTCTCCCTCCCCAAGATGTTTTCCCCTACCCCATCCCAATCCAAATAAATTGCGTCGATGCCCCAGTTTTGCGACGCGTTTCGAGCTCCATCGCTCTCTTCAGGCATGGTAGGGGTCATCCTTAATTTAGGTTTTCCAATTGTGGTTTTTAGTTCTACCTAATTTGGCTTTTTCAATTGTGATTTTTACTTCTACCATGATTTCTAATTTGGCTTTTTTGTTGCTCCTAGGTTCCACCCCCGCAGACTATGCAGTCCAAGGTAAGTATAAGGTAAGTATCATGGGTGCTTTTGTTAGCTTTCCCCCTTTACACTTTAATTTTTCTGCAGGTCCTACGGCCCCAAGGAGACTAATTGGGTGTAGCTTAGTTTAGCTTACAGGGTGGGTTTACTAATTAGGGTAAGCATTAGGATTTTTTTAGTGGGTTTAGGGGGTTAGGGTTAGGGTTAGGATGGGTTAGGGTTAGGGTTAGGGTTAGGGTTAGGGTTAGGGTTAGGTTAGGGATAAAACCCCCTATGGTACCCCCTACCATAGGAGTTTTCGGCCATAGCTTCGGCTGGGAAGGTCCTAGAGACATACTTCCAAGTTCCCCGGATTCCTTGTGCCCAGGCCTTTCCATTGATATGACGCTCGATCCGGTAACTCCT
>PYXC01001605.1:12500-27846 GCA_015244755.2 Tenualosa ilisha | reverse complement strand
CCAAGTTAGTGACTGTTGGTTGCAATGCGGTTTCCCATTGCCAACTAGCTACGTTACTAACTGGTTAGCACTCCCTTGGGATGATTTCCGAGCACAGTAGACGAAACGGGAGTCGTTCTGTCTTTCATGCGTCTGGGGGCGGAGCAGGAAGGATTGAGGGCCTCTGACCCCACCCCTCTGTGCTCCCAGTCAGGCTGCAGCTGCCTTGTGATGTCACTGTTTGTCTTTTTGGAAAATAAACTGTTTTATTGTCATGTCTTTGCATTGAAACATTTGCTGTTGATGGAGATCCAAAAGCAGAGCTGTACAAAAGTTGCTTGTTTTTATTTATTTAGATGCACAGAATCATGTCACACAACAACAAACACGTTTCCAATAAACATGTTTCTTTTCACTGCCCGGACAGAAGAGAGACAGATAACTTCACCCACTGAGCCCAGTCCCAATGTCCAACACACACCCCTTAGCTGCGAGACCCCTTACCTCCCCCCCCCCCCACACACCCCTTACATCAGTTGTGATCAACTGCGTGGCGGGGTCTTGCCATGTATCGGGTGGACACAGCATGTCTATGGCAATTAGTCTCTGCTGTCTGCTGTAGTGGTAGGGAGCTTGGGGTGTGTGTGATGCTCTGGGGAGGAGCTTGGGGTGTGTGTGATGCTCTGGGGAGGAGCTTGGGGTGTGTGTGATGCTCTGGGGAGGAGCTTGGGGTGTGTGTGATGCTCGGGGGAGGAGCTGGGGTGTGTGATGCTCTGGGGAGGAGCTTGGGGTGTGTGTGATGCTCGGGGGAGGAGCTTGGGGTGTGTGTGATGCTCTGGGGAGGAGCTTGGGTTGTGTGTGATGCTCTGGGGAGGAGCTTGGGTTGTGTGTGATGCTCGGGGGAGGAGCTCAGGGTGTGTGTGATGCTCGGGGGAGGAGCTTGGGGTGTGTGTGATGCTCGGGGGAGGAGCTCAGGGTGTGTGTGATGCTCGGGGGAGGAGCTTGGGGTGTGTGTGATGCTCTGGGGAGGAGCTCAGGGTGTGTGTGATGCTCGGGGGAGGAGCTCAGGGTGTGTGTGCCGCTGCTTTGGGGAAAAGTTCAGCCAGCTCCTGCTTCTGCTGCTTCTCCAACTGAGCTTTCCTCACCTTCGAGCGCAGGAGCTTCTCCCGCCTCAGCCTGCAACACACACACACACACACAACACAGTTAACCAATAGTAACACCTTCAGAAGATGAAGACAATACAGGAAGCCAAGTGTGGACATCGATGACTCGTTGTGTCAGTTGTCTATAGTTATTTTCTATTTCCTATCTGAGAGCGTAGGTATGTGTATAGTGTAGTATAGTCTATAGTGTGTAGGTATGTGTATAGTGTAGTCTATAGTGTGTAGGTATGTGTATAGTGTAGTATAGTCTATAGTGCGTAGGTATGTGTATAGTGTAGTATATAGTGTGTAGGTATGTGTATAGTGTAGTATAGTCTATAGTGTGTAGGTATGTGTATAGTGTAGTATAGTCTATAGTGTGTAGGTATGTGTATAGTGTAGTCTATAGTGTGTAGGTATGTGTATAGTGTAGTATAGTCTATAGTGCGTAGGTATGTGTATAGTGTAGTATATAGTGTGTAGGTATGTGTATAGTGTAGTATAGTCTATAGTGTGTAGGTATGTGTATAGTGTAGTATAGTCTATAGTGTGTAGGTATGTGTATAGTGTAGTATATAGTGTGTATAGGTATGTGTGTATAGTGTAGTTATAGTCTATAGTGTGTAGGTATGTGTATAGTGTAGTATAGTCTATAGTGCGTAGGTATGTGTATAGTGTAGTCTATAGTGTGTAGGTATGTGTATAGTGTAGTATAGTCTATAGTGCGTAGGTATGTGTATAGTGTAGTATATAGTGTGTAGGTATGTGTATAGTGTAGTATAGTCTATAGTGTGTAGGTATGTGTATAGTGTAGTATAGTCTATAGTGTGTAGGTATGTGTATAGTGTAGTATAGTCTATAGTGCGTAGGTATGTGTATAGTGTAGTACATAGAGTGTAGGTATGTGTATAGTGTAGTATAGTCTATAGTGCGTAGGTATGTGTATAGTGTAGTATAGTCTATAGTGCGTAGGTATGTGTATAGTGTAGTATATAGTGTGTAGGTATGTGTATAGTGTAGTATAGTCTATAGTGCGTAGGTATGTGTATAGTATAGTCTATAGTGTGTAGGTATGTGTATAGTGTAGTATATAGTGTGTAGGTATGTGTATAGTGTAGTATAGTTTGTGTATAGTATAGTCTATAGTGTGTAGGTATGTGTATAGTGTAGTATAGTCTATAGTGCGTAGGTATGTGTATAGTTAGTATATAGTGTGTAGGTATGTGTATAGTGTAGTATAGTCTATAGTGCGTAGGTATGTGTATAGTGTAGTAAGTATATAGTGTGTAGGTATGTGTATAGTGTAGTATAGTCTATAGTGTGTAGGTATGTGTATAGTGTAGTATAGTCTATAGTGCGTAAGCCAATCAGATTAAATCCATGAGAGCAAAGGCTTGTTCATTCCCAGACAAACGGCCTGGATCACTGAAAAGCCTCATTCTGTATTTGCTCCTGCAGTAGCGCTGTGATGAGTCTCCTTGGATAACATGAGAGTTTTTCACACTAACACACAATGCACTCATGGACGGCTCATCTTCATGGCATGGAGGAGCCCTGCTCTCCACAGAGCTGGTGAAATAAACACTAAAAGCACTGCACATCACAGACTCCATGCTGAATGTGGCCCACCTGGTAACAGCTCTTTATGAATGAAATCCAACAGGCTGAGACAGTAGGAATGCAATGTGCTCATCAGTTAGGTCTTGATTTCATGTGCTAAAGTGCTTTGGAATGAATATAAATATGAATATGAAATGAATTTTTCCAAGTGCAGTGACAAGTCAAGCAGCCAATGAGAGTGATCCCCATTACTGACATCTGCCAGCTTGTTTGCGGCCAATTCAACATGTTATCGGATGCAAACCAGGTGGCAGGCGTCTTTCAACATGGGCCACGCTTTCCAAACCTCTCAAATTTGCCACAAACACTCAAAGACGACCCAGATGCCATCAGATGTCTGATATCAGGGCTGGGTGCACTTCACTTAAGAGCTGGATCTGGCCCTGCGTCAGTCCTAATGTCCAACACACACCCCTTAACCCCCCCCACACACACCACACATACATCCCCCTTACATCAGCTGCAGCTGCACTTCACTTAAGAGCTGGATCTGGCCCCGTGTCTGTGTGTGTTGGATCTGGCCCTGATGCTGCTCTGATGTGAAGCTAAAGAGAATCGGATGGCTTTTGAACAGTAAGCCTTGCATCTTACAAAGGTCATGTCTCACCTGACATATGGTCATAAAGTGAGAAGCAGCACTTTCTCTTGTACCAAGTGTTCTTACCTGATATAAGGTTCGACAAACGCGGGTGTGAAGAAGCGCTTTCTC
Organism: Tenualosa ilisha; assembly: GCA_015244755.2. Lineage (NCBI taxonomy): Eukaryota > Metazoa > Chordata > Actinopteri > Clupeiformes > Clupeidae > Tenualosa > Tenualosa ilisha. Next base: position 24,393 of record PYXC01001605.1, on the reverse strand, counting down.
TTGTATCGAGTGTTGAGATGCCAGGGGATCGGGTGTTCTCTGAAGCGATACCTAGGGGAAGACCAAGGAAGCGGTTTAGACATGGGAGACAGCGAGATGTGTGTGTGTGTGTGTGTGTGTGTGTGTATGTGAGTGAGTGAGTGAGCGAGATGATGGAATGTTATTCTCACCAGATGACCTGTCCAAAGACATTGCGTCTCCAGGCTCCGGGCCGTCCCCTGTCCTGACCAGTGATGAGCAGCCTCAGTGCCCCCTCCCTCTCCTGCACCACCGAGTCCAGCCTGGTCATCGAGCGCTCCACCTGACCACAGCAAGAAAGGCCGGTCACACACACACACACACACTCTTTAGGACATTTCTGAAGGACTGTTCTGCTTACTGAACTCTAGCAACCCTGATAATGTGAGAGAAGTGTGTGTGTGTGTGTGTACCTTCTTGAGCCTCTCTGGACTGGGCATGGGCAATCGCTGCCTCTTGGACTCCTGCTCAGTGGTCATCAGCATGTTTTTCTCTTTCAGCAGAACATACCTGCACCACACACACACTTCCGTTAGAACATAATTTAATCTCTGGCAATAATATACAGATCCTCCGCATCCTGTGCCTACTGGCCTCTCTGGTGATGGCGCACTGACGTACCAGAGTTTGTGTAAGTCCTGGTTGCTTTTGGCCCTTAACTGTTTAGCAGTCCATGGAGCACCTGAGGATGAATCACAGTCAATATACAGTACCTACAGCTGGTCACACAAGCCCGACTGTGTTCAGAATAACACACATTTTAGTAATATTATAAAACTATTCTACATCAATTCACGTCGTGAGCAAATGGTTATTCCTGGTCAGCATCAATAGTCTGGCCCTGCTGCTATGACTCCAAGCCAACATGCGTACCAGACTTGACAGTGGCTTCACCCCAGTTCTCCGGCAGGTCGAAAAACTCCTCAAGGCCCCTCTGGTGATGTGACGTATGGAAAAGTCTGCAGTGCACGGGCCGCGTTGCTAGAGAGAATGAGTTCAATCTGAAATAGGGAAGCCGACATTTACTAAGGGCTCCACCTGAGAGATATAATTATATTTGTTATTATAACAAAGATCTTTGATTACTGCCCGGCTTCAACCCCCTCTGTTTATAACATTCACACTGAACATCTATGCTAATGTGATGCTAACAACAAGCTAGTTTCATATCATTGAACGACGCATCAGACTGACTCGAACAAAAACAACTATGAGCCATTACCTGTTTACCTGCTGACTAATACATCTAAACGAAGAATATTCTGTCTGCTTTAGAGTTGAAGATACTGACACACAACGCTGAAACTGCCTGCATAATCCTGCAATGCGCCCTGCAGAGGTCGCAGCCATTTTGAAACTGACCAGGTGCCGACGACTTCCTTTTTACCCAGGATGCACCTCTATTGTTTTAATTTTTTTTTCTTGGGCACTTTTTTGTGTGACATCTTTTAGAGGTCTTTCCAAAGACGTACACGTATTTATGTGTATATAAGACAGAGTGTCAGTTCTGAGATGTAAGACATGATGAAAAAGCTTGCTTAAGTCTTTTTATTTTTCCCACAGTTACGATGGTGTTTTGAGCGTCACAGATAACATAAGAACCAATCATATCGCCTCTTTGGCGGAAGTGAGCTTACAGTAGCGATGGTGGGCATGAGCGTCCTGCGGTCTGCTGCTGCCTTAGCAGCCAGACTGAATCCTTTAAAACGCGGCGTTCCCGTTGGGACTTTACTTTCTGGCTCAGCTTTACGCACAGAAAAGGGTGAGTAGCGCATATATATTCAACTACAGTTGAAGCGGTTGCAGTGGAGGTTTGTTTTGATCGTGACCTTGTCAGTCCTCCGAGTTGGAGAAGCGTTAGCAAGGTGCTAGCGCTAATGTGTAATGCAAAGGCAAAGGAGCTAGCAGCCTCTACTTACCTTTAAGTTAGTAGACTGATTGCCAGTCAACTGACCTAGAAACTAATTACTGATCAGAAGAACTAGATTTGGAGTCCAACGATCGTGTTATTTAAAGAGGTCATCACGACAAAATACGTTAACTTGTACCTTTTATCGACAGTCACCAACAGTTCATATGAGATGAACTTGACGGTGGGCAACTTATCCACAATTGTTCATTGTTAGCCGGGAAAATAACATCAACCTACGAGTAACGGCTGTTTGTTGTATGTTGGACTGATGTCTGCCAGTGAATGAGCATAATCCAAACACAACTTAACTTCTTTACAATGTGGATTTCTCTTCCAGCGGTGGTCCGCTATGGGAGTCACGGGAAACGGATGTTCATCATCAAACCCTCCGACTACTACGACAGAAGATTCCTGCGTCTCTTGGTAGAGTAGGATCGAGTGTCTCTGGCAAAATTAACGTTACAGTTTATCTTGTTTGGCTTGTATGACATTCTCTCCAATCTCTTTCTTGTAAACATCTGTCCACGATAGTTAACTGGTGATTTATGATGACCAATGATCACCGTTTTCAGATCACCTTGCTTGGTCTGTCATCATAAGGTTTTCAAATGTTTTGTCTTTGGATTATACTTCTTTTTCAGGCATATTATACCCTGCTGACCGGTGTACCTCTTGCAGTTTTAGTGACTTTTGTGAATTTGTTTATTGGTGAGTTGCCGTTGCTGTATGTCCACCTGCGCACCAATAATACTACTCCTGCTCAGACATGAATAAAACATTTGCATCAGTAACAATTAGAAGATTGATATTCAGTTATCTTGTATTTTACAACATTTCATTTGTACAGTATTTGTTGATTATTTTTTATTTTTATTTTTTTTTTTTAAGGAGATGCGGAGTTGGCTGAGATTCCTGAGGGTTATGAACCTGAGCACTGGGAGTACTACAAGGTACAGCGTAAATTACGACTAAATGCAAGTGATTTATTTGACGCGTAGTTTATACAGATGTTGAGTGCTAAGAACTCACAGCCACACTATATACATATGTGTGTTTGTGTGTATACATATGTATGTAGGGGATAATGAACGACACAGCATGCGTATATCGGTGAATATTGCACATTTGTGGTGGTGTTGAGGCCTTTACACCTCGATAAGTGCAATATTAACTGATACATGCACGCCATGGAGTTCATTGTCCCCCTTATATCACTGTTACCATGACTGTACTACGTAGTTTTGCTACATAGTTTTGTTAATTTACACGTTTTGATAGCTGAGGCTCATCTGCAGAACTGCTTCTTCCCGCCGCACATCAATTCATTCAAAACTTACTGGAATAAACTGCTGTGTTACTAGTTCTAAATGGATGGTTGCTATGATCAAAAGTGGGTCAAAAGTGCAAGTGTAACACGTCCAGAAAAGTGGAAATACTTCATAGGTGTGTTGCTTTCTGAAAGTAATGCATATTCTAAATAATACAATAGGAAATTTGATCAAACAGCAGAATAAGTACACACACACACACACACACACACACACACACACAGTTTTGATGTTATGTTCTCCAGGATCTCAGTCCTGATGTCATGTGGAGGACTGGGAAGTTAACAGGTTTGATTGCCATGGCAACATATCTCTACAGTAACTAAGCTCTCTCCTCCTGCAGCACCCCATCACCAGGTGGATAGCGCGGAACATTCTGGATGACCCAGCCAAAGACTACGAGAAGATGATGGCCCTGGTCCACATGGAGCAAGAGAAGGCAGAGATGAGGTCAATTAGTAATATTGTTATTATTATTATGATCTACTCTTTCGGTCTCTGCATTGATGCAAATTGTAATTTAGTGAAAAGCACACGGTGAGGTGAAGCACACACTGACCCAGAGCAGTCGGCCGCCTTCTACAGTGGCGCCGAGGAGCAGTGTGAGGTTAGGGGCCTTGCTCAAGGGTACTTCAGCCATGGTCTACTGGTTAGGGATCGAACTGTCAACCCGTTTCAAGCCCAAAGCCCTAACCAGTAGGCCACGGCTTCCCCCTAAGTAGAACAACCTGGAACACAAACACACATACACACACAGAGGCACAGGCACACACAGCCCAGGCTGCCAGTCAGCTGGCGCACACACACACACACACACACACACACGCATGCACGCACAGGCACAGGCACACAGGCCATAGATGAGAGTGTATGAATGAAAAGGTTCCTGAGCCATAGATGAGAGTGTATGAATGAAAAGGTTCCTGAGCCATAGATGATGTATGAATGAAAAGGTTCCTGAGCTATAGATGAGAGTGTATGAATGAAAAGGTTCCTGAGCCATAGATGAGAGTGTATGGATGAAAAGGTTCCTGAGCCATAGATGATGTATGAATGAAAAGGTTCCTGAGCTATAGATGAGAGTGTATGAATGAAAAGGTTCCTGAGCCATAGATGAGAGTGTATGGATGAAAAGGTTCCTGAGCCATAGGTGATGTATGAATGCGACTTCACCAGGATTTTGACTCTCTGCCGTGTTCAAGCGTGACTCTGGTGCTTAGGCAATGAAGGGTCTTTCCAGCATGTGCTTGGGTCAACCTTTTGTGGAAAAGCCAAATTAAGTGTAGCTGGGATTTTAAGTTTGACTGCCGAATGAAGTGGTTTTCGGTGACCATGCCAGCGCCCCGTGGCCAGACGGATCCAAATCACAGTTTTTAAAATACAAAAGAGGCTCCTCATAGCGTGACGCCTTGGTCATAGCATTACTCAGTTCAGGTCCATTCAGTTCAATTCAATTCGATTTGTACAGCGCCTTTTCCAATAGTCGTGTCTCATGGCGCTGTACAGCAAGGAGCACCCAAGAGCAACAGGGGCAGGAAAAACTCCCTTGTGGTATTTAGTCTAGAAAGAAACCTTGGGCAGATCCACGGTCCAATCATCAGGGTCCCTACACATGAAGTCTAGCACTGAGACCAGACACACACAGTGTGTGTGAGGTTGACTGGTGAGGTAGATTATGCTTATTGCTGTGTGTGTGTGTGTGTGTGTGTGTGTGTGTGTGTGTGTGTGTGTGTGTGTGTGTGTGTGTGTGTGTGTGTGTGTGTGTGTGTGTGTGTGTGTGTGTGTGTGTGTGTGTGTGTGTGTGAGAGAGAGAGAGATTGACTGGTGGAGCAGACTATGATTGTGTGTGTTTGTGTAAGGTTGATTGATGAAGCGCACTATAATTTTGTGTGTGTGTGTGTGTGTGTGTGTGTGTGTGTGTGTGTGTGTGTGTGTGTGAGAGAGAGATTGACTGGTGGAGCAGACTATGATTGTGTGTGTTTGTGTAAGGTTGATTGATGAAGCGCACTATAATTTTGTGTGTGTGTGTGTGTGAGAGAGAGAGAGAGAGAGAGAGAGAGAGCGAGCACAGAGAGAGATTGACTCGTGACTCAGACTATTGTGTGTGTGTTTGTGTTTGTGTGTAGGCTCATGCAGCTGGAGGTGAGGAGGCACATGCGTCAGAAAGGTGACGGGGCATGGTACCACTATGAGACCCTGGACAAGGCCAATATTGATAACAGCCCCAAGGCCACGCCTGACAACTGAGCCCCGCCCACTGGCCGTAAACTGTCCAATGAATACAAATGTTGATACTGCAAATAATATGTGATTATTTTCCTGTCTGCATCAGTAAAGTGTGTGTCCACTATTTAAACAGCTTCTCTTGTCAATTCATTTCACTTATACTCATCAAGCCTCACTCGCGACAGATGAGTGTTTCGCCCTTGTGATTGATAGGTACTTCATACTTACGACAGACGAGCACTTTAGACTTTTGTTTACCTGCCTGCGAGACTTGGCCCTCCATCTGTGTTCTAGAAGCTTCACTCAGTGTTTGGGTGGCCTGGCTGAACTGCCTTAAGCATGCAGATGGGGAGGAGAGGATGAGGATGTTTACACGTTCCATTGCATGGCTGACTGCAGCTACAGTGCCCAGCATGGATGAGTACACCCCCTTTGAAAAGTAACAGTTTAAACAATATGTCCATGACATTTTTGCAGACTAAGTTTAATATCACATCTGCATAACATACAACACAAAAGTTTACGTAATAATATAACTTAGATTGCATATTTTTCAGTTTTACAAGTGTTCACAGTTTTAGAAGTGAGGGAGACCAGTTTTGTATGTGTGTGTGTGTGTATGTGTGAGGGGACCAGTCATAGCTTTGGCTTGGTGTAAAGACTCTCCTCACTGCACATGTCAGAAACTGGAGAACGTGGAGTTTGATGGCGCTCATGGAAACATCACTGCCAAAGGGATGAGATGAGATTAGTCAGAGGTGTCACCAGGGGCGGGGAGAAAGTCTTGGCACCTGCTGGAGCAGTGCGCTAAACCCCTGCTAGAGGGCGCCACCGGCGACGGGAGTCTGATGCACAAAACAAACCTGTTTGGGTTTGACATGATTATTAAACTTACAAAGTAAGTTGCTGAGGAAATAGGCTGACTAAGTGTGGACTGCAATGACAACTTTTTGTGATTACCTTTTTATTGAGTTTTGTAGGTAAACAGAAGGAAAACTGTACTTAATGCACAAACATGACTGTCATCACATTATCAAACAGAAGTCAAAAGAAGGGCAAAACGGCTGTACGCCACATTACATAAAATTAAAAAGAGGTTGAGGATGGACACCATTAAGTAAGTAAGAAAACAAACAGGAAAATTTTGAAAGAAAATTACAGACACACTACAATGACAACAAGCTCGAAGCTCAAATGCAAAAACTGTTTGGGGCGACTTTGACTCCCGAGAAATTAGACGGTTGCGTTTAAATGCGCATTTTTGTCAAGTATTCCAGAGGGAAAGAGGCCCAGAGCTCCAGGCTGGCCTGTCCATCGCTCCACGTGCTTATAAAGGCCAACCCACTGGTTGCTTTCAGTTCTTTCAGCTGCGCAGAACTGATTTTTCAGTCAGTTGAACGTTAAAACATAAAACGTCGATGTTAGCCCTACGAATCCGTCCTCTTGTGTTTTCGCACGGCAAAGAGAAGAGCAGAGCCTTGTTTTGCTATTCAAGTGAGGCTGTCACGGGCTGTCAACATCGCGGGGCGTTGGAGGCGCACGGACCACGAAGACGGAGGCAATCTATGCGCTTCCTCTGTTTCCATCCAACGCCGTTGATGGAGGAACCAATGACCAGACTGTATGCTATTGCGCTGAGGTGAAATCGATTTCAATTGGCGCCCCTGAAAATGACAACATGAGGGTCACTACCCGACATCCCCCCTTTGTGTTTGCTGTCCCTCCCCTATGTTTTGATCGTCACATCCCCCTGATCCTGGAGGAATGTCGGAGCTGTATGATTTAAAAATAGTAGCAACCAGCTCGTCTCTGCACTGACAGTCAGCGCGGCGAACTCTCGCACCACTGTGGAGCGAGACACCGGAATCCGAAGATGGCCACAGATCTGGGAGAGCTCCTGGTTCCGTACATGCCCACCATCCGAGTGCCTAGAACCGGAGACAGAGTCTACAAGAGCGAATGCGCCTTTTCCTACGACTCCCCTGTAAGTAGCCTGGTTCTGTGTGGTGGGGTTCTGTCGGGAGTTGCTTTAAAAACGGGTCGGTCCCAGCACCGAGACTGCCTCGCACACGTGAAGTGCTGCGCAACCAGCGGAGAGGATATCGTCGCTGCCTTGGTCACTGTTTACGTGAACTCGAGCGATGTGTGTGGAAATAATTCCACGAATCCGCTGTTAGATAAGGGACTGGCAGTGGTGTTTGTCAGCAGTTTGGTCGCGGCCGGTCATAATTTGGTTAAAAGTCATAATTGGTGTGTGCAGCTGATGGCTCTTCTCTAGTAACCTAAATATATATATATAAAATGCAGCCTGGTCACTTCCAAATACTGGTGGGAGAGACGTTTCTGGAGGGCCTGGCAAGCAACAGTCTGCCACTACAGTAAGGACGTATTACAAATTCCTGTGTCTCGGACGTGTGTTACAAATTCCAGTCTGTGTCTTACTGTAACAGCTCCTAAAAGTAACCGAGGTGTAGCCTCAGTGCGTGTCGCCAGGCCCGGTCACTGGTCCCGGAGGCGGTCGGCTAACGGGCCTGTAAGAATCCAGGTCAAGAGGCTGTTTGACCTGTTGAAGTTTTGCCACATGAACATCTACAGTAAACTCGAGTTTTGGCCTTGGAGGGTAAATATCTGCGTTCACATTGAATTGAGGTGACATCGCGTCGCTCGGGCCACAGCTCCTCCGATGAAACAATTTAAAAGGTGACTCAGCTGTTTGGAGTCCGTCGTGTCACACCGAGGCGGGTTATTTTTAACCCCGCGCTGCAAAAGCTCGTGTGACACTCTTGTCCACTTTAAGGTTTGTCAGAGGCCGAACCCCGCACGGATATAGGGCGAGCATGCAGTGTAAGTGGGCTTCACGTCTTGGCATACTGCGATAAAGACCTGTGCAGCCTCTGGCCTCATTCCTGGGACGTGGGACCATTGTGTGGTGCCGGCTGTGTGGCTGACCGCTTTTGAGCAGTGAGAGTCGCCAAGGCGGGTTGTTTTACTGTTGCAGTCATGCAGTCAGGTCTGTCTGACCTCCATGATTTTAGGTTAATATGGCTTAACAGGCTGTGTTTAAAATTAATATGATAACATTTATGTTATAAATGTATGGGCTGTTGTTTGTATTATGAATAAAATATTTATTGTTATTTATCTGAACTCACTAAGCGCCATGGGATACTGCCCTACATGGTGCTGTGCTGTTTAAGAGGATACTTGGCTTGACAATATGCAATGGCGTCTTCTAGTTTTTACAGAATAAAGGTCAAGCTCTTTTCCTGAATAACTGACTGACTGACTGTGTGTGTGTGTGTGTGTGTGTGTGTGTGTGTGTGTGTGTAGGAGTCAGAAGGCGGTCTCTATGTGTGTTTGAACACATTCCTCGGCTTTGGCAGAGAGCACGTGGAGAGACATTACCGCAAAACTGGACAGAGTGTTTACATGCACCTCAAACGCACAGTTAAGGAGGTAAGCACAACACACACACACACACACACACACACACACACACTCACTCACACAAACAAACACACACACACACACACACACACCTGTGTCATGTGTACACACCTGTGCGCAATGGCAGGGAGCACCTGAGAGATTGATTGACTCTTCTCTTCTCTTTTGGATTTGACTTGACTGTGTGGGATCAGCTTGGTTACACATGTGAAGCCTTGTGTGTGTGTGTGTGTGTGTGTGAGAGAGAGAGAATCATCACTGAATCACTGAACTGCTGGTCCTCCCAGCCAAACAAGCCATACATCACGACATCAGTATCAAGATCGACTCCCTGTCTGTTTCTCCCACTAAAGTGGCAAGAAACCTAGGTGTCATGATCGATGACCAACTGACCTTTGCAGATCACGTTGCCTCTGTGGCTCGGTCGTGCCGTTTTTCCCTATTCAACATAAGGAAGATCAGGCCGTACCTAACCCAACATGCAACCCAGCTCCTGGTTCAGACCCTGGTTATCTCTCGTCTTGACTACTGCAATGTCCTCCTATCAGGCCTACCAGCCTGTGCGGTGAGACCGCTACAGATGATCCAGAATGCAGCTGCACGTCTGGTCTTTAACCAGCCAAAAAGGGCACATGTCACACCTCTGTTCATTGAACTTCACTGGTTGCCCTTGGCTGCTCGCATTAAATTCAAGGCACTTATGGTGGCCTACAGGTTGAATGATGGCTCTGCTCCCATCTACCTGAATACTCTTCTAAAGCCCTATGTCACCCGCCGACCGCTACGCTCCTCTAAGGAACGTTATGTAGCACGGCGAACACCTTGTGCGGGTCAATCCAGACTCTTCTCATATCTGGTTCCGCACTGGTGGAATGACCTTCCTGCTACTAGATCAACTGATACCCTCTCCACCTTCAAGAAACTCGTGAAGACCCAGCTTTTCCAAGAATATCTCCTGGCGTAAATTTTGAGAATGCACTTAATAATTTAATTTCTCTACACTGTGTTACACTGTTGCACTTTCAACTTATAAAAAGCGTCTGCTAAATGCCTAAATGTAAATGTAAATGCAAATCATCATGAGAGCGTGGTGTGTGAAAATCATTGTGTTTGAGAGAATCATTTTGTCTGTGTGTGTGTGTTAGAATTAGCATGAATGTTTAAGGGAATTCTCATGTGTGTGTGTTTGTCAATGATTGTGAGTGTGTGTGAGAATCCTCCTTGAGTGCACCTGACCTCCCCCACTGAGTGGAGACCTGCGCTCAGGTGCCTACTGACAACATTCCCTCCCATAAAGCTTTCAGTCACTGTGGGTTGACCACACACACACACACATACACAAACACAAACATACACACATACTCACACACACACACATATAAACAAACACAAACACACACACACACAGACACACTGAAACCAGGACAGGGTGTCTATGCGGTCTGCGTATTTTTCATCACCATCTCAATATATTTGTGTTTCCCATTTGTGCTTTTGGGTCTTTACATTTGAGCTTAGTCTAATATATATATAACATTTGGGTCTACATATTTCAGCTTAGTCTAATATATATATATATAACATTTGGGTCTTTACATCTGAGCTTAGTCTAATATATATATAACATTTGGGTCTACATATTTCAGCTTAGTCTAATATATATATATATAACATTTGGGTCTACACATTTGAGCTTAGTCTAATATGTATATATAACATTTGGGTCTTTACATTTGAGCTTAGTCTAATATATATATAACATTTGGGTCTACATATTTGAACATAGTCTAATATATATATATATATATATATATATATATATATATATATATATAACATTTGGGTCTACACATTTGAGCTTAGTCTAATATATATATATATAACATTTGGGTCTACATGTTTGAACTTAGTCTAATATATATATATATATAACATTTGGGTCTACATATTTGAACTTAGTCTAATATATATATATATAACATTTGGGTCTACATGTTTGAGCTTAGTCTAATATATATATATATAACATTTGGCTCTACACATTTGAGCTTAGTCTAATGTATATATAACATTTGGGTCTACATGTTTGAACTTAGTCTGATAGATATATATATATAACATTTGGGTCTTTACATTTGAGCTTAGTCTAATATATATATAATATTTGGGTCTTTACATTTGAGCTTAGTCTAATATATATATATAACATTTGGATCTTTACATTTGAGCTTAGTCTAATATATATATAACATTTGGGTCTTTACATTTGAGCTTAGTCTAATATATATATATATATATAACATTTGGGTCTACATGTTTGAACTTAGTCTAATATATATATATATATAACATTTGGGTCTACATGTTTGAGCTTAGTCTAATATATATAACATTTGGGTCTACATGTTTGAACTTAGTCTAATATATATATATATATATATATATATATATATATATATATAACATTTGGGTCTACATGTTTGAACTTAGTCTAATATATATATAGCAGGACCTAAGTTGGAGTTGATAGCCTATCAGAGTGACGCTGACAGCATTTTCCGTCTTTTACCTCAGTTGATCCAGGTTGATATTAGCAGTCCGTCCTACATTAGACATTCTCTTATAGTAGCTAGTAGGGTCTGCTCGAGTCAACTTCCTGAAGTGATCATTGTCTGCGGTAGCCTTCATACTGAATTAGTGAAGTTCACGAAACGTGTAGTTTACACAATTACTTAGAAACTTTGTTTACTGTTGCATTAAGCAAGTGTCAAAATCTGGACAAACTAAAATGAGGGCATTATTTATTGGTCTGGACAGAGGGCTGGATGGCCACCTTAGGTGTGCGTGGTCCGCGAACATAAGGTTTAGGTCTAGTGGTCAATTTACTCCGGTTACTTTTGTTTGGCTCCACCCCCGCCTCCGACCAACAAGTGTGAGAATGTAAGCTCTGAGCAGGTGCATT
>PYXC01001605.1:0-7500 GCA_015244755.2 Tenualosa ilisha | reverse complement strand
TAGTGTGTGTGTGTCTGAGTGTATTTGTGTGTGTGTGTGTGTGTCTGAGTGTATTTGTGTGTGTGTGTGTGTCTGAGTGTATTTGTGTGTATTTGTGTGTGTGTGTGTGTATTTGTGTGTGTGTGTGTGTGTGTGTGTGTCTGAGTGTATTTGTGTGTGTGTGTGTGTGTCTGAGTGTATTTGTGTGTGTGTGTGTGTGTGTGTCTGAGTGTATTTGTTTGTGTGTGTCTGAGTGTATTTGTGTGTGTGTGTGTGTGTGTGTGTGTGTGTGTGTGTGTGTGTGTGTGTGTGGGTGAACTAAAGCCTAGTTTATGGTCATGTGTATCTGTCAGTGCACACACACGCAGAGCCCTCTCTGACTTTGCAAACGCTCTCCAGCAGATGACGGAGACCCTATGGGTAGTGCTGGCCTCTGATTGGCCACACGCTTTGTTTTGGCCCGCCTTTGACTTCATCAGCCCACCGTGGGCAAAGTTAGCAACATGCTAGTTCACTGTTTAAGATTTGAAAATAATCTCAGACGTGGTGTTGGAGACAGGGAGGGATTTCCTGATTGTACCGTGTGTGTGTTTCACGTTTGCAACTCAGCGCTTCCTCAGCAGGCAGGTATGAGAGGAGTTCACTTGCTAACAGAAGCCTTGGCTGGTAGAAACCTCATTCATCTCTTGCCTGTAGTTTCTGCTGCAGTGATGATGATGTCATTGAGAGCTGCTGTGTCTCTTTCTCAGCTACATTCTCTAAATTATAGACAAACCAGATGAGTTTTGTGGACGTTGTACCAGTATGTGTGTGCACTAGTCACTAGTGATGTGTGTTGTACCAGTATGTATGTGCACTAGTCACTAGTGATGTGTGTTGTACCAGTATGTATGTGCACTAGTCACTAGTGATGTGTGTTGTACCAGTATGTGTGTGCACTAGTCACTAGTGATGTGTGTTGTATCACTATGTGTGTGCACTAGTCACTAGTGATGTGTGTTGTATCACTATGTGTGTGCACTAGTCACTAGTGATGTGTGTGTGCACTAGTCACTAGTGATGTGTGTTGTATCAGTATGTGTGTGCACTAGTCACTAGTGATGTGTGTTGTATCACTATGTGTGTGCACTAGTCACTAGTGATGTGTGTGTGCACTAGTCACTAGTGATGTGTGTGTATCAGTATGTGTGTGCACTAGTCACTAGTGATGTGTGTTGTACCAATATGTGTGTGCACTAGTCACTAGTGATGTGTGTGTGCACTAGTCACTAGTGATGTGTGTTGTATCAGTATGTGTGTGCACTAGTCACTAGTGATGTGTGTTGGTGCTATGGACAGTATGTAGTAGTATGTAGTAACTGGAGTATTGCTCTGCATGCCATCATAGGCCAGCATGCTATCTCTGCCTTTTGTGTGTGTGTGTGTGTGTGTGTGTGTGTGTGTCTGGGGCTGTTAGCTTAGAAATGGCACCGGTTCAGCCCAGCTTGAGACGGCGTGAAAGCAATTAGCCTCGGTACGCCTCGGCCTGGCCTGGTCCGGCCCCACAGTGTGAAGACAGCTTATGATGGCACAGGAGTGTGTTCACCTCGTATGATGCTATGCTTGCTGACCTGCATGTGGAAGTGTGTGTATGTGTGTGTGTTTGCTTACCTGAGTTGGTGGGTGTGTGTGTGTGTGATTACTGATCTAAAGTGTGTGTGTGGGAGTTTGCTGACCTGAGTTGGTGTGTGTGTGTGTGGGTGTGCTAACCTGAGTGGGTGTGTGTGTGTGTGTGTGTGTAGGTGACCATAGCGTGTGACGCGGTGCTGAATGCAGCCTCTGCATATAAGAAGCAGGAGTTGGACTCTTGGGAGGATGAAGTCCAGGTGTCCAGACACGCCCTCAGCCTCAGACAGCAGGACAATGGAGTACGCATCCCTCCCAGGTAACACACACACACACACACACACACACACACACACACACACAAAGCAGGACAATGGAGTACACATCCCCCCCCAGGTAACACACACACACACACACACACACACACACACACACAAAGCAGGACAATGGAGTACGCATCCCTCCCAGGTAACACACACACACACACACACACACACACACACACACAAAGCAATAGTGGCAGCCGGGATTCGAACCCACAGTTTTTGGTCTACTTGCATGCTACACACATCCACAGTCTCAGGCACACACCCATACACACACACAAACACACACACTTCTAATTGGTTGCCTTGAGCTGTGGTTTACGTGTGTTCTCTCAATCGTAATGGGCTTTAGAACTGCTCTCTCTGTTCTGATGGGTTCTCTGTGGTGCCGTGGTCAGAAAGTGTTGGCACTGGAAGAGCTGATTGTTTGCTGTAGTGTTCATGAGGTCATGGCTTGTACTGGGCTTAATAGAACTACCTAGAGAAATAGGATCAGTGTGTGTGTGCGTGTGTGTGTGTATGTGTGTGTATGTGTGCGTGTGTGTGTGTATGTGTGTGTTTGATGTGTATGTCTGTTTGTTTGTGTGTGTGCATGTGTGCGTGCATGTGTGTTGTGTGTGTGTGTGTGTGTGTGCGTGTGTGAACCTCAGGTCCTGTGAGGTAAAGCAGTGGTGTGTTATCAATCCTGTAAGAGGATCATGTGTTTGGTTTGCTGTGTGTGTGTTAGAGAGAATTAGAGGGAGAGAAAGACAGAGAGAGGGGGGGGGGGAGAAAGAGTGGAAGACTAGACTGGCTGAGAGGGAGAGAGAGAGGGAGAAAGAGGAAAAGAGAGAGAGAGAGAGAGGGATAGAGAGAGGGAGAGAAAGAGAGAGAGGGAGAAAGAGGGAGAGAGAGAAGGAGAGAGGGAAAGAGACAGAGAGAGAGGGATAGAGAGAGGGAGAGGGAAGGAGAGAGGGTGAAAGAGGGAGAGAGAGATAGAGACGAAGAGAGAGAGAGAGGGAGAAAAAGAGAGAGAGACAGTGAGAGAGGGGAAGAGGGAAAGAGAGAGAGAGAGACAGAGAGAGGGTGAAAGAGGGAGAGAGAGAGGGAGAGACAGAGAGAGAGAGGGAGAAAGAGAGAGAGAGGGATAGAGAGAGGGAAAGAGAGAGACAGAGAGAGAGAGGGATAGAGAGAGAGAGGAATAGAGAGAGGGAGAGAGAGAGGGATAGAAAGAGAGACAGAGAGAGAGATAGAGGGATAGAGAGGGAGAGAGAGAGGGATAGAGAGGGAGAGAGACAGGGAGAGAGAGAGAGGGAGAGAGAATGGTGAACTAGACTGAATAGTGGACTAGACTGAATGGTGGACTAGACTAGACTGGTGGACTAGACTGAATGGTGGACTAGACTAGACTGAATGGTGAATTAGACTGAATGGTGGACTAGACTGAATGGTGGACTAGACTAGACTAGACTGAATGGTGGACTAGACTGAATGATGAAGTAGACTAGACTAGACTGAATGGTGAACTAGACTGAATGGTGGACTAGACTAGACTACACTAGACTGAATGGTGGACTAGAATTGACTAGACTAGACTGAATGGTGGACTAGACTAGACTACACTAGACTGAATGGTGGACTAGAATTGACTAGACTAGACTGAATGGTGGACTAGACTGAATGGTGGACTAGACTAGACTACACTAGACTGAATGGTGGACTAGAATTGACTAGACTAGACTGAATGGTGGACTAGACTGAATGAAATGTTAGACGGGATATAGTGTTAAAAAGGAATTTTGGATTATCCTTATTATTGTGTATAAGTGAGGAATAATATGCTGATTTGGCATTGTTAAGTGCTGTCTTGTACTCTTTTAAGCTGTCTTTCCAAGCAAGGCGGAACACTTCAAGTTTAGTGGCATACCATTTCCTTTCAAGTCTACGAGCAGCTTGTTTCAGTAAGCGAGTCTGTGTGGTATACCATGGGGCAATTTTTTCTTGTTTCCTAGTTTTCTTTTTGAGTGGTGCAATGGTGTTGAATGTGGAGTATAGTACATTTACAACACTGTTAGTTAATTGATCAACTTGGGTTGGGCTTGGCATAGAGCCTTCTAATACAGGGCTATATTGGCTCAGCAGAGGCTCAAGGAGAGACGGAATTTTTGCTATGAAGTCATCTGTAGTTTTGGGAGTTATGTTTCTAGTGTAGTAGTAGACTGAGTTAGGTGCTACATAGTCTAATGTGATTTTTAAAGTTAATAAGTAGTGGTCAGTTAGTGTAGAGTGTTGAGGTAGGGTTGTAAGTTGTTTTATTTGTACTCCATGTGTCAGAACAAGATCAGGCAGTGTAGATGTGTTTACATTTTGGCAGAAGCCAATGTGATCAAGCAGAGATTGGAATCTAATTGCCAGGCTATCGTTTGCAACATCGATGTGGATATTAAAATCACCTAATATGATTATCTTTTCTGTTTTAATGACTAGAGAGGACAGGAAGTCAGAGAATTCTGATAAGAATTCAGTGTAGGGGCCTGGAGGTCTATGTAATGTTACAATTGTTAAGGGTTTAGCGCCATTCTCATCAGGATGAATCAAGTTAAGGACAAGAACTTTAAAAATATAATCAAGCTTAGGGGCCGTAATGAGATTTGAATTGTGAATTGTGGCTACTCCACCACCACGGCCATGACGACGTGGTATGTGATAATTTAGATGACTAGGCGGGGGGGGGTAGCTTCATTTAGTGGGAGGTATTCATCAGGTTTTAGCCAGGTTTCTGTAAGACAGAGTATGTCAATTTGATTATCAGAAATAAGTTCATTTATTAAAGTCGTCTTCGAGGAGAGCGAACGAATATTTAATAAGCCATATTTCAGTTGTGATTTCTGGGTATATTCTTTTTAGTTTCTGGTTTTATTTTTGTGAGGTTGGTATAATTTATATCTCTACCGGGTCGTTTTGAAAACATTTTCGCCGCAGACACTCTCACTGTCTGTCTGCTGCTAGGGTGACGGCGGGGCGGCAGAGAGCTGTGTAGGACAGTAATTCTGCTACCTGGACCAAACTCTGGTTCGTCAGGAACAAGCCGAGTTTAAGTGACGGTCAATGTTCCTAGAAAGGAGCTCAGCACCCATCCGAGACGGATGGATACAGTCTCGATTCAAAAGTCCAGGCTTTCCCCAGAAGGAGCTAAAGTTATCGATGAAGCCCACATTGTTATCGGCACACCATCCCAACAACCATAGTAGTAAAAAACTGAGCATTTCTTCACCGTGTTTAATAGGTATGGGACCAGAGAAAGTTACAGAGTCTGACATCGTTTGTGCCAACCTGCACAAAGAAATAAAACTCGTTTTGGTGATCTCCGACTGCCTTAATCGGACATTGTTAGTGCCAGTAAGGTATAGTTTAAGAAACAAAATGGAAAAGTGGGTAGAGAGTATGCTAATTTATGAATAATATCTGCAATTTGGACTAGCGTTGCACACAGCTACAAACACAGTGTAAAGAGGAAATGACGTAACACGCTTACCACAATGACGCAATCCAATCCAACCTCCCATACTAGTCTAGTCTAGTATGATGAACTAGACTAGACTAGACTAGACTGTTGCTGGTGCCAAAGGTTGATGGTATAAATATAAACTGCAAGCAGACAACAAGCAGACAGGAGCACTCATGAACAGCTGGTGTGGACACACACACACACACACACACACACACACACACACACACACACACACACACACGCACACGCACACACACACACACATGCACACGCACACACACCCACACCCACACACACACCTGCGCACACACACTCACACACACACACACACACACACACACGTGCGCACACATACACTCACACACACACACACACACAACCACACACACACACACACATGTGCACACATACGCACACACACAGACACATACACACACTCACACACACACACTCACACACACACACGCACATGCGCCACACATACACACACACAGACACACACACACACACACAGAATGGGAGGGAAGTCTCTGCTGTCCCTTCCTCTAATGGGCCTATACTATTTGGACAAGTAGATGGCCATAAGCATTAATAAAGAGTGCACCCTCCTGAGCAGTGTGTGTGTGTGTGTGTGTGTGTGTGTGTATGCGTGTGTGTGTGAGTGTGTGTGTGTGTGTTGGGAGGGGGGACGTGTTTCAAGTGAGAGAACTTCACAGGCTTCTCTATCAAACACTTTCTGTGTGTATACAACAGAAATTCTTAAACAAGTGTGTGTGTGTGTGTGTATGCTAAGGAACCTCTTGCCCAACTGCAGCTGTGTGTGTGGTGTGTGTGTGTGTGTGTGTGTGTGGTGTGCTAGGGAACCTCTTGCCCAACTGCAGCCGTGTGTGTGTGTGTGTGTGTGTGTGTGTGTGTGTGTGTTCTCGTGTTGCTCAACTCTTGCTCAACTCCTGCTGTGTCAGTCCAGCCATGAGAGGAGCCGTCGGCACACGGTCATGTGAGGGAGGTGTGTTCAGGGTCGAGTTCAAGAGGCAGGAAAGGTGGCAGAAGGGTTAATTGAAGAGAAACAGAGGTGTACTGAACACTTTGTTAATTGAAGAGAAACAGAGGTGTACTGAACACTTTGTTAATTGAAGAGAAACAGAGGTGTACTGAACACTTTGTTAATTGAAGAGAAACAGAGGTGTACTGAACACTTTGTTAATTGAAGAGAAACAGAGGTGTACTGAACACTTTGTTAACTGAACAGAAACAGAGGTGTACTGAACATTTTGTTGCTCACGCAGGCACAGCTGAGAGTGTCATCACTTGCTGTTTCAGACTGAATCCATAGAAACATGGAGATACCTTTTTTTCCACCTCTCACTCTCATCATTCAACTGGAGGTGAATACTGTGCTCCTTGTCTTTTTAATCCGACGGGTTTTCGATGTACATCAACGCTGATAGGATGATTTTTCTGAGAAGTTCATTTGTAAATAGCCCACGCAGGGACTTTGTGCTCCTGTGGTCCACTGGATCATGAAAGTCTTTGCTGCACCATTAAATGGTTAAAGGCTCTTTTTATGATATCTCCTCTGCCACTAATGTCACCCTGGAACAACTGACCTGCTCCTACTGTGCTAACAAGCCCTGCCTCAGAGTGTTATAAGCCCTGCCTCAGAGTGTTATAAGCCCTGCCTCAGAGTGTTATAAGCCCTGCTTCAGAGTGTTATAAGCCCTGCCTCAGAGTGTTATAAGCCCTGCTTCAGAGTGTTATAATAATGTTATAGGTGCTAGGGTTCTTACTACTCAATGCAATTATATTTATACAGCACCATTTACAATAGAATTGTCTTGTGGTGCTTTACAGACATTAACAAGGAGCACCCAAGAGCAACAGGGACAAGGCAACACTCCTTTGTGGTCGTTATTCAGGGAAGAAACATTGGGCAGATCTATGGCTCAAGTTGCCAACCCAGGGGTCATACAGTCAGTAGTTCCCTGAAGTGATAGACTACAATTTGTCCATGATTTTAGCTGAGCATCATAATAATTCCAAAATATTGTCCCACAACATTCTATGGTAGTCAGGCCATGTGTGTTTTGTGTAAAGGCTGGA
>PYXC01001604.1:7500-12936 GCA_015244755.2 Tenualosa ilisha | reverse complement strand
CACACACACACACACACACACACAGACACATGCACATGTGCACGCAAAGAAACACACACACACACACACACACACACACAGACACATATAGGCATGCATGCACTTGCACACACACACACACACACACACACACTGAGTAGCAGCAGGGCAGTCCTGATTAAGGGTCTGGAGGTTGGGGGGTGGGGTGGAGGTGAGGCACACTGTGTTGTGGTCCTTCACAATCAGCCTCTGATTGTTCTTTTTGCTTTTACTCTCCCTCACATCAGGCCATAAACACACACAACACACACAACACACACACACAAACCTACCCACACATTTCCATCTTCCTTCCCACACACACATGCATCTCCACCCACACACAAACACACACATGCTTACAGAAGCCCATGTGCAGGCACGCGTGCGCGCGCACACACACACACAAACCTATCCATTCATGCCCACCTTGCCTCCCACACCCACATACAAACACACACATGCTCACAGAATCCTATGCATGTGCACACATACACACACACAGACCATCGACATGCATGCCCAAACACATGCACATACTCTTGCACACACACATGTACACACACTCCACATGTGCTCACACCTACACACACACAAATACACACACACACACATACTCATGCACATATGTACTCCAACCTATACACACACACCACACACCACACACACACACACACACACACGTTCACCCATCTGTCACACTCATGAGCCTGCCTTGGAGATTCAGAGCCACATACATCACACTGAGGAATCTGTCATATATAGGTGCTAGATCAACACACCTACACACACACACACATGCAAGCACCTACACACACAAGCATACATGCATACATGCCCACACTCACACACATACTCACACACACACACACAGATATTGACATGTGTTCGAAGCTGAGTCCGGACCGTTCACTTGCATTTACACGAGAGGGAGTGGAGGCCCACCGATGCATATAACGCACACACACTCACACACTCATACACACACACACACACACACTAATATACTCACACACATACACTCACACACTAATATACATACACACATACACACAGGCACGCACATAAACACTAACACATGCACACACATAGATGGACGGACTTGAAGGCACCTTTTAGCTTCTCCAATACACACAAACAGCAGCAAGCTCGGACACATACACACACCTACACATGCATACATGTACATGGACACACACACACACAGAGAGAGAGAGAGAGAGAGAGAGAAAGAGAGATAGAGAGAGAGAGAGAGAGAGAGATATAGAAAGCGACAGAGAGAGAGAGAGAGAAAGGCCCTTGCTCTGATTGCAGTGGTGACATTTTCTACTCTCCCCTCAGGGCCTTGCTGATCCCTCACATCACCCAAGCGCTCTAGTTCCTCAGAGTCATCTCTCTCTCTCTCTCTCTCTCTCTTTTGCTCTCTCTTTCTATCTCCCTCTCTCTCTCTCTCACTCTCTTTTGCTCTCTCTATTCTCTCTTTCAGTCTCTCATTCCCTCTCCCTCACTCTCTTTCTCTCCCTTTCTCTCTCTCTCTTTCATTCTCCCTGTGAAAAAAGGTCACCCAAGCCATTATTCAAGAGTGAACTTGTGACCTAACATTTATGGAAGAGGCAGAAAATAGCCAGTGACATCAAGAACAGAGCTGGGTGGGGAAGGGGGAAGTGGGAAGGGGGTAAGGGGGGGCTGAACACTTGCTGCATCGCAGCCGTGTCATTGGTCGCTGTCAGCTCAGCACTGGAAGCGGATTGGCTGGCCAGAGTCACCCATTCCAGTCTTGCCACCTGATGAGCAGTTTGTGCGTACACATGCACCCAAGATATGTGAAGAAACGTCCCAACATTTATCCTAAGGCAGCAGGGAGCAGAATGACAGCCATGGCCCTTTCCCTGCTGTGGTCTATGCTCTGTCATGGCATCAGGTTTGGTATTATCATACCTTCATTTGGCGTTTGACGTTCTGATCCAGTCTGACTTGTATTCATTAGTTCCTTCAGGGTCTCCCCTAGAGCAGTGGTTCCCAAACTTTTAACTGCCACGTATCCCAGAGGACACCCTGGTCCTACCGAGTACCACCTGCACCTCGGACTGCTGGCTACAATTAAGCTTTTGAAATCAAATTTTGCTACATTATCAAAATGTGAACACATATTACATATATGTAGTGGCAATTGGGTTGTATTGGTGAATCATCAATGGTGATTTTTCCATGTTATCTTTATGCTGGTGAGAGCTGAGAGCCCATTCACAGATTTATTTTGTGTACCCCCTAGAACTGATTCAAGGGGATTTGAGGGGTACCAGTACCACAGTTTGACAAACACTGCCCCACAGCAACACAGGGCAAAGTGCCTCACTCAAGGCCACAGTACCCACATTGGACACATAAACACATGCACACAAACTAACACTCACACACACACACATACACTAACACATGGACACACATACATAACATGAAGCAACATTGGAGAGTTGGCTAGGATTATCTAAATTTTATATGGGGATTTATATGCCTATGTGTATGTATGTTATTATATAAGCTACTGATCACCTTCATTTCTTTTTGGGTAAATAATGTACATTATTTTATGTACATTTTCACACTTGTCTAAATGCAATGTTTACCTTGTCCAGAACTCTTTTACAACAACCATAGACTATGGGAGCCAAACAGTGTTCTCTTTTGCCTTGCCTTTGACACAAATGCATTTAATCACCCATGTGTGTTCATCTGAAACTCAAGGAAACTTCTGCTAGTCAATGTTCACTTCCAACAACCTCCAATTACATTTAGAAACTCTTACCAAAACAGTTAACTGTGAATATATTTAATCAATCTACATTCAACTCTATTCACATATATGCCCTTTGTACTGTAGGCTTATGTGGGCCTATTTACATTACTATTTAGCAGTGGGACATTATATGGGAACCTCAAGTGATGTAATGCCCATGTAATGACCACTGACCTTTTCACAGTGCAACATGCAGGAACAGGGGACAAGGTCACATGGTACACTAGTATACACATGGTATTTCTGTTCAAAATATAGTGCACTTACCGAATACTGTAAACACACACATACTAAGAGAAGCTCATGCGCACACACAAACAAACACACACACATGCCCACCTTCACCCCCACACACATACAAACACACACCAGCACATGCTCCAGATCTTACCCCAAAAGTTATGCAAGATCATTTTAAGCACGTTAAAAACACAGTTTGAAGTCCTGCCCCCATGGGTCAGCTGTCAGTGTCTCCGTTCAAGGAGACCTACAAAGGTTGGACCAAAATTTTTTTGTGTCTTAGGTACTGGCAAGTCAGGGGTAACTTGAGCAATAGAGCCACACGTTGAAATTGACCGAAGTTGTGCTTTAACTACTGTAGTGGAGTATTTTTACTTAGTTAGTATACATCTTTGGTCCAGACTAAGCAATCCCCCTGTTCAGATGACAGAGGGTGGAGATGTAACTCGATACTGAGCTCAGGTTGATCGAAGGATTCCAACAGTTTTTGAAAATTTTACATAAAAGTGTGTGTGTAATGTACCTCCAAATTTGACCAGTTGGTGGCAGTAGAGTGAGTGAGGTGTTGACGTGAAACTTGGTGAAATGAATCATGGGACTGTTCCAAATCAGTGTGCCAGGTTTCACAACTTCCTACCATGTGGTTCTACGGGCTGCCATAGATTCCCATGGCAGTAGAACAATAATTATAAGAAAACAGAGTAGAAACACAGTGGATACCTATCCAACTTATCTTTTACTTGGCCCCCAATGAAAAATTGGCAGAATGATAGTGGGTGGTCGTCCACACATTATCACAATATCAGTAAATTGTTACAAATATCAGGTTCTGCAAATCTAAGGTTAACCTGATAATGTAATAATCTCCCATTAATGTAATCATTTTATACATTGTTGGTATGGTGATTAGAAAATTTGATTCCACATACACGGAAGAACAAACTGAATGAGGTATAGGTAAATGAAACTGAAAGTGAGGTTCTTTGATCCATTTGGGTAGTACTAGCTACCTATTAGCTGCTCAGTAAATGTATCAAATTTTCTGGTTCTTTTTCCTACAGACTCTGAGTGACCTCAAACAACAGGGCAATGGATTGATTCACACTGCATTTTTCCTTTTTTCGACACACAGATAAGAATCATTTGTTTTCAACAGGATATATGGGCCGTTGCAGCAGATCAAACCCACAACTTCTTGGGCTACTTTTTAATGTCTCCACTGGTGAATTTTCAGACGGTAGAAAGGCCTTTCTGGTGCAAGTGGTCTACGTCAAACAACTGTGAATTCTGCTCACAGCACTGAGATTAATCAGTTGCAGAAGCCACCGAGGCACATCACCGTTGAGTCGGCAAGGGCTCCGTAACTGCTGATGTCTCCATCGTTTCGATCTCTGTAGCCGGTTAGGCAAGCAAAAAGAGACTAAGGTGATTAGATGGAGAATGGATGTCGAGGGAGAGAGAAAATAGCAGATATTAACAGAAAAGCAGACGGGGGAATGGGGACAAGGTGTTTTGTGTCTGTGTGTGTGTTTGTGTGTGTGTGTGTCCATGTCTGTGTGTGTGTTTATGTGTCTCTGTGTGTGTGGTTCCAAGTGAGCAGGTGTGTGTGTGTGTGTGTGTGTGTGTGTGTGTGTGCGTGTGTGTGTGTGTCCATGTCTGTGTGTGTGTTTATGTGTCTCTGTGTGTGTGGTTCCAAGTGAGCAGGTGTGTGTGTGTGTGTGTGTGTGTGTGTGTGTGTGTGTGTGTGTGTGTCTGTGAGTGTGTGTAAGCAGACACGTCAGGGGAATCATTGAGCACCTTACTTAATTGCTTCCTTAATCGATCGGAGGGTCTGATGCTGGGTCAGTGGAGACTGCTGATGAGGAACTTCTCATCGACCCACACTCTCATTGGCTGTTTGCTTTGCTTTTCTCAACAGAACCAGACCTGCCCCCTCCCCTAGGTCCAACAAAGACACAATTCACACACACACACAGACACACACACACACACAAACACAAACCTTTACAGATTAAGAAACACAAACACACACACACACACACACACACACCCAGACACACCCATACACATGCTGACACACTCACACACGCACACACACATACACACACACTCACACACACACTCTCTCTCTCACTCTCTCCCCTATCCTTCCCTCTCCATAGTCACACATTGGTCCAAAAAGCAGCAGACCAGGGAAGACCCTGCCGAGCAGAACATTTAGTCTGGGGATTAG
The DNA here is from genome assembly GCA_015244755.2 of Tenualosa ilisha. Classification (NCBI taxonomy): domain Eukaryota; kingdom Metazoa; phylum Chordata; class Actinopteri; order Clupeiformes; family Clupeidae; genus Tenualosa; species Tenualosa ilisha. The sequence goes on along the minus strand of PYXC01001604.1, from coordinate 7,648 downwards.
AGTTTCAGTCATTAGGATAGCATTACCTCACAGCGGGAGAGCGAGAAGGGAGGCGACACTGCAGCTACGGCAAGCGGGCGGGGAAGAAGTGCTCTGCTGTGGTGTGTTTTGATGTGATGTGAGGAGGACGTGGAGGATTTAAGAGGCT
>PYXC01001604.1:0-5000 GCA_015244755.2 Tenualosa ilisha | reverse complement strand
TCCATCTCTTTTTGCTTGCCTCATCATTTCTCAATTGCCTCTGTGTTGTTGTGACATTGCTGAGCAGTAGTGTGGTTCTTGATTACCTGGCAGATGCCTGTATCCAAAGCCCCTCTATTTCCCCCTGCAATCACATTATCCATTAGCACAGGCAGGGAACCGCTGGAGCGAATCAGGTTAAGTAGACGCTCAAGGGTACAAACAGAACAGAACAGAACAGAATGGAACAGAAATGAGTCCCACCTGGAGTTCAAGCCCACCTCCCACACATACAAGCTTGTTTGTCGCTCACACTTCTACATCTCCTACCTTCCTTTCTTCTTCTTCTTCATCTTCTGCTTTTTCTTCTCTTCTTTTTTTCCTTCCATTTCTGCCCTGCGTCTCTTTCAATGTGGTCCTTCTATGTCTCTGCTCCTTTCATCTCTATTCATCTCGCTTGGTTTGGACTCCATGGGGGTAAGACAAAGAGGGAGATTGGAAATGCATGTTTGGTGTGGCAGAGGTGTGAGAGAGAAGAGGAGGAGGGGGTCAGAGGTTGAAGGGGAGGAGAGAGAGAGAAAGAGAGAGAGGCGGAGAGATTAAGAAAGAGAGAGAGAGGAGAGAGGGAGAGAGTGAGAGAGAAAGAGAGAGGGAAAGTGAGAGAGAGTAAGTGTGTGTGATAGAAAGAAAGTGACAGAGAGAGAAAGAAAGAAGGATGAAGAGATTAAAAGAGAGAGAGAGAGAGAGAGAGATGGGTAAGGCCTGTGAAACTCACTGCCCCAAACCAAACCTGATTAGAGCACGCAGGTACACAGCCGAAAAACAGATAAATGAGGAAGAGTGAGACACAGAAAGAGAGAGAGAGTCTCTTGTGCCTGTATGCTTCATTTCTTGTTACATAAAAACATGAGCAGATGACAGCCATGAGTGAGAGGGGGAGAGTGAGAGATGCACAGGTGCATAAATACACCTTGAAAGAAAACAGAGAGAGGGGAGGATCGAGAGGTGGAAAAAGGGAGGGACAGAGAGAGGAACAAAGGGAAAGAGTGCGAAACAGAGCGTAGGGTGCAGTTTTGATAATCTCATATTTCCTGCAAATGAACGCCAATGGGAAAGCAATTGAATGGCGAATAGGATGCAGTGACATGCAGAGGTGGCTAGATTGATGATAATGGATTATTTGGATAATCAGCTTGCCCATATGAGCAACAGTCATGAATTAATCACAGAGCCCTCGTGAGAAAAACAAATGGAGGCAGGCCTGTTGTCACTGAGGTCTGCCGGTGCCTAGCAACACCTCTGACCGGCAGCATCATGGTCGTCAACGGCAGCAACAGCAGCAGCAGCAGCAGCAGCAGCATCAGCATCAGCACCCTGGCAGACAGCCGAGGAGGCAAGCAGGCACGCAGGCAGGCTCACATCCGCTAGCCGTCGCACTGCATCGCGTTCACACTCACAGACCATTATTTTCACACACACACACACACACACACACACACACACACTCACTCACACTGAGCATGGTGCTGCAACTGTGTGTCAGATACAGTGAAGTCTACATACAAATGTGTATAAACAGCTGGATAAAGACACATACTCTCTCTCTCTTTCTCACACACATACAGAGAGAAAGAGAAACACGTCCACACATATACATGTTTAAACACCTACACCTGCACTCTACCTCTCCATCTCACTCCCTATCTGGCATAGACAGACACACACGCACAGACACACACCTGCATCTCGTTCTTTCCCTCTTTCTGTTACACACACACACACACACACACACACATACATACTGCACATAACATACCTGGACACTGACTACTACACATGAATATAAACATACACACCTGAACAGCGGGCACCCATTCTCTGTCTTTCTCTCCTACCTGAGCATGCACACACACACACATACACATACACACACACACACACACACGCGCGCAGAGAGACGCACATAGACGCACACACTTGTCTCCATCTCATACACATCAGTGTATTTACAGCAAATTTACACAATGCATGCATATTCATACACACCTAAAACACCACAACCGCCCACTCCCCTCAGACAGGAACATAAATAGAATATCACCCTTAGCAGACATGAGCATACGCACACACACACACACACACACACACACACACACACACACACACAGACAGACAGAGTCTTTCTTTTCATTCCACACACAATGCATTTGACATATATTTACACAAAGCACACCTATTCATACCCACAAAAAAACACCACATACAACCTCCTACTCTCACAGGTACTTAAATATAACATAACCCTCAGTAGGAATGCACACACACACACACACACACACACACACACACACACACACACACACACAAATACACACACATACAAGTAGCAGTACACACACACTCACAAAACATAAAATAGACACAGGCAAAGAAATCATAAATAAACCACTATACTGCTGTGAAGCATTCATCCTTAAGAAGCGTGCAAGTGTATGTATGTGTGTGTGTGTGTGTGCATGTGTGTGTGTATGTGTGTATGTTTGTATGTGTGCATGTGTGTGTGTGTGTGTGTGCATGTGTGTGTGTATGCTTGTATGTGTGCATGTGTGTGTATGCTTGTGTGTGTGCGTGGTGTGTGTGGTGTGTGTGTGTGGTGTGCATGTATTGTATGTGTTTGTGTATGAGTGTGTGTGTGTGGTGTGTGTGTAGGTAGGTGTGAAGTAAAAATGAAAGCGATAGAGAAAGGGATGAGAGGAGACATGTGGGAGTGAGGTATGGGATGCTTTCATCCCGGCTGAAGGAAGGAGGGAGCGTCGAGGAGGAGGATGATTGGCACCAGAGGCAGCTGACAGGCACAGGAGGAAGACACTAGACCCACGACGATTGTGTGTGTGTGTGTGTGTGTGTGTGTGTGTGTGTGTGGGAGGGGGGGTTGTAGAGTGCAGTGGTGGTGGGAGGTGGAAGAGGAGGAAACGCCACACTCGCTTCCTCTCCTTCATTTACCCCTTTGCCCCATCACCACGGCAACATGCCTGGAGGGGACAGGACAGGTGGCATAGGAAAGAAAAGCGATAGATATTGAAATGAATAATGAGAGACAGAAAGAGTGAGTGAGTGACGGAGAGTGTTTGTGGTGTGGAGAGAGAGAGAGAGAGAGGATAGGTGATGGGTAGATGAGAAGCTGACAGCACTTCTCTTTCATTTTCCTGTTCAATCAGTTTGAGGTTTGATCGCTGAGCAACATTTCATGCTCATTCACTCTATAAATATTCATATTCAGGCTAGTAAGGGCACAACATTCAGCCCAATTAGAGACACTTCTAACCCTTTGACATGGAAATCATTTGATTATAATGTAGAAATTCGTATGAATTGGAGCGATTTATCACGATGAGTTTAAAACAATAAAAGGATAACGTACACCAATAATCAATGTGAATGGTAAGGCCAGGCTATACCAATCCAAAATGTACGTTTCAAAATTTCTTTGGGGCTTCAATAAATCCACTAAATAGGTTCAAGGCCAGGCTATACCAATCCAAAATGTACGTTTCAAAATTTCTTTGGGGCTTCAGTAAATCCACTAAATAGGTTTAGAACCTTAAGCATTTACTGTAGTGCTTGGCTTTTGAACTTCAGTCCTTTTCTGCCGTCAGCACATAGGCCTACATTTGTGAAAACAAGATCATTTAGTTTATGTTTCGTAAAAAAAAGTGAGACGCATTTCAGTAACCTTATGAGCTTTCCTCTTGGTATACGTTGTAACACATACCCACACACACACTTACACACACACACACACACACACACAAAGTGGCGGAGGCGGGACTGCTGACAGCGCGAGCACGGGCTGTCTATCACAGCAGGCGAGAGCTAGGCGCGAGGATGCGCCGCGAGAGGTGGTCACCGACGGAGACAGAAATATCAAAAGTGTGCGACGGACTGTCCAGCATCACATTCAAGACATTTTCAACTAATCTTGTCTTAGTAAACAGAGCCGTTCAACTGGGACAAAAGTCTGCCAAGTCATTCCTTTGTTAGAATTCGCGCAACGCCCGAACGGAATGTGCGCACTGTGAAACCGTTTCTTATAGCCTATGTAATCGCTGGAGTGTAACTGTTGTCATCCAAGGAGTAAGCGAATATTTAAACGTCCGATCCAGACGGCCAGATCAGTAAACGTAACAGTTCACGTCTGGAGGATGCCAGGATAAGAGAGAGAGCGATGGAATTGGTGCGCAAGACGCCGTAGCCATCCCACTCACTTCCACTGTGCCTGAGGAGTCACTGGTAACTGTTTTACAGGGTTTAACGAGCTCTCGAGATGTTGTAAAAGTCAGTCCCTTTCCTGGACGGTGGGACAGAAAGCGCAGAAGGTTGAGAGAGCGAGGGAAAGGCGCGGAACCGAGGATTATGGCTCTCGCAACGTTTTCCCTCTGTCTGCTCACGCTCAGTTGGATGAACTTCCCGCCGGCGCACGGGAACAACCGCCACGCCGTATACTGGAACAGCTCAAACATACAGTAAGTGACTGATAGTCAAATCCTGCAGTAGCCTTGGCCATTTTCTGTATGTATCTCATCCCGAACTGTGGGATTCATCGCTTGGTGGGGAGCTATATGATAAGAATCGTTGTGGTGCATATTCCAATATAGCGTGGCATATATATATATATATTGATCTTTTATTAAACTACATGATCAGCACATGACTAATGTACAAGTAGGCAGGCGTTCGCTTGGCCTCTTTAACAGTGAAACTCCATTCGAGATTGCATTGATTGTGATTCATGACAAACTTTTGTTCTGGTTTGTACTAATCGGAGAGAGTAAAAAATATCGATTCAGGGCAATTTTGTGATGTAACGCGCTTTCCCGGTGTTTAGCAGTTCCCATAGGTGAAGGATGAATGTTTAATAGTCAGAACCAGCTCCTCAAATCTATCTCACTCCGTCATGAGTCATCTCTCTCTTTCTCTCTCTAACCCATCACACTCCTCCGCTACTGTATCTCTCCATCATG
>PYXC01001600.1:0-15671 GCA_015244755.2 Tenualosa ilisha | reverse complement strand
CTCATTTCCCCAGAGATATCCAGCAGATGTCCCCTGCCTGGGTCTTTGTTGGAAGTTGGAAGTCACATTCCTGGAACTGACCTACCCGAATTGGAGTGCTCTTTGTCCCGCAGACACTTTGTGGAGAGTCCCTCCATGGATCCATGTCACCACCAGGACATCACTTCTCTGCCTACCCGACTTTGAGTGCTCATTTCCCCGCACACACTTAGTGGAAAGTCCCTGCATGGATCCATGTCACCACCAGGACATCACTTCTCTGCCTACCCGAGTTTGAGTGCTCTTTGTCCCGCAGACACTTTGTGGAGAGTCCCTCCATGGATCCATGTCACCACCAGGACATCACTTCTCTGCCTACCCGACTTTGAGTGCTCTTTGTCCCGCAGACACTTTGTGGAGAGTCCCTCCATGGATCCATGTCACCACCAGGACATCACTTGTTTGTTTAAAGTTCCAACAAAGCAACCGTGAGCATCCAGGAATTCGATGTGAAATGATGCCACCTGGTGGACATTTGTGGTATTACATCAACTATTTTAAAATCATTAGAAAAAAATAGTAAATGCAAGGATTTTTTTAAAAATTAATAAAGTTTTGAGGAGTACACATGCCAAAGATTGTGTCAATTTTTTTTTGTTTAATTTCATAAACAAATAGTCCAATATGTGGAAATTCCAATATTTCAACGTTAGCGTCCGCGAGATTTATGAGCCTCCATTGACTTAACATGGAAGGAACTAGTTACCTTCGCTAACCACGGAACGAAAGTACAAATGTTGGAATTTTTCCAGGAAAAAGGCCCTTTTTTCCCGGAATTAGACCGACTGATTCCAGGATTGCCACAAAGCGCTCATAACCCTAACCCTAGCCCCTTACCCATACCTAACCTAACCCCCATCCTCAACCTAACCCCAACACCAAACCCCCCCCCCCCCCCCCTCCCCCACTTACCTGGTGATGGTGTCCTGGGCGCGGTCGGGTATTTATTTTTCTTTCCTAACCATTAACAAGAATCCTAACCCTAGCGTGCAATTACGTAACTGCATCCCCGTGATCCTAACCCTAACCCTAACCCAAGTTTACGCTAAAGAGTAACGCTAAATTTCCCCCAAAATAGGGTCACCAAAAGTAGGTACCAATCGACTCCAAATGGCCTGAAACGTGCTTCTAACATATTTCTTTTTTTTTTTTGGCGTTTGGACTTAGAAAAATTTTCAACATTTTTCGTTAACAGAGAAGTCAATGGGCGAAAACGGTTTTTCGTTAATATCTCCGGAACGGAAGGTCGTAGAGACTTGAAACCAAGATCCGCCTGCCCATTTTCGGGTGCGCTGAACACGCCAGACGTGGTCCCATGTCTCTACGACCTTCCGTTCCGGAGATACGGCCAAAATAACGCTATTTCCGGGAATAGCTCCGCCCCCGAAGGAGTTACCGGATCGAGCGTCATATCAATGGAAAGGCCTGGGCACAAGGAATCCGGGGAACTTGGAAGTATGTCTCTAGGACCTTCCCAGCCGAAGCTATGGCCAAAAACTCCTATGGTAGGGGGTACCATAGGGGGTTTTATCCCTATAACCTAACCCTAATTATGAGCCATTAGCTCGTGGTCCGGATACGCTACGTGAAGCACATGTGGAATCATTCCATAATTCGGAGTAGCTAATATGGAATTTTACCAATCAAGGTCTAACTTCCTAGTTAAAAGTCCAAAAAGGCTGGAAATAACTTTAAATGATACTTTGTTCTTCCCAGATATGAAATATGTATTTTATTAGGTGAAATTTGCATTTTATTAACCAAATAAACTCTTTTTTTCCAAAACCTTGTATTGCAGTTCCTTTCATTTCCACTGGGTGGCAGTATGACACCACAAATGGATTAAAGTGAAATTTTGCCTTACATTCCATGACTTAAGCAACTTACCCGACTTTGGGTGCTCATTTCCCCGAAGACATTGATAGAAGAGTCCCTGCATGGTTCCATGTCACCACAGGGACATCACCTTGCTGCCTACCCGACTTTGGATGCTCATTTCCCCGAAGACATTGATAGGAGAGTGCCTCCATGGATCCATGTCATCACAGGGACATCACATTGCTGCCTACCCGACTTTGGGTGCTCATTTCCCCGAAGACATTGATAGGAGAGTGCCTCCATGGATCCATGTCACCACAGGGACATCACCTTGCTGCCTTCCCGACTTTGGGTGCTCATTTCCCTGCAGACACTGAGTGAAGAGTCCCTGCATGGTTCCATGTCACCACAGGGACATCACCTTGCTGCCTACCCGACTTTGGGTGCTCATTTTCCCACAGATATCCAGTGGACGTCCCCTCCTGGTTCTTTTTTTGGAAGTTGGAAGTCACATTCCTGGAATTGTACCTACCCGACTTTGGGTGCTCATTTCCCCGAAGACATTGATAGGAGAGTGCCTCCATGGATCCATGTCACCACAGGGACATCACCTTGCTGCCTACCCGACTTTGGGTGCTCATTTCCCCGAAGACATTGATAGAAGAGTCCCTCCATGGATCCATGTCACCACAGGGACATCACCTTGCTGCCTACCCGACTTTGGGTGCTCATTTCCCCGAAGACATTGATAGAAGAGTCCCTGCATGGTTCCATGTCACCACAGGGACATCACCTTGCTGCCTACCCGACTTTGGGTGCTCATTTTCCCACAGATATCCAGTGGACGTCCCCTCCTGGTTCTTTTTTTGGAAGTTGGAAGTCACATTCCTGGAATTGTACCTACCCGACTTTGGGTGCTCATTTCCCCGAAGACATTGATAGGAGAGTGCCTCCATGGATCCATGTCACCACAGGGACATCACCTTGCTGCCTACCCGACTTTGGGTGCTCATTTCCCCGAAGACATTGATAGAAGAGTCCCTCCATGGATCCATGTCACCACAGGGACATCACCTTGCTGCCTACCCGACTTTGGGTGCTCATTTTCCCACAGATATCCAGTGGACGTCCCCTCCTGGTTCTTTTTTTGGAAGTTGGAAGTCACATTCCTGGAATTGTACCTACCCGACTTTGGGTGCTCATTTCCCCGAAGACATTGATAGGAGAGTGCCTCCATGGATCCATGTCACCACAGGGACATCACCTTGCTGCCTACCCGACTTTGGGTGCTCATTTCCCCGAAGACATTGATAGAAGAGTCCCTCCATGGATCCATGTCACCACAGGGACATCACCTTGCTGCCTACCCGACTTTGGGTGCTCATTTTCCCACAGATATCCAGTGGACGTCCCCTCCTGGTTCTTTTTTTGGAAGTTGGAAGTCACATTCCTGGAATTGTACCTACCCGACTTTGGGTGCTCATTTCCCCGAAGACATTGATAGGAGAGTGCCTCCATGGATCCATGTCACCACAGGGACATCACCTTGCTGCCTACCCGACTTTGGGTGCTCATTTCCCCGAAGACATTGATAGAAGAGTCCCTCCATGGATCCATGTCACCACAGGGACATCACCTAGCTGCCTACCCGACTTTGGGTGCTCATTTTCCCACAGATATCCAGTGGACGTCCCCTCCTGGTTCTTTTTTTGGAAGTTGGAAGTCACATTCCTGGAATTGTACCTACCCGACTTTGGGTGCTCATTTCCCCGAAGACATTGATAGAAGAGTCCCTCCATAGATCCATGTCACCACAGGGACATCACCTTGCTGCCTACCCGACTTTGGGTGCTCATTTCCCCGAAGACATTGATAGAAGAGTCCCTGCATGGTTCCATGTCACCACAGGGACATCACCTTGCTGCCTACCCGACTTTGGGTGCTCATTTTCCCACAGATATCCAGTGGACGTCCCCTCCTGGTTCTTTTTTTGGAAGGTGGAAGTCACATTCCTGGAATTGTACCTACCCGACTTTGGGTGCTCATTTCCCCGAAGACATTGATAGAAGAGTCCCTCCATGGATCCATGTCACCACAGGGACATCACCTTGCTGCCTACCCGACTTTGGGTGCTCATTTCCCCGAAGACATTGATAGAAGAGTCCCTGCATGGTTCCATGTCACCACAGGGACATCACCTTGCTGCCTACCCGACTTTGGGTGCTCATTTCCCCGAAGACATTGATAGAAGAGTCCCTGCATGGTTCCATGTCACCACAGGGACATCACCTTGCTGCCTACCCGACTTTGGGTGCTCATTTTCCCACAGATATCCAGTGGACGTCCCCTCCTGGTTCTTTTTTTGGAAGTTGGAAGTCACATTCCTGGAATTGTACCTACCCGACTTTGGGTGCTCATTTCCCCGAAGACATTGATAGAAGAGTCCCTCCATAGATCCATGTCACCACAGGGACATCACCTTGCTGCCTACCCGACTTTGGGTGCTCATTTCCCCGAAGACATTGATAGAAGAGTCCCTGCATGGTTCCATGTCACCACAGGGACATCACCTTGCTGCCTACCCGACTTTGGGTGCTCATTTTCCCACAGATATCCAGTGGACGTCCCCTCCTGGTTCTTTTTTTGGAAGGTGGAAGTCACATTCCTGGAATTGTACCTACCCGACTTTGGGTGCTCATTTCCCCGAAGACATTGATAGAAGAGTCCCTCCATGGATCCATGTCACCACAGGGACATCACCTTGCTGCCTACCCGACTTTGGGTGCTCATTTCCCCGAAGACATTGATAGAAGAGTCCCTGCATGGTTCCATGTCACCACAGGGACATCACCTTGCTGCCTACCCGACTTTGGGTGCTCATTTCCCCGAAGACATTGATAGAAGAGTCCCTGCATGGTTCCATGTCACCACAGGGACATCACCTTGCTGCCTACCCGACTTTGGGTGCTCATTTTCCCACAGATATCCAGTGGACGTCCCCTCCTGGTTCTTTTTTTGGAAGTTGGAAGTCACATTCCTGGAATTGTACCTACCCGACTTTGGGTGCTCATTTCCCCGAAGACATTGATAGAAGAGTCCCTCCATAGATCCATGTCACCACAGGGACATCACCTTGCTGCCTACCCGACTTTGAGTGCTCATTTCCCTGCAGACACTGAGTGGAGCATCTCTGCATGGATCCATGTCACCACTGGGACATCACCGGGCTGCTTACCTGCACCCATCCTCTGAACTTACCTCAACCGATAGAAGCACAGCCTCCAATGCTTCATGTCTTAAGCACCCACCCTTGGGGCTCCATACCAATGGCTAATCTCCATAATTCCAAAATAGCAACGTCAGCTTCCTGGAATTAACCATTAGAACCAGTCTTAAGCACCTATCCACTGAGCTTACCTTACCCGCCTTAAGCACCCCCTCCAAGGTTTCATGTCTTAAGCACGCACCCTTGGGGCTCCATGCCTATGGGCAACCTGTATCATTCCAAAATAGCAACGTCAGCTTCCTGGAATTAACCATTAGAACCAGTCTTAAGCACCTATCCACTGAGCTTACCTTACCCGCCTTAAGCACCCCCTCCAAGGTTTCATGTCTTAAGCACGCACCCTTGGGGCTCCATGCCTATGGGCAACCTGTATCATTCCAAAATAGCAACGTCAGCTTCCTGGAATTAACCGTCGGAATTACACAGGTCGCCCATGGGTATGGAGCCCCAAGGGTGCCTGCTTAAGACATGAAGCCTCGGAGGGGGTGCTTAAGTCGGGTAAGGTAGGCTGACAGGACAGGTGCTTAAGACTGGTTGTTATGTTTAATTCCTGGAGGTTGACGTTACTTATTTGGAATTACACAGGTCGCCCATGGGTATGGACAGGGTTAGGGTTAGGGACATCACTTCTCTGCCTACCCGACTTTGAGTGCTCATTTCCCCGCACAAACTTTGTGGAGAGTCCCTCCATGGATCCATGTCACCACCAGGACATCACTTCTCTGCCTACCCGACTTTGAGTGCTCTTTGTCCCGCAGACACTTTGTGGAGAGTCCCTCCATGGATCCATGTCACCACCAGGACATCACTTCGCTGCCTACCCGAGTTTGAGTGCTCATTTCCCCAGAGATATCCAGCAGATGTCCCCTGCCTGGGTCTTTGTTGGAAGTTGGAAGTCACATTCCTGGAATTGTACCTACCCGACTTTGGGTGCTCATTTCCCCGAAGACATTGATAGGAGAGTGCCTCCATGGATCCATGTCACCACCAGGACATCACTTCTCTGCCTACCCGACTTTGAGTGCTCATTTCCCCGCACACACTTTGTGGAGAGTCCCTCCATGGATCCATGTCACCACCAGGACATCACTTCGCTGCCTACCCGAGTTTGAGTGCTCATTTCCCCAGAGATATCCAGCAGATGTCCCCTGCCTGGGTCTTTGTTGGAAGTTGGAAGTCACATTCCTGGAACTGAACCTACCCGAATTGGAGTGCTCTTTGTCCCGCAGACACTTTGTGGAGAGTCCCTCCATGGATCCATGTCACCACCAGGACATCACTTCTCTGCCTACCCGACTTTGAGTGCTCTTTGTCCCGCAGACACTTTGTGGAGAGTCCCTCCATGGATCCATGTCACCACCAGGACATCACTTCGCTGCCTACCCGAGTTTGAGTGCTCATTTCCCCAGAGATATCCAGCAGATGTCCCCTGCCTGGGTCTTTGTTGGAAGTTGGAAGTCACATTCCTGGAATTGTACCTACCCGACTTTGGGTGCTCATTTCCCCGAAGACATTGATAGGAGAGTGCCTCCATGGATCCATGTCACCACCAGGACATCACTTCTCTGCCTACCCGACTTTGAGTGCTCATTTCCCCGCACACACTTTGTGGAGAGTCCCTCCATGGATCCATGTCACCACCAGGACATCACTTCGCTGCCTACCCGAGTTTGAGTGCTCATTTCCCCAGAGATATCCAGCAGATGTCCCCTGCCTGGGTCTTTGTTGGAAGTTGGAAGTCACATTCCTGGAATTGTACCTACCCGACTTTGGGTGCTCATTTCCCCGAAGACATTGATAGGAGAGTGCCTCCATGGATCCATGTCACCACCAGGACATCACTTCTCTGCCTACCCGACTTTGAGTGCTCATTTCCCCGCACACACTTTGTGGAGAGTCCCTCCATGGATCCATGTCACCACCAGGACATCACTTCGCTGCCTACCCGAGTTTGAGTGCTCATTTCCCCAGAGATATCCAGCAGATGTCCCCTGCCTGGGTCTTTGTTGGAAGTTGGAAGTCACATTCCTGGAACTGAACCTACCCGAATTGGAGTGCTCTTTGTCCCGCAGACACTTTGTGGAGAGTCCCTCCATGGATCCATGTCACCACCAGGACATCACTTCTCTGCCTACCCGACTTTGAGTGCTCTTTGTCCCGCAGACACTTTGTGGAGAGTCCCTCCATGGATCCATGTCACCACCAGGACATCACTTCGCTGCCTACCCGAGTTTGAGTGCTCATTTCCCCAGAGATATCCAGCAGATGTCCCCTGCCTGGGTCTTTGTTGGAAGTTGGAAGTCACATTCCTGGAATTGTACCTACCCGACTTTGGGTGCTCATTTCCCCGAAGACATTGATAGGAGAGTGCCTCCATGGATCCATGTCACCACCAGGACATCACTTCTCTGCCTACCCGACTTTGAGTGCTCATTTCCCCGCACACACTTTGTGGAGAGTCCCTCCATGGATCCATGTCACCACCAGGACATCACTTCGCTGCCTACCCGAGTTTGAGTGCTCATTTCCCCAGAGATATCCAGCAGATGTCCCCTGCCTGGGTCTTTGTTGGAAGTTGGAAGTCACATTCCTGGAACTGAACCTACCCGAATTGGAGTGCTCTTTGTCCCGCAGACACTTTGTGGAGAGTCCCTCCATGGATCCATGTCACCACCAGGACATCACTTCTCTGCCTACCCGACTTTGAGTGCTCTTTGTCCCGCAGACACTTTGTGGAGAGTCCCTCCATGGATCCATGTCACCACCAGGACATCACTTCGCTGCCTACCCGAGTTTGAGTGCTCATTTCCCCAGAGATATCCAGCAGATGTCCCCTGCCTGGGTCTTTGTTGGAAGTTGGAAGTCACATTCCTGGAATTGTACCTACCCGACTTTGGGTGCTCATTTCCCCGAAGACATTGATAGGAGAGTGCCTCCATGGATCCATGTCACCACAGGGACATCACCTTGCTGCCTACCCGACTTTGGGTGCTCATTTCCCCGAAGACATTGATAGAAGAGTCCCTGCATGGTTCCATGTCACCACAGGGACATCACCTTGCTGCCTACCCGACTTTGGGTGCTCATTTTCCCACAGATATCCAGTGGACGTCCCCTCCTGGTTCTTTTTTTGGAAGTTGGAAGTCACATTCCTGGAATTGTACCTACCCGACTTTGGGTGCTCATTTCCCCGAAGACATTGATAGGAGAGTGCCTGCATGGTTCCATGTCACCACAGGGACATCACCTTGCTGCCTACCCGACTTTGGGTGCTCATTTCCCCGAAGACATTGATAGAAGAGTCCCTCCATGGATCCATGTCACCACAGGGACATCACCTTGCTGCCTACCCGACTTTGGGTGCTCATTTTCCCACAGATATCCAGTGGACGTCCCCTCCTGGTTCTTTTTTTGGAAGTTGGAAGTCACATTCCTGGAATTGTACCTACCCGACTTTGGGTGCTCATTTCCCCGAAGACATTGATAGGAGAGTGCCTCCATGGATCCATGTCACCACAGGGACATCACCTTGCTGCCTACCCGACTTTGGGTGCTCATTTCCCCGAAGACATTGATAGAAGAGTCCCTCCATGGTTCCATGTCACCACAGGGACATCACCTTGCTGCCTACCCGACTTTGGGTGCTCATTTCCCCGAAGACATTGATAGAAGAGTCCCTGCATGGTTCCATGTCACCACAGGGACATCACCTTGCTGCCTACCCGACTTTGGGTGCTCATTTCCCCGAAGACATTGATAGAAGATTCCCTGCATGGTTCCATGTCACCACAGGGACATCACCTTGCTGCCTACCCGACTTTGGGTGCTCATTTTCCCACAGATATCCAGTGGACGTCCCCTCCTGGTTCTTTTTTTGGAAGTTGGAAGTCACATTCCTGCAATTGTACCTACCCGACTTTGGGTGCTCATTTCCCCGAAGACATTGATAGGAGAGTCCCTCCATGGATCCATGTCACCACAGGGACATCACCTTGCTGCCTACCCGACTTTGGGTGCTCATTTCCCCGAAGACATTGATAGAAGAGTCCCTGCATGGTTCCATGTCACCACAGGGACATCACCTTGCTGCCTACCCGACTTTGGGTGCTCATTTTCCCACAGATATCCAGTGGACGTCCCCTCCTGGTTCTTTTTTTGGAAGTTGGAAGTCACATTCCTGGAATTGTACCTACCCGACTTTGGGTGCTCATTTCCCCGAAGACATTGATAGGAGAGTGCCTCCATGGATCCATGTCACCACAGGGACATCACCTTGCTGCCTACCCGACTTTGGGTGCTCATTTCCCCGATGACATTGAAAGAGAAGTCCCTCCATGGATCCATGTAACTACAGGGACATCACCTTGCTGCCTACCCGACTTTGGGTGCTCATTTCCCCGAAGACATTGATAGAAGAGTCCCTGCATGGTTCCATGTCACCACAGGGACATCACCTTGCTGCCTACCCGACTTTGGGTGCTCATTTTCCCACAGATATCCAGTGGACGTCCCCTCCTGGTTCTTTTTTTGGAAGTTGGAAGTCACATTCCTGGAATTGTACCTACCCGACTTTGGGTGCTCATTTCCCCGAAGACATTGATAGGAGAGTGCCTCCATGGATCCATGTCACCACAGGGACATCACCTTGCTGCCTACCCGACTTTGGGTGCTCATTTCCCCGAAGACATTGATAGAAGAGTCCCTCCATGGATCCATGTCACCACAGGGACATCACCTTGCTGCCTACCCGACTTTGGGTGCTCATTTTCCCACAGATATCCAGTGGACGTCCCCTCCTGGTTCTTTTTTTGGAAGTTGGAAGTCACATTCCTGGAATTGTACCTACCCGACTTTGGGTGCTCATTTCCCCGAAGACATTGATAGGAGAGTGCCTCCATGGATCCATGTCACCACAGGGACATCACCTTGCTGCCTACCCGACTTTGGGTGCTCATTTCCCCGAAGACATTGATAGAAGAGTCCCTGCATGGTTCCATGTCACCACAGGGACATCACCTTGCTGCCTACCCGACTTTGGGTGCTCATTTTCCCACAGATATCCAGTGGACGTCCCCTCCTGGTTCTTTTTTTGGAAGTTGGAAGTCACATTCCTGGAATTGTACCTACCCGACTTTGGGTGCTCATTTCCCCGAAGACATTGATAGGAGAGTGCCTCCATGGATCCATGTCACCACAGGGACATCACCTTGCTGCCTACCCGACTTTGGGTGCTCATTTCCCCGAAGACATTGATAGAAGAGTCCCTCCATGGATCCATGTCACCACAGGGACATCACCTTGCTGCCTACCCGACTTTGGGTGCTCATTTCCCCGAAGACATTGATAGAAGAGTCCCTCCATGGATCCATGTCACCACAGGGACATCACCTTGCTGCCTACCCGACTTTGGGTGCTCATTTCCCCGAAGACATTGATAGAAGAGTCCCTGCATGGTTCCATGTCACCACAGGGACATCACCTTGCTGCCTACCCGACTTTGGGTGCTCATTTCCCCGAAGACATTGATAGAAGACTCCCTGCATGGTTCCATGTCACCACAGGGACATCACCTTGCTGCCTACCCGACTTTGAGTGCTCATTTCCCTGCAGACACTGAGTGGAGCATCTCTGCATGGATCCATGTCACCAGTGGGACATCACCGGGCTGCTTACCTGCACCCATCCTCTGAACTTACCTCAACCGATAGAAGCACAGCCTCCAATGCTTCATGTCTTAAGCACCCACCCTTGGGGCTCCATACCAATGGCTAATCTCCATAATTCCAAAATAGCAACGTCAGCTTCCTGGAATTAACCATTAGAACCAGTCTTAAGCACCCATCCACTGAGCTTACCTTACCCGCCTTAAGCACCCCCTCCAAGGTTTCATGTCTTAAGCACGCACCCTTGGGGCTCCATGCCTATGGGCAACCTGTATCATTCCAAAATAGCAACGTCAGCTTCCTGGAATTAACCATTAGAACCAGTCTTAAGCACCCATCCACTGAGCTTACCTTACCCGCCTTAAGCACCCCCTCTGAGGTTTCATGTCTTAAGCACGCACCCTTGGGGCTCCATGCCTATGGGCGACCTCTATCATTCCAAAATAGCAACGTCAGCTTCCTGGAATTAACCATTAGAACCAGTCTTAAGCACCCATCCACTGAGCTTACCTTACCCGCCTTAAGCACCCCCTCCAAGGTTTCATGTCTTAAGCACGCACCCTTGGGGCTCCATGCCTATGGGCAACCTGTATCATTCCAAAATAGCAACGTCAGCTTCCTGGAATTAACCGTCGGAATTACACAGGTCGCCCATGGGTATGGAGCCCCAAGGGTGCCTGCTTAAGACATGAAGCCTCGGAGGGGGTGCTTAAGTCGGGTAAGGTAGGCTGACAGGACAGGTGCTTAAGACTGGTTGTTATGTTTAATTCCTGGAGGTTGACGTTACTTATTTGGAATTACACAGGTCGCCCATGGGTATGGAGCGCCAAGGGTGCCTGCTTGAGACATGAAGCCTCGGAGGGGGTGCTTAAGTCGGGTAAGGTAGGCTGACAGGACAGGTGCTTAAGACTGGTTGTTATGTTTAATTCCTGGAGGTTGACGTTACTTATTTGGAATTACACAGGTCGCCCATGGGTATGGACAGGGTTAGGGTTAGGGACATCACTTCTCTGCCTACCCGACTTTGGGTGCTCATTTCCCCGCACACACTTTGTGGAGAGTCCCTCCATGGATCCATGTCACCACCAGGACATCACTTCTCTGCCTACCCGACTTTGAGTGCTCTTTGTCCCGCAGACACTTTGTGGAGAGTCCCTCCATGGATCCATGTCACCACCAGGACATCACTTCGCTGCCTACCCGAGTTTGAGTGCTCATTTCCCCAGAGATATCCAGCAGATGTCCCCTGCCTGGGTCTTTGTTGGAAGTTGGAAGTCACATTCCTGGAACTGAACCTACCCGAATTGGAGTGCTCTTTGTCCCGCAGACACTTTGTGGAGAGTCCCTCCATGGATCCATGTCACCACCAGGACATCACTTCTCTGCCTACCCGACTTTGAGTGCTCTTTGTCCCGCAGACACTTTGTGGAGAGTCCCTCCATGGATCCATGTCACCACCAGGACATCACTTCGCTGCCTACCCGAGTTTGAGTGCTCATTTCCCCAGAGATATCCAGCAGATGTCCCCTGCCTGGGTCTTTGTTGGAAGTTGGAAGTCACATTCCTGGAATTGTACCTACCCGACTTTGGGTGCTCATTTCCCCGAAGACATTGATAGGAGAGTGCCTCCATGGATCCATGTCACCACCAGGACATCACTTCTCTGCCTACCCGACTTTGAGTGCTCATTTCCCCGCACACACTTTGTGGAGAGTCCCTCCATGGATCCATGTCACCACCAGGACATCACTTCGCTGCCTACCCGAGTTTGAGTGCTCATTTCCCCAGAGATATCCAGCAGATGTCCCCTGCCTGGGTCTTTGTTGGAAGTTGGAAGTCACATTCCTGGAATTGTACCTACCCGACTTTGGGTGCTCATTTCCCCGAAGACATTGATAGGAGAGTGCCTCCATGGATCCATGTCACCACCAGGACATCACTTCTCTGCCTACCCGACTTTGAGTGCTCATTTCCCCGCACACACTTTGTGGAGAGTCCCTCCATGGATCCATGTCACCACCAGGACATCACTTCGCTGCCTACCCGAGTTTGAGTGCTCATTTCCCCAGAGATATCCAGCAGATGTCCCCTGCCTGGGTCTTTGTTGGAAGTTGGAAGTCACATTCCTGGAACTGAACCTACCCGAATTGGAGTGCTCTTTGTCCCGCAGACACTTTGTGGAGAGTCCCTCCATGGATCCATGTCACCACCAGGACATCACTTCTCTGCCTACCCGACTTTGAGTGCTCTTTGTCCCGCAGACACTTTGTGGAGAGTCCCTCCATGGATCCATGTCACCACCAGGACATCACTTCGCTGCCTACCCGAGTTTGAGTGCTCATTTCCCCAGAGATATCCAGCAGATGTCCCCTGCCTGGGTCTTTGTTGGAAGTTGGAAGTCACATTCCTGGAATTGTACCTACCCGACTTTGGGTGCTCATTTCCCCGAAGACATTGATAGGAGAGTGCCTCCATGGATCCATGTCACCACCAGGACATCACTTCTCTGCCTACCCGACTTTGAGTGCTCATTTCCCCGCACACACTTTGTGGAGAGTCCCTCCATGGATCCATGTCACCACCAGGACATCACTTCGCTGCCTACCCGAGTTTGAGTGCTCATTTCCCCAGAGATATCCAGCAGATGTCCCCTGCCTGGGTCTTTGTTGGAAGTTGGAAGTCACATTCCTGGAATTGTACCTACCCGACTTTGGGTGCTCATTTCCCCGAAGACATTGATAGGAGAGTGCCTCCATGGATCCATGTCACCACCAGGACATCACTTCTCTGCCTACCCGACTTTGAGTGCTCATTTCCCCGCACACACTTTGTGGAGAGTCCCTCCATGGATCCATGTCACCACCAGGACATCACTTCGCTGCCTACCCGAGTTTGAGTGCTCATTTCCCCAGAGATATCCAGCAGATGTCCCCTGCCTGGGTCTTTGTTGGAAGTTGGAAGTCACATTCCTGGAACTGAACCTACCCGAATTGGAGTGCTCTTTGTCCCGCAGACACTTTGTGGAGAGTCCCTCCATGGATCCATGTCACCACCAGGACATCACTTCTCTGCCTACCCGACTTTGAGTGCTCTTTGTCCCGCAGACACTTTGTGGAGAGTCCCTCCATGGATCCATGTCACCACCAGGACATCACTTCGCTGCCTACCCGAGTTTGAGTGCTCATTTCCCCAGAGATATCCAGCAGATGTCCCCTGCCTGGGTCTTTGTTGGAAGTTGGAAGTCACATTCCTGGAATTGTACCTACCCGACTTTGGGTGCTCATTTCCCCGAAGACATTGATAGGAGAGTGCCTCCATGGATCCATGTCACCACCAGGACATCACTTCTCTGCCTACCCGACTTTGAGTGCTCATTTCCCCGCACACACTTTGTGGAGAGTCCCTCCATGGATCCATGTCACCACCAGGACATCACTTCGCTGCCTACCCGAGTTTGAGTGCTCATTTCCCCAGAGATATCCAGCAGATGTCCCCTGCCTGGGTCTTTGTTGGAAGTTGGAAGTCACATTCCTGGAATTGTACCTACCCGACTTTGGGTGCTCATTTCCCCGAAGACATTGATAGGAGAGTGCCTCCATGGATCCATGTCACCACCAGGACATCACTTCTCTGCCTACCCGACTTTGAGTGCTCATTTCCCCGCACACACTTTGTGGAGAGTCCCTCCATGGATCCATGTCACCACCAGGACATCACTTCGCTGCCTACCCGAGTTTGAGTGCTCATTTCCCCAGAGATATCCAGCAGATGTCCCCTGCCTGGGTCTTTGTTGGAAGTTGGAAGTCACATTCCTGGAACTGAACCTACCCGAATTGGAGTGCTCTTTGTCCCGCAGACACTTTGTGGAGAGTCCCTCCATGGATCCATGTCACCACCAGGACATCACTTCTCTGCCTACCCGACTTTGAGTGCTCTTTGTCCCGCAGACACTTTGTGGAGAGTCCCTCCATGGATCCATGTCACCACCAGGACATCACTTCGCTGCCTACCCGAGTTTGAGTGCTCATTTCCCCAGAGATATCCAGCAGATGTCCCCTGCCTGGGTCTTTGTTGGAAGTTGGAAGTCACATTCCTGGAATTGTACCTACCCGACTTTGGGTGCTCATTTCCCCGAAGACATTGATAGGAGAGTGCCTCCATGGATCCATGTCACCACCAGGACATCACTTCTCTGCCTACCCGACTTTGAGTGCTCATTTCCCCGCACACACTTTGTGGAGAGTCCCTCCATGGATCCATGTCACCACCAGGACATCACTTCGCTGCCTACCCGAGTTTGAGTGCTCATTTCCCCAGAGATATCCAGCAGATGTCCCCTGCCTGGGTCTTTGTTGGAAGTTGGAAGTCACATTCCTGGAATTGTACCTACCCGACTTTGGGTGCTCATTTCCCGAAGACATTGATAGGAGAGTGCCTCCATGGATCCATGTCACCACCAGGACATCACTTCTCTGCCTACCCGACTTTGAGTGCTCATTTCCCCGCACACACTTTGTGGAGAGTCCCTCCATGGATCCATGTCACCACCAGGACATCACTTCGCTGCCTACCCGAGTTTGAGTGCTCATTTCCCCATAGATATCCAGCAGATGTCCCCTGCCTGGGTCTTTGTTGGAAGTTGGAAGTCACATTCCTGGAATTGTACCTACCCGACTTTGGGTGCTCATTTCCCCGAAGACATTGATAGGAGAGTGCCTCCATGGATCCATGTCACCACCAGGACATCACTTCTCTGCCTACCCGACTTTGAGTGCTCATTTCCCCGCACACACTTTGTGGAGAGTCCCTCCATGGATCCATGTCACCACCAGGACATCACTTCGCTGCCTACCCGAGTTTGAGTG
>PYXC01001598.1:0-35453 GCA_015244755.2 Tenualosa ilisha | reverse complement strand
CCACACTGAGGTATTTTTCACTGTGACACTGACTGATTTACAACAATCTGCCTTAAATCATACATTTTTAGAAACAGCATGATGTGAACGTCTGGTTTAATGTATGCATAGCCACGTTCCAACTTTCCATGTGCCCAATATCCTCAATTTTTCGTTGCAGGAACCCACCGAATCTGAAGACGAGTGAACCACACTGAGGTATTTTTCACTGTGACACTGACTGATTTACAACAATCTACCTTAAATCATACATTTTTAGAAACAGCATGAAGACAACGTCTGGTTTAATGTATGCATAGCCACGTTCCAACTTTCCATGTGCCCAATATCCTCAATTTTTCGTTGCAGGACCCACCAAACTGATGCGAGTGAACCAGATTGAGGTAAGTTTTACTCTGACTTTGCCTGATTTCCAAAAATCTACATTAATCATACATTTTTAGAAACAGCATGAAGACAACGTCTGGTTTAATGTATGCATAGCCACGTTCCAACTTTCCATGTGCCCAATATCCTCAATTTTTCGTTGCAGGACCCCACCGAATCTGAAGACGAGTGAACCACACTGAGTATTTTTCACTGTGACACTGACTGATTTACAACAATCTGCCTTAAATCATACATTTTTAGAAACAGCATGAAGACAACGTTGGTTTAATGTATGCATAGCCACGTTCCAACTTTCCATGTGCCCAATATCCTCAATTTTTCGTTGCAGGACCCACCGAATCTGAAGACGAGTGAACCACACTGAGGTATTTTTCACTGTGACACTGACTGATTTACAACAATCTGCCTTAAATCATACATTTTTAGAAACAGCATGAAGACAACGTCTGGTTTAATGTATGCATAGCCACGTTCCAACTTTCCATGTGCCCAATATCCTCAATTTTTCGTTGCAGGACCCACCGAATATGAAGACGAGTGAACCACACTGAGGTATTTTTCACTGTGACACTGACTGATTTACAACAATCTGCCTTAAATCATACATTTTTAGAAACAGCATGATGTGAACGTCTGGTTTAATGTATGCATAGCCACGTTCCAACTTTCCATGTGCCCAATATCCTCAATTTTTCGTTGCAGGAACCCACCGAATCTGAAGACGAGTGAACCACACTGAGGTATTTTTCACTGTGACACTGACTGATTTACAACAATCTGCCTTAAATCATACATTTTTAGAAACAGCATGAAGACAACGTCTGGTTTAATGTATGCATAGCCACGTTCCAACTTTCCATGTGCCCAATATCCTCAATTTTTCGTTGCAGGACCCCACCGAATACTGAAGACGAGTGAACCACACTGAGGTATTTTTCACTGTGACACTGACTGATTTACAACAATCTGCCTTAAATCATACATTTTTAGAAACAGCATGAAGACAACGTCTGGTTTAATGTATGCATAGCCACGTTCCAACTTTCCATGTGCCCAATATCCTCAATTTTTCGTTGCAGGAACCCACCGAATCTGAAGACGAGTGAACCACACTGAGGTATTTTTCACTGTGACACTGACTGATTTACAACAATCTGCCTTAAATCATACATTTTTAGAAACAGCATGAAGACAACGTTGGTTTAATGTATGCATAGCCACGTTCCAACTTTCCATGTGCCCAATATCCTCAATTTTTCGTTGCAGGACCCCACCGAATATGAAGACGAGTAAACCACACTGAGGTATTTTTCACTGTGACACTGACTGATTTACAACAATCTGCCTTAAATCATACATTTTTAGAAACAGCATGAAGACAACGTTGGTTTAATGTATGCATAGCCACGTTCCAACTTTCCATGTGCCCAATATCCTCAATTTTTCGTTGCAGGACCCCACCGAATATGAAGACGAGTAAACCACACTGAGGTATTTTTCACTGTGACACTGACTGATTTACAACAATCTGCCTTAAATCATACATTTTTAGAAACAGCATGATGTGAACGTCTGGTTTAATGTATGCATAGCCACGTTCCAACTTTCCATGTGCCCAATATCCTCAATTTTTCGTTGCAGGAACCCACCGAATCTGAAGACGAGTGAACCACACTGAGGTATTTTTCACTGTGACACTGACTGATTTACAACAATCTGCCTTAAATCATACATTTTTAGAAACAGCATGATGTGAACGTCTGGTTTAATGTATGCATAGCCACGTTCCAACTTTCCATGTGCCCAATATCCTCAATTTTTCGTTGCAGGAACCCACCGAATCTGAAGACGAGTGAACCACACTGAGGTATTTTTCACTGTGACACTGACTGATTTACAACAATCTGCCTTAAATCATACATTTTTAGAAACAGCATGAAGACAACGTCTGGTTTAATGTATGCATAGCCACGTTCCAACTTTCCATGTGCCCAATATCCTCAATTTTTCGTTGCAGGACCCCACCAAAACTGATGCCGAGTGAACCAGATTGAGGTAAGTTTTATTGTGACTTTGCCTGATTTCCAAAAATCTACATTAAATCATACATTTTTAGAAACAGCATGAAGACAACGTCTGGTTTAATGTATGCATAGCCACGTTCCAACTTTCCATGTGCCCAATATCCTCAATTTTTCGTTGCAGGACCCCACCGAATATGAAGACGAGTGAACCACACTGAGGTATTTTTCACTGTGACACTGACTGATTTACAACAATCTGCCTTAAATCATACATTTTTAGAAACAGCATGATGTGAACGTCTGGTTTAATGTATGCATAGCCACGTTCCAACTTTCCATGTGCCCAATATCCTCAATTTTTCGTTGCAGGAACCCACCGAATCTGAAGACGAGTGAACCACATTGAGGTATTTTTCACTGTGACACTGACTGATTTACAACAATCTGCCTTAAATCATACATTTTTAGAAACAGCATGAAGACAACGTTGGTTTAATGTATGCATAGCCACGTTCCAACTTTCCATGTGCCCAATATCCTCAATTTTTCGTTGCAGGACCCCACCGAATCTCAAGACGAGTGAACCACACTGAGGTATTTTTCACTGTGACACTGACTGATTTACAACAATCTGCCTTAAATCATACATTTTTAGAAACAGCATGAAGACAACGTCTGGTTTAATGTATGCATAGCCACGTTCCAACTTTCCATGTGCCCAATATCCTCAATTTTTAGTTGCAGGAACCCACCAAATCTGAAGACGAGTGAACCACACTGAGGTATTTTTCACTGTGACACTGACTGATTTACAACAATCTGCCTTAAATCATACATTTTTAGAAACAGCATGAAGACAACGTTGGTTTAATGTATGCATAGCCACGTTCCAACTTTCCATGTGCCCAATATCCTCAATTTTTCGTTGCAGGACCCCACCGAATCTGAAGACGAGTGAACCACACTGAGGTATTTTTCACTGTGACACTGACTGATTTACAACAATCTGCCTTAAATCATACATTTTTAGAAACAGCATGAAGACAACGTTGGTTTAATGTATGCATAGCCACGTTCCAACTTTCCATGTGCCCAATATCCTCAATTTTTCGTTGCAGGACCCCACCGAATATGAAGACGAGTAAACCACACTGAGGTATTTTTCACTGTGACACTGACTGATTTACAACAATCTGCCTTAAATCATACATTTTTAGAAACAGCATGATGTGAACGTCTGGTTTAATGTATGCATAGCCACGTTCCAACTTTCCATGTGCCCAATATCCTCAATTTTTCGTTGCAGGACCCCACCGAATATGAAGACGAGTAAACCACACTGAGGTATTTTTCACTGTGACACTGACTGATTTACAACAATCTGCCTTAAATCATACATTTTTAGAAACAGCATGATGTGAACGTCTGGTTTAATGTATGCATAGCCACGTTCCAACTTTCCATGTGCCCAATATCCTCAATTTTTCGTTGCAGGACCCCACCAAAACTGATGCCGAGTGAACCAGATTGACGTAAGTTTTACTGTGACTTTGCCTGATTTACAACAATCTGCCTTAAATCATACATTTTTAGAAACAGCATGATGTGAACGTCTGGTTTAATGTATGCATAGCCACGTTCCAACTTTCCATGTGCCCAATATCCTGAATTTTTCGTTGCAGGACCCCACCAAAACTGATGCCGAGTGAACCAGATTGAGGTAAGTTTTATTGTGACCCTGCCTGATTTCCAAAAATCTACATTAAATCATACATTTTTAGAAACAGCATGAAGACAACGTCTGGTTTAATGTATGCATAGCCACGTTCCAACTTTCCATGTGCCCAATATCCTCAATTTTTCGTTGCAGGACCCCACCGAATCTGAAGACTAGTGAACCACACTGAGGTATTTTTCACTGTGACACTGACTGATTTACAACAATTGCCTTAAATCATGCATTTTTAGAAACAGCATGATGTGAACGTCTGGTTTAATGTATGCATAGCAACGTTCCAACTTTCCATGTGCCCAATATCCTCAATTTTTCGTTGCAGGACCCCACCGAATATGAAGACGAGTGAACCACACTGAGGTATTTTTCACTGTGACACTGACTGATTTACAACAATCTGCCTTAAATCATACATTTTTAGAAACAGCATGAAGACAACGTCTGGTTTAATGTATGCATAGCCACGTTCCAACTTTCCATGTGCCCAATATCTTCAATTTTTCGTTGCAGGACCCCACCGAATTTGAAGACGAGTGAACCACACTGAGGTATTTTTCACTTTGACACTGACTGATTTACAACAATCTGCCTTAAATCATACATTTTTAGAAACAGCATGATGTGAACGTCTCCTCTAATGTATGCATAGCCACGTTCCAACTTTCCATGTGCCCAATATCCTCAATTTTTCGTTGCAGGACCCCACCAAAACTGCTGCCGAGTGAACCAGATTGAGGTAAGTTTTACTGTGACTTTGCCTGATTTCCAAAAATCTACATTAAATCATACATTTTTATAAACAGCATGAAGAAAACGTCTGGTTTAATGTATGCATAGCCACGTTCCAACTTTCCATATGCCCAATATCCTCAATTTTTCGTTGCAGTACCCCACCGAATCTGAAGACTAGTGAACCACACTGAGGAATTTTTCACTGTGACACTGACTGATTTACAACAATCTGCCTTAAATCATACATTTTTAGAAACAGCATGATGTGAACGTCTGGTTTAATGTATGCATAGCCACGTTCCAACTTTCCATGTGCCCAATATCCTCAATTTTTCGTTGCAGGACACCACCGAATCCGAAGACGAGTGAACCACACTGAGGTATTTTTCACTGTGACACTGACTTATTTACAACTATCTGCCTTAAATCATACATTTTTAGAAACAGCATGAAGTGAACGTCTGGTTTAATGTATGCATAGCCACGTTCCAACTTTCAATGTGCCCAATATCCTCAATTTTTCTTTGCAGGACCCCACCGAATCTGAAGACGAGTGAACCACACTGAGGTATTTTTCACTGTGACACTGACTGATTTACAACAATCTGCCTTAAATCATACAATTTTAGAAACAGCATGATGTGAACGTCTGGTTTAATGTATGCATAGCCACGTTCCAACTTTTCATGTGCCCAATATCCTCAAGTTTTCATTGAAGGACCCCACCAAAACTGATGCTGAGTGAACCAGATTGAGGTAAGTTTTACTGTGACTTTGCCTGATTTCCAAAAATCTACATTAAATCATACATTTTTAGAAACAGCATGAACACAACGTCTGGTTTAATGTATGCATAGCCACGTTCCAACTTTCCATGTGCCCACTATCTTCAATTTTTCGTTGCAGGACCCCACCGAATCTGAAGACGAGTGAACCACACTGAGGTATTTTTCACTTTGACACTGACTGATTCACAACAATCTGCCTTAAATCATACATTTTTAGAAACAGCATGATGTGAACGTCTGGTCTATTGTATGTATAGCCACGTTCCAACTTTCCATGTGCCCAATATCCTCAATTTTTCGTTGCAGGACCCCACCAAAACCAAAACTGATGCCGAGTGAACCAGATTGAGGTACGTTTTACTGTGACTTTGCCTGATTTCCAAAAATCTACATTAAATCATACATTTTTAGAAACAGCATGATGTGAACGTCTGGTTTAATGTATGCATAGCCACGTTCCAACTTTCCATGTGCCCAATATCCTCAATTTTTCGTTGCAGGACCCCACCAAAACTGATGCCGAGTGAACCAGATTGAGGTAAGTTTTACTGTGACTTTGCCTGATTTACAACAATCTGCCTTAAATCATACATTTTTAGAAACAGCATGATGTGAACGTCTGGTTTAATGTATGCATAGCCACGTTCCAACTTTCCATGTGCCCAATATCCTCACTTTCTCGTTGCAGCACCCCACCGAATCTGAAGACGAGTGAACCACACTGAGGTATTTTTCACTGTGACACTGACTGATTTACAAAAATCTACATTAAATCATAATTTTTTAGAAACAGCATGATGTGAACGTCTGGTTTAATGTATGCATAGCACCGTTCCAACTTTCCATGTGCCCAATATCCTCAATTTTCGTTGCAGGAACCCACCAAATCTGAAGACGAGTGAACCACACTGAGGTATTTTTCACTGTGACACTGACTGATTTACAACAATCTGCCTTAAATTATACATTTTTAGTAACACCATGATGTGAACGTCTGGTTTAATGTATGCATAGCCACGTTCCAACTTTCCATGTGCCCAATATCCTCAATTTTTCGTTGCAGGACCCCACCGAATCTGAAGACGAGTGAACCACACTGAGGTATTTTTCACTGTGACAATGACTGATTTACAACAATCTGCCTTAAATCATACATTTTTAGAAACAGCATGATGTGAACGTCTGGTTTAATGTATGCATAGCCACGTTCCAACTTTCCAGGTGCCCAATATCCTCAATTTTTCGTTGCAGGAACCCACCGAATCTGAAGACGAGTGAACCACACTGAGGTATTTTTCACTGTGACACTGACTGATTTACAACAATCTGCCTTAAATCACACATTTTTAGAAACAGCATGATGTGAACGTCTGGTTTAATGTATGCATAGCCACGTTCCAACTTTCCATGTGCCCAATATCCTCAATTTTTCGTTGCAGGACCCCACCAAAACTGATGCCGAGCGAACCAGATTGAGGTAAGTTTTACTGTGACTTTGCCTGATTTCCAAAAATCTACATTAAATCATGCATTTTTAGAAACAGCATGAAGACAACGTCTGGGTTAATGTATGCATAGCCACGTTCCAACTTTCCATGTGCCCAATATCCTCAATTTTTCGTTGCAGGACCCCACCGAATCTGAAGACTAGTGAACCACACTGAGGTATTTTTCACTGTGACACTGACTGATTTACAACAATTTGCCTTAAATCATGCATTTTTAGAAACAGCATGATGTGAACGTCTGGTTTAATGTATGCATAGCAACGTTCCAACTTTCCATGTGCCCAATATCCTCAATTTTTCGTTGCAGGACCCCACCGAATATGAAGACGAGTGAACCACACTGAGGTATTTTTCACTTTGACACTGACTGATTCACAACAATCTGCCTTAAATCATACATTTTTAGAAACAGCATGATGTGAACGTCTGGTCTATTGTATGTATAGCCACGTTCCAACTTTCCATGTGCCCAATATCCTCAATTTTTCGTTGCAGGACCCCACCAAAACCAAACTGATGCCGAGTGAACCAGATTGAGGTACGTTTTACTGTGACTTTGCCTGATTTCCAAAAATCTACATTAAATCATACATTTTTAGAAACAGCATGATGTGAACGTCTGGTTTAATGTATGCATAGCCACGTTCCAACTTTCCATGTGCCCAATATCCTCAATTTTTCGTTGCAGGACCCCACCAAAACTGCTGCCGAGTGAACCAGATTGAGGTAAGTTTTACTGTGACTTTGCCTGATTTCCAAAAATCTACATTAAATCATACATTTTTATAAACAGCATGAAGAAAACGTCTGGTTTAATGTATGCATAGCCACGTTCCAACTTTCCATATGCCCAATATCCTCAATTTTTCGTTGCAGTACCCCACCGAATCTGAAGACTAGTGAACCACACTGAGGAATTTTTCACTGTGACACTGACTGATTTACAACAATCTGCCTTAAATCATACATTTTTAGAAACAGCATGATGTGAACGTCTGGTTTAATGTATGCATAGCCACGTTCCAACTTTCCATGTGCCCAATATCCTCAATTTTTCGTTGCAGGACACCACCGAATCCGAAGACGAGTGAACCACACTGAGGTATTTTTCACTGTGACACTGACTTATTTACAACTATCTGCCTTAAATCATACATTTTTAGAAACAGCATGAAGTGAACGTCTGGTTTAATGTATGCATAGCCACGTTCCAACTTTCAATGTGCCCAATATCCTCAATTTTTCTTTGCAGGACCCCACCGAATCTGAAGACGAGTGAACCACACTGAGGTATTTTTCACTGTGACACTGACTGATTTACAACAATCTGCCTTAAATCATACAATTTTAGAAACAGCATGATGTGAACGTCTGGTTTAATGTATGCATAGCCACGTTCCAACTTTTCATGTGCCCAATATCCTCAAGTTTTCATTGAAGGACCCCACCAAAACTGATGCTGAGTGAACCAGATTGAGGTAAGTTTTACTGTGACTTTGCCTGATTTCCAAAAATCTACATTAAATCATACATTTTTAGAAACAGCATGAACACAACGTCTGGTTTAATGTATGCATAGCCACGTTCCAACTTTCCATGTGCCCACTATCTTCAATTTTTCGTTGCAGGACCCCACCGAATCTGAAGACGAGTGAACCACACTGAGGTATTTTTCACTTTGACACTGACTGATTCACAACAATCTGCCTTAAATCATACATTTTTAGAAACAGCATGATGTGAACGTCTGGTCTATTGTATGTATAGCCACGTTCCAACTTTCCATGTGCCCAATATCCTCAATTTTTCGTTGCAGGACCCCACCAAAACCAAAACTGATGCCGAGTGAACCAGATTGAGGTACGTTTTACTGTGACTTTGCCTGATTTCCAAAAATCTACATTAAATCATACATTTTTAGAAACAGCATGATGTGAACGTCTGGTTTAATGTATGCATAGCCACGTTCCAACTTTCCATGTGCCCAATATCCTCAATTTTTCGTTGCAGGACCCCACCAAAACTGATGCCGAGTGAACCAGATTGAGGTAAGTTTTACTGTGACTTTGCCTGATTTACAACAATCTGCCTTAAATCATACATTTTTAGAAACAGCATGATGTGAACGTCTGGTTTAATGTATGCATAGCCACGTTCCAACTTTCCATGTGCCCAATATCCTCACTTTCTCGTTGCAGCACCCCACCGAATCTGAAGACGAGTGAACCACACTGAGGTATTTTTCACTGTGACACTGACTGATTTACAAAAATCTACATTAAATCATAATTTTTTAGAAACAGCATGATGTGAACGTCTGGTTTAATGTATGCATAGCACCGTTCCAACTTTCCATGTGCCCAATATCCTCAATTTTCGTTGCAGGAACCCACCAAATCTGAAGACGAGTGAACCACACTGAGGTATTTTTCACTGTGACACTGACTGATTTACAACAATCTGCCTTAAATTATACATTTTTAGTAACACCATGATGTGAACGTCTGGTTTAATGTATGCATAGCCACGTTCCAACTTTCCATGTGCCCAATATCCTCAATTTTTCGTTGCAGGACCCCACCGAATCTGAAGACGAGTGAACCACACTGAGGTATTTTTCACTGTGACAATGACTGATTTACAACAATCTGCCTTAAATCATACATTTTTAGAAACAGCATGATGTGAACGTCTGGTTTAATGTATGCATAGCCACGTTCCAACTTTCCAGGTGCCCAATATCCTCAATTTTTCGTTGCAGGAACCCACCGAATCTGAAGACGAGTGAACCACACTGAGGTATTTTTCACTGTGACACTGACTGATTTACAACAATCTGCCTTAAATCACACATTTTTAGAAACAGCATGATGTGAACGTCTGGTTTAATGTATGCATAGCCACGTTCCAACTTTCCATGTGCCCAATATCCTCAATTTTTCGTTGCAGGACCCCACCAAAACTGATGCCGAGCGAACCAGATTGAGGTAAGTTTTACTGTGACTTTGCCTGATTTCCAAAAATCTACATTAAATCATGCATTTTTAGAAACAGCATGAAGACAACGTCTGGGTTAATGTATGCATAGCCACGTTCCAACTTTCCATGTGCCCAATATCCTCAATTTTTCGTTGCAGGACCCCACCGAATCTGAAGACTAGTGAACCACACTGAGGTATTTTTCACTGTGACACTGACTGATTTACAACAATTTGCCTTAAATCATGCATTTTTAGAAACAGCATGATGTGAACGTCTGGTTTAATGTATGCATAGCAACGTTCCAACTTTCCATGTGCCCAATATCCTCAATTTTTCGTTGCAGGACCCCACCGAATATGAAGACGAGTGAACCACACTGAGGTATTTTTCACTTTGACACTGACTGATTCACAACAATCTGCCTTAAATCATACATTTTTAGAAACAGCATGATGTGAACGTCTGGTCTATTGTATGTATAGCCACGTTCCAACTTTCCATGTGCCCAATATCCTCAATTTTTCGTTGCAGGACCCCACCAAACCAAAACTGATGCCGAGTGAACCAGATTGAGGTACGTTTTACTGTGACTTTGCCTGATTTCCAAAAATCTACATTAAATCATACATTTTTAGAAACAGCATGATGTGAACGTCTGGTTTAATGTATGCATAGCCACGTTCCAACTTTCCATGTGCCCAATATCCTCAATTTTTCGTTGCAGGACCCCACCAAAACTGATGCCGAGTGAACCAGATTGAGGTAAGTTTTACTGTGACTTTGCCTGATTTACAACAATCTGCCTTAAATCATACATTTTTAGAAACAGCATGATGTGAACGTCTGGTTTAATGTATGCATAGCCACGTTCCAACTTTCCATGTGCCCAATATCCTCACTTTTCGTTGCAGCACCCCACCGAATCTGAAGACGAGTGAACCACACTGAGGTATTTTTCACTGTGACACTGACTGATTTACAAAATCTACATTAAATCATAATTTTTAGAAACAGCATGATGTGAACGTCTGGTTTAATGTATGCATAGCACCGTTCCAACTTTCCATGTGCCCAATATCCTCAATTTTCGTTGCAGGAACCCACCAAATCTGAAGACGAGTGAACCACACTGAGGTATTTTTCACTGTGACACTGACTGATTTACAACAATCTGCCTTAAATCATACATTTTTAGTAACACCATGATGTGAACGTCTGGTTTAATGTATGCATAGCCACGTTCCAACTTTCCATGTGCCCAATATCCTCAATTTTTCGTTGCAGGACCCCACCGAATCTGAAGACGAGTGAACCACACTGAGGTATTTTTCACTGTGACAATGACTGATTTACAACAATCTGCCTTAAATCATACATTTTTAGAAACAGCATGATGTGAACGTCTGGTTTAATGTATGCATAGCCACGTTCCAACTTTCCAGGTGCCCAATATCCTCAATTTTTCGTTGCAGGAACCCACCGAATCTGAAGACGAGTGAACCACACTGAGGTATTTTTCACTGTGACACTGACTGATTTACAACAATCTGCCTTAAATCACACATTTTTAGAAACAGCATGATGTGAACGTCTGGTTTAATGTATGCATAGCCACGTTCCAACTTTCCATGTGCCCAATATCCTCAATTTTTCGTTGCAGGACCCCACCAAAACTGATGCCGAGCGAACCAGATTGAGGTAAGTTTTACTGTGACTTTGCCTGATTTCCAAAAATCTACATTAAATCATGCATTTTTAGAAACAGCATGAAGACAACGTCTGGTTTAATGTATGCATAGCCACGTTCCAACTTTCCATGTGCCCAATATCCTCAATTTTTCGTTGCAGGACCCACCGAATCTGAAGACTAGTGAACCACACTGAGGTATTTTTCACTGTGACACTGACTGATTTACAACAATTTGCCTTAAATCATGCATTTTTAGAAACAGCATGATGTGAACGTCTGGTTTAATGTATGCATAGCAACGTTCCAACTTTCCATGTGCCCAATATCCTCAATTTTTCGTTGCAGGACCCCACCGAATATGAAGACGAGTGAACCACACTGAGGTATTTTTCACTGTGACACTGACTGATTTACAACAATCTGCCTTAAATCATACATTTTTAGAAACAGCATGAAGACAACGTCTGGTTTAATGTATGCATAGCCACGTTCCAACTTTCCATGTGCCCAATATCTCAATTTTTCGTTGCAGGACCCCACCGAATTGAAGACGAGTGAACCACACTGAGGTATTTTTCACTTTGACACTGACTGATTTACAACAATCTGCCTTAAATCATACATTTTTAGAAACAGCATGATGTGAACGTCTCGTTTAATGTATGCATAGCCACGTTCCAACTTTCCATGTGCCCAATATCCTCAATTTTTCGTTGCAGGACCCCACCAAAACTGCTGCCGAGTGAACCAGATTGAGGTAAGTTTTACTGTGACTTTGCATGATTTCCAAAAATCTACATTAAATCATACATTTTTATAAACAGCATGAAGAAAACGTCTGGTTTAATGTATGCATAGCCACGTTCCAACTTTCCATATGCCCAATATCCTCAATTTTTCGTTGCAGGACCCCACCGAATCTGAAGACGAGTGAACCACACTGAGGAATTTTTCACTGTGACACTGACTGATTTACAACAATCTGCCTTAAATCATACATTTTTAGAAACAGCATGATGTGAACGTCTGGTTTAATGTATGCATAGCCACGTTCCAACTTTCCATGTGCCCAATATCCTCAATTTTTCGTTGCAGGACACCACCGAATCTGAAGACGAGTGAACCACACTGAGGTATTTTTCACTGTGACACTGACTGATTTACAACTATCTGCCTTAAATCATACATTTTTAGAAACAGCATGAAGTGAACGTCTGGTTTAATGTATGCATAGCCACGTTCCAACTTTCAATGTGCCCAATATCCTCAATTTTTCTTTGCAGGACCCCACCGAATCTGAAGACGAGTGAACCACACTGAGGTATTTTTCACTGTGACACTGACTGATTTACAACAATCTGCCTTAAATCATACAATTTTAGAAACAGCATGATGTGAACGTCTGGTTTAATGTATGCATAGCCACGTTCCAACTTTCATGTGCCCAATATCCTCAATTTTCATTGAAGGACCCCACCAAAACTGATGCTGAGTGAACCAGATTGAGGTAAGTTTTACTGTGACTTTGCCTGATTTCCAAAAATCTACATTAAATCATACATTTTTAGAAACAGCATGAAGACAACGTCTGGTTTAATGTATGCATAGCCACGTTCCAACTTTCCATGTGCCCAATATCCTCAATTTTTCGTTGCAGGACCCCACCGAATCTGAAGACGAGTGAACCACACTGAGGTATTTTTCACTGTGACACTGACTGATTTACAACAATCTGCCTTAAATCATACATTTTTAGAAACAGCATGATGTGAACGTCTGGTTTAATGTATGCATAGCCACGTTCCAACTTTCCATGTGCCCAATATCCTCAATTTTTCGTTGCAGGACCCACCGAATCTGAAGACGAGTGAACCACACTGAGGTATTTTCACTGTGACACTGACTGATTACAACAATCTGCCTTAAATCATACATTTTTAGAAACAGCATGATGTGAACGTCTGGTTAATGTATGCATAGCCACGTTCCAACTTTCCATGTGCCCAATATCCTCAATTTTTCGTTGCAGGACCCCACCAAACTGATGCCGAGTGAACCAGATTGAGGTAAGTTTTACTGTGACCTGCCTGATTTCCAAAAATCTACATTAAATC
Source organism: Tenualosa ilisha (assembly GCA_015244755.2). Taxonomy (NCBI): domain Eukaryota; kingdom Metazoa; phylum Chordata; class Actinopteri; order Clupeiformes; family Clupeidae; genus Tenualosa; species Tenualosa ilisha. The sequence continues at coordinate 21,490 of PYXC01001598.1, read as the reverse complement.
ATACATTTTTAGAAACAGCATGATGTGAACGTCTGGTTTAATGTATGCATAGCCACGTTCCAACTTTCCATGTGCCCAATATCCTCAATTTTTCGTTGCAGGACCCCACCAAAACTGATGCCGAGTGAACCAGATTGAGGTAAGTTTTACTGTGACTTTGCCTGATTTACAACAATCTGCCTTAAATCATACATTTTTAGAAACAGCATGATGTGAACGTCTGGTTTAATGTATGCATAGCCACGTTCCAACTTTCCATGTGCCCAATATCCTCAATTTTTCGTTGCAGGACCCCACCGAATCTGAAGACGAGTGAACCACACTGAGGTATTTTTCACTGTGACACTGACTGATTTACAAAATCTACATTAAATCATACATTTTTAGAAACAGCATGATGTGAACGTCTGGTTTAATGTATGCATAGCCACGTTCCAACTTTCCATGTGCCCAATATCCTCAATTTTTCGTTGCAGGAACCCACCAAATCTGAAGACGAGTGAACCACACTGAGGTATTTTTCACTGTGACACTGACTGATTTACAACAATCTGCCTTAAATCATACATTTTTAGAAACAGCATGATGTGAACGTCTGGTTTAATGTATGCATAGCCACGTTCCAACTTTCCATGTGCCCAATATCCTCAATTTTTCGTTGCAGGACCCCACCGAATCTGAAGACGAGTGAACCACACTGAGGTATTTTTCACTGTGACATGACTGATTTACAACAATCTGCCTTAAATCATACATTTTTAGAAACAGCATGATGTGAACGTCTGGTTTAATGTATGCATAGCCACGTTCCAACTTTCCATGTGCCCAATATCCTCAATTTTTCGTTGCAGGACCCCACCGAATCTGAAGACGAGTGAACCACACTGAGGTATTTTTCACTGTGACACTGACTGATTTACAACAATCTGCCTTAAATCATACATTTTTAGAAACAGCATGATGTGAACGTCTGGTTTAATGTATGCATAGCCACGTTCCAACTTTCCATGTGCCCAATATCCTCAATTTTTCGTTGCAGGAACCCACCAAATCTGAAGACGAGTGAACCACACTGAGGTATTTTTCACTGTGACACTGACTGATTTACAACAATCTGCCTTAAATCATACATTTTTAGAAACAGCATGATGTGAACGTCTGGTTTAATGTATGCATAGCCACGTTCCAACTTTCCATGTGCCCAATATCCTCAATTTTTCGTTGCAGGACCCCACCAAAACTGATGCTGAGTGAACCAGATGGAGGTAAGTTTTACTGTGACTTTGCCTGATTTCCAAAAATCTACATTAAATCATACATTTTTAGAAACAGCATGAAGACAACGTCTGGTTTAATGTATGCATAGCCACGTTCCAACTTTCCATGTGCCCAATATCCTCAATTTTTCGTTGCAGGACCCCACCGAATCTGAAGACGAGTGAACCACACTGAGGTATTTTTCACTGTGACACTGACTGATTTACAACAATCTGCCTTAAATCATACATTTTTAGAAACAGCATGATGTGAACGTCTGGTTTAATGTATGCATAGCCACGTTCCAACTTTCCATGTGCCCAATATCCTCAATTTTTCGTTGCAGGACCCACCGAATCTGAAGACGAGTGAACCACACTGAGGTATTTTTCACTGTGACACTGACTGATTTACAACAATCTGCCTTAAATCATACATTTTTAGAAACAGCATGATGTGAACGTCTGGTTTAATGTATGCATAGCCACGTTCCAACTTTCCATGTGCCCAATATCCTCAATTTTTCGTTGCAGGAACCCACCGAATCTGAAGACGAGTGAACCACACTGAGGTATTTTTCACTGTGACACTGACTGATTTACAACAATCTGCCTTAAATCATACATTTTTAGAAACAGCATGATGTGAACGTCTGGTTTAATGTATGCATAGCCACGTTCCAACTTTCCATGTGCCCAATATCCTCAATTTTTCGTTGCAGGACCCCACCAAACTGATGCCGAGTGAACCAGATTGAGGTAAGTTTTACTGTGACTTTGCCTGATTTACAACAATCTGCCTTAAATCATACATTTTTAGAAACAGCATGATGTGAACGTCTGGTTTAATGTATGCATAGCCACGTTCCAACTTTCCATGTGCCCAATATCCTCAATTTTTCGTTGCAGGACCCCACCGAATCTGAAGACGAGTGAACCACACTGAGGTATTTTTCACTGTGACAATGACTGATTTACAACAATCTGCCTTAAATCATACATTTTTAGAAACAGCATGATGTGAACGTCTGGTTTAATGTATGCATAGCCACGTTCCAACTTTCCATGTGCCCAATATCCTCAATTTTTCGTTGCAGGACCCCACCAAAACTGATGCCGAGTGAACCAGATTGAGGTAAGTTTTACTGTGACTTTGCCTGATTTACAACAATCTGCCTTAAATCATACATTTTTAGAAACAGCATGATGTGAACGTCTGGTTTAATGTATGCATAGCCACGTTCCAACTTTCCAGGTGCCCAATATCCTCAATTTTTCGTTGCAGGAACCCACCGAATCTGAAGACGAGTGAACCACACTGAGGTATTTTTCACTGTGACACTGACTGATTTACAACAATCTGCCTTAAATCATACATTTTAGAAACAGCATGATGTGAACGTCTGGTTTAATGTATGCATAGCCACGTTCCAACTTTCCATGTGCCCAATATCCTCAATTTTTCGTTGCAGGAACCCACCGAATCTGAAGACGAGTGAACCACACTGAGGTATTTTTCACTGTGACACTGACTGATTTACAACAATCTGCCTTAAATCATACATTTTTAGAAACAGCATGAAGACAACGTCTGGTTTAATGTATGCATAGCCACGTTCCAACTTTCCATGTGCCCAATATCCTCAATTTTTCGTTGCAGGACCCCACCAAAACTGATGCCGAGTGAACCAGATTGAGGTAAGTTTTATTGTGACTTTGCCTGATTTCCAAAAATCTACATTAAATCATACATTTTTAGAAACAGCATGAAGACAACGTCTGGTTTAATGTATGCATAGCCACGTTCCAACTTTCCATGTGCCCAATATCCTCAATTTTTCGTTGCAGGACCCCACCGAAACTGAAGACGAGTGAACCACATTGAGGTATTTTTCACTGTGACACTGACTGATTTACAACAATCTGCCTTAAATCATACATTTTTAGAAACAGCATGATGTGAACGTCTGGTTTAATGTATGCATAGCCACGTTCCAACTTTCCATGTGCCCAATATCCTCAATTTTTCGTTGCAGGACCCCACCGAATCTGAAGACGAGTGAACCACACTGAGGTATTTTTCACTGTGACACTGACTGATTTACAACAATCTGCCTTAAATCATACATTTTTAGAAACAGCATGATGTGAACGTCTGGTTTAATGTATGCATAGCCACGTTCCAACTTTCCATGTGCCCAATATCCTCAATTTTTCGTTGCAGGACCCACCGAATCTGAAGACGAGTGAACCACACTGAGGTATTTTTCACTGTGACACTGACTGATTTACAACAATCTGCCTTAAATCATACATTTTTAGAAACAGCATGATGTGAACGTCTGGTTTAATGTATGCATAGCCACGTTCCAACTTTCCATGTGCCCAATATCCTCAATTTTTCGTTGCAGGACCCCACCAAAACTGATGCGAGTGAACCAGATTGAGGTAAGTTTTACTGTGACTTTGCCTGATTTACAACAATCTGCCTTAAATCATACATTTTTAGAAACAGCATGATGTGAACGTCTGGTTTAATGTATGCATAGCCACGTTCCAACTTTCCATGTGCCCAATATCCTCAATTTTTCGTTGCAGGAACCCACCGAATCTGAAGACGAGTGAACCACACTGAGGTATTTTTCACTGTGACACTGACTGATTTACAACAATCTGCCTTAAATCATACATTTTTAGAAACAGCATGATGTGAACGTCTGGTTTAATGTATGCATAGCCACGTTCCAACTTTCCATGTGCCCAATATCCTCAATTTTTCGTTGCAGGAACCCACCGAATCTGAAGACGAGTGAACCACACTGAGGTATTTTTCACTGTGACACTGACTGATTTACAACAATCTGCCTTAAATCATACATTTTTAGAAACAGCATGAAGACAACGTCTGGTTTAATGTATGCATAGCCACGTTCCAACTTTCCATGTGCCCAATATCCTCAATTTTTCGTTGCAGGACCCCACCAAAACTGATGCCGAGTGAACCAGATTGAGGTAAGTTTTACTGTGACTTTGCCTGATTTCCAAAAATCTACATTAAATCATACATTTTTAGAAACAGCATGAAGACAACGTCTGGTTTAATGTATGCATAGCCACGTTCCAACTTTCCATGTGCCCAATATCCTCAATTTTTCGTTGCAGGAACCCACCGAATCTGAAGACGAGTGAACCACATTGAGGTATTTTTCACTGTGACACTGACTGATTTACAACAATCTGCCTTAAATCATACATTTTTAGAAACAGCATGAAGACAACGTTGGTTTAATGTATGCATAGCCACGTTCCAACTTTCCATGTGCCCAATATCCTCAATTTTTCGTTGCAGGACCCCACCGAATCTGAAGACGAGTGAACCACACTGAGGTATTTTTCACTGTGACACTGACTGATTTACAACAATCTGCCTTAAATCATACATTTTTAGAAACAGCATGAAGACAACGTCTGGTTTAATGTATGCATAGCCACGTTCCAACTTTCCATGTGCCCAATATCCTCAATTTTTCGTTGCAGGACCCCACCGAATCTGAAGACGAGTGAACCACACTGAGGTATTTTTCACTGTGACACTGACTGATTTACAACAATCTGCCTTAAATCATACATTTTTAGAAACAGCATGAAGACAACGTCTGGTTTAATGTATGCATAGCCACGTTCCAACTTTCCATGTGCCCAATATCCTCAATTTTTCGTTGCAGGAACCCACCGAATCTGAAGACGAGTGAACCACACTGAGGTATTTTTCACTGTGACACTGACTGATTTACAACAATCTGCCTTAAATCATACATTTTTAGAAACAGCATGAAGACAACGTTGGTTTAATGTATGCATAGCCACGTTCCAACTTTCCATGTGCCCAATATCCTCAATTTTTCGTTGCAGGACCCCACCGAATATGAAGACGAGTGAACCACACTGAGGTATTTTTCACTGTGACACTGACTGATTTACAACAATCTGCCTTAAATCATACATTTTTAGAAACAGCATGAAGACAACGTCTGGTTTAATGTATGCATAGCCACGTTCCAACTTTCCATGTGCCCAATATCCTCAATTTTTCGTTGCAGGACCCCACCGAATCTGAAGACGAGTGAACCACACTGAGGTATTTTTCACTGTGACACTGACTGATTTACAACAATCTGCCTTAAATCATACATTTTTAGAAACAGCATGAAGACAACGTCTGGTTTAATGTATGCATAGCCACGTTCCAACTTTCCATGTGCCCAATATCCTCAATTTTTCGTTGCAGGACCCCACCGAATCTGAAGACGAGTGAACCACACTGAGGTATTTTTCACTGTGACACTGACTGATTTACAACAATCTGCCTTAAATCATACATTTTTAGAAACAGCATGAAGACAACGTCTGGTTTAATGTATGCATAGCCACGTTCCAACTTTCCATGTGCCCAATATCCTCAATTTTTCGTTGCAGGAACCCACCGAATCTGAAGACGAGTGAACCACACTGAGGTATTTTTCACTGTGACACTGACTGATTTACAACAATCTGCCTTAAATCATACATTTTTAGAAACAGCATGAAGACAACGTTGGTTTAATGTATGCATAGCCACGTTCCAACTTTCCATGTGCCCAATATCCTCAATTTTTCGTTGCAGGACCCCACCGAATATGAAGACGAGTGAACCACACTGAGGTATTTTTCACTGTGACACTGACTGATTTACAACAATCTGCCTTAAATCATACATTTTTAGAAACAGCATGAAGTGAACGTCTGGTTTAATGTATGCATAGCCACGTTCCAACTTTCCATGTGCCCAATATCCTCAATTTTTCGTTGCAGGACCCCACCAAAACTGAAGCGAGTGAACCAGATGAGGTATTTTTACTGTGACTTGACTGATTTACAACAATCTACCTTAAATCATACATTTTTAGAAACAGCATGATGTGAACGTCTGGTTTAATGTATGCATAGCCACGTTCCAACTTTCCATGTGCCCAATATCCTCAATTTTTCGTTGCAGGAACCCACCGAATCTGAAGACGAGTGAACCACACTGAGGTATTTTTCACTGTGACACTGACTGATTTACAACAATCTGCCTTAAATCATACATTTTTAGAAACAGCATGATGTGAACGTCTGGTTTAATGTATGCATAGCCACGTTCCAACTTTCCATGTGCCCAATATCCTCAATTTTTCGTTGCAGGAACCCACCGAATCTGAAGACGAGTGAACCACACTGAGGTATTTTTCACTGTGACACTGACTGATTTACAACAATCTGCCTTAAATCATACATTTTTAGAAACAGCATGAAGACAACGTCTGGTTTAATGTATGCATAGCCACGTTCCAACTTTCCATGTGCCCAATATCCTCAATTTTTCGTTGCAGGACCCCACCAAAACTGATGCCGAGTGAACCAGATTGAGGTAAGTTTTACTGTGACTTTGCCTGATTTACAACAATCTGCCTTAAATCATACATTTTTAGAAACAGCATGATGTGAACGTCTGGTTTAATGTATGCATAGCCACGTTCCAACTTTCCATGTGCCCAATATCCTCAATTTTTCGTTGCAGGAACCCACCGAATCTGAAGACGAGTGAACCACACTGAGGTATTTTTCACTGTGACACTGACTGATTTACAACAATCTGCCTTAAATCATACATTTTTAGAAACAGCATGAAGACAACGTTGGTTTAATGTATGCATAGCCACGTTCCAACTTTCCATGTGCCCAATATCCTCAATTTTTCGTTGCAGGACCCCACCGAATATGAAGACGAGTGAACCACACTGAGGTATTTTTCACTGTGACACTGACTGATTTACAACAATCTGCCTTAAATCATACATTTTTAGAAACAGCATGATGTGAACGTCTGGTTTAATGTATGCATAGCCACGTTCCAACTTTCCATGTGCCCAATATCCTCAATTTTTCGTTGCAGGAACCCACCGAATCTGAAGACGAGTGAACCACACTGAGGTATTTTTCACTGTGACACTGACTGATTTACAACAATCTGCCTTAAATCATACATTTTTAGAAACAGCATGAAGACAACGTCTGGTTTAATGTATGCATAGCCACGTTCCAACTTTCCATGTGCCCAATATCCTCAATTTTTCGTTGCAGGACCCCACCGAATATGAAGACGAGTGAACCACACTGAGGTATTTTTCACTGTGACACTGACTGATTTACAACAATCTGCCTTAAATCATACATTTTTAGAAACAGCATGATGTGAACGTCTGGTTTAATGTATGCATAGCCACGTTCCAACTTTCCATGTGCCCAATATCCTCAATTTTTCGTTGCAGGACCCCACCGAATATGAAGACGAGTAAACCACACTGAGGTATTTTCACTGTGACACTGACTGATTTACAACAATCTGCCTTAAATCATACATTTTTAGAAACAGCATGATGTGAACGTCTGGTTTAATGTATGCATAGCCACGTTCCAACTTTCCATGTGCCCAATATCCTCAATTTTTCGTTGCAGGACCCCACCAAAACTGATGCCGAGTGAACCAGATTGAGGTAAGTTTTACTGTGACCTGCCTGATTTCCAAAAATCTACATTAAATCATACATTTTTAGAAACAGCATGAAGACAACGTCTGGTTTAATGTATGCATAGCCACGTTCCAACTTTCCATGTGCCCAATATCCTCAATTTTTCGTTGCAGGAACCCACCGAATCTGAAGACGAGTGAACCACACTGAGGTATTTTTCACTGTGACACTGACTGATTTACAACAATCTGCCTTAAATCATACATTTTTAGAAACAGCATGAAGACAACGTTGGTTTAATGTATGCATAGCCACGTTCCAACTTTCCATGTGCCCAATATCCTCAATTTTTCGTTGCAGGACCCCACCGAATATGAAGACGAGTAAACCACACTGAGGTATTTTTCACTGTGACACTGACTGATTTACAACAATCTGCCTTAAATCATACATTTTTAGAAACAGCATGATGTGAACGTCTGGTTTAATGTATGCATAGCCACGTTCCAACTTTCCATGTGCCCAATATCCTCAATTTTTCGTTGCAGGAACCCACCGAATCTGAAGACGAGTGAACCACACTGAGGTATTTTTCACTGTGACACTGACTGATTTACAACAATCTGCCTTAAATCATACATTTTTAGAAACAGCATGAAGACAACGTTGGTTTAATGTATGCATAGCCACGTTCCAACTTTCCATGTGCCCAATATCCTCAATTTTTCGTTGCAGGACCCCACCGAATATGAAGACGAGTAACCACACTGAGGTATTTTTCACTGTGACACTGACTGATTTACAACAATCTGCCTTAAATCATACATTTTTAGAAACAGCATGATGTGAACGTCTGGTTTAATGTATGCATAGCCACGTTCCAACTTTCCATGTGCCCAATATCCTCAATTTTTCGTTGCAGGAACCCACCGAATCTGAAGACGAGTGAACCACACTGAGGTATTTTTCACTGTGACACTGACTGATTTACAACAATCTGCCTTAAATCATACATTTTTAGAAACAGCATGATGTGAACGTCTGGTTTAATGTATGCATAGCCACGTTCCAACTTTCCATGTGCCCAATATCCTCAATTTTTCGTTGCAGGAACCCACCGAATCTGAAGACGAGTGAACCACACTGAGGTATTTTTCACTGTGACACTGACTGATTTACAACAATCTGCCTTAAATCATACATTTTTAGAAACAGCATGAAGACAACGTCTGGTTTAATGTATGCATAGCCACGTTCCAACTTTCCATGTGCCCAATATCCTCAATTTTTCGTTGCAGGACCCCACCAAACTGATGCGAGTGAACCAGATTGAGGTAATTTTACTGTGACTTGCCTGATTTACAACAATCTGCCTTAAATCATACATTTTTAGAAACAGCATGATGTGAACGTCTGGTTTAATGTATGCATAGCCACGTTCCAACTTTCCATGTGCCCAATATCCTCAATTTTTCGTTGCAGGACCCCACCAAAACTGATGCCGAGTGAACCAGATTGAGGTAAGTTTTATTGTGACCTGCCTGATTTCCAAAAATCTACATTAAATCATACATTTTTAGAAACAGCATGAAGACAACGTCTGGTTTAATGTATGCATAGCCACGTTCCAACTTTCCATGTGCCCAATATCCTCAATTTTTCGTTGCAGGACCCCACCGAATCTGAAGACGAGTGAACCACACTGAGGTATTTTTCACTGTGACACTGACTGATTTACAACAATCTGCCTTAAATCATACATTTTTAGAAACAGCATGATGTGAACGTCTGGTTTAATGTATGCATAGCCACGTTCCAACTTTCCATGTGCCCAATATCCTCAATTTTTCGTTGCAGGACCCCACCGAATATGAAGACGAGTGAACCACACTGAGGTATTTTTCACTGTGACACTGACTGATTTACAACAATCTGCCTTAAATCATACATTTTTAGAAACAGCATGATGTGAACGTCTGGTTTAATGTATGCATAGCCACGTTCCAACTTTCCATGTGCCCAATATCCTCAATTTTTCGTTGCAGGACCCCACCAAAACTGATGCCGAGTGAACCAGATTGAGGTAAGTTTTACTGTGACTTTGCCTGATTTCCAAAAATCTACATTAAATCATACATTTTTAGAAACAGCATGAAGCAACGTCTGGTTTAATGTATGCATAGCCACGTTCCAACTTTCCATGTGCCCAATATCCTCAATTTTTCGTTGCAGGACCCCACCGAATCTGAAGACGAGTGAACCACACTGAGGTATTTTTCACTGTGACACTGACTGATTTACAACAATTTGCCTTAAATCATACATTTTTAGAAACAGCATGATGTGAACGTCTGGTTTAATGTATGCATAGCACGTTCCAACTTTCCATGTGCCCAATATCCTCAATTTTTCGTTGCAGAATTGGAGTAACATGAGTATTTTCACTGTGACACTGACTGATTTACAACAATCTGCCTTAAATCATACATTTTTAGAAACAGCATGAAGACAACGTCTGGTTTAATGTATGCATAGCCACGTTCCAACTTTCCATGTGCCCAATATCCTCAATTTTTCGTTGCAGGACCCCACCGAATCTGAAGACGAGTGAACCACACTGAGGTATTTTTCACTGTGACACTGACTGATTTACAACAATCTGCCTTAAATCATACATTTTTAGAAACAGCATGATGTGAACGTCTGGTTTAATGTATGCATAGCACGTTCCAACTTTCCATGTGCCCAATATCCTCAATTTTTCGTTGCAGGACCCCACCGAATATGAAGACGAGTGAACCACACTGAGGTATTTTTCACTGTGACACTGACTGATTTACAACAATCTGCCTTAAATCATACATTTTTAGAAACAGCATGAAGACAACGTCTGGTTTAATGTATGCATAGCACGTTCCAACTTTCCATGTGCCCAATATCCTCAATTTTTCGTTGCAGGACCCCACCGAATCTGAAGACGAGTGAACCACACTGAGGTATTTTTCACTGTGACACTGACTGATTTACAACAATCTGCCTTAAATCATACATTTTTAGAAACAGCATGATGTGAACGTCTGTTTAATGTATGCATAGCCACGTTCCAACTTTCCATGTGCCCAATATCCTCAATTTTTCGTTGCAGGACCCCACCAAAACTGATGCCGAGTGAACCAGATTGAGGTAAGTTTTACTGTGACTTTGCATGATTTCCAAAAATCTACATTAAATCATACATTTTTAGAAACAGCATGAAGAAACGTCTGGTTTAATGTATGCATAGCCACGTTCCAACTTTCCATGTGCCCAATATCCTCAATTTTTCGTTGCAGACCCCACCGAATCTGAAGACGAGTGAACCACACTGAGGTATTTTTCACTGTGACACTGACTGATTTACAACAATCTGCCTTAAATCATACATTTTTAGAAACAGCATGATGTGAACGTCTGGTTTAATGTATGCATAGCCACGTTCCAACTTTCCATGTGCCCAATATCCTCAATTTTTCGTTGCAGGACCCACCGAATCTGAAGACGAGTGAACCACACTGAGGTATTTTTCACTGTGACACTGACTGATTTACAACAATCTGCCTTAAATCATACATTTTTAGAAACAGCATGAAGTGAACGTCTGGTTTAATGTATGCATAGCCACGTTCCAACTTTCCATGTGCCCAATATCCTCAATTTTTCGTTGCAGGACCCCACCGAATCTGAAGACGAGTGAACCACACTGAGGTATTTTTCACTGTGACACTGACTGATTTACAACAATCTGCCTTAAATCATACAATTTTAGAAACAGCATGATGTGAACGTCTGGTTTAATGTATGCATAGCCACGTTCCAACTTTCATGTGCCCAATATCCTCAATTTTTCGTTGCAGGACCCCACCAAAACTGATGCCGAGTGAACCAGATTGAGGTAAGTTTTACTGTGACTTTGCCTGATTTACAACAATCTGCCTTAAATCATACATTTTTAGAAACAGCATGATGTGAACGTCTGGTTTAATGTATGCATAGCCACGTTCCAACTTTCCATGTGCCCAATATCCTCAATTTTTCGTTGCAGGACCCCACCGAATCTGAAGACGAGTGAACCACACTGAGGTATTTTTCACTGTGACATGACTGATTTACAACAATCTGCCTTAAATCATACATTTTTAGAAACAGCATGATGTGAACGTCTGGTTTAATGTATGCATAGCCACGTTCCAACTTTCCATGTGCCCAATATCCTCAATTTTTCGTTGCAGGACCCCACCAAAACTGATGCCGAGTGAACCAGATTGAGGTAAGTTTTACTGTGACTTTGCCTGATTTACAACAATCTGCCTTAAATCATACATTTTTAGAAACAGCATGATGTGAACGTCTGGTTTAATGTATGCATAGCCACGTTCCAACTTTCCATGTGCCCAATATCCTCAATTTTTCGTTGCAGGACCCCACCGAATCTGAAGACGAGTGAACCACACTGAGGTATTTTTCACTGTGACACTGACTGATTTACAACAATCTGCCTTAAATCATACATTTTTAGAAACAGCATGAGTGAACGTCTGGTTTAATGTATGCATAGCCACGTTCCAACTTTCCATGTGCCCAATATCCTCAATTTTTCGTTGCAGGACCCCACCGAATCTGAAGACGAGTGAACCACACTGAGGTATTTTTCACTGTGACACTGACTGATTTACAACAATCTGCCTTAAATCATACATTTTTAGAAACAGCATGATGTGAACGTCTGGTTTAATGTATGCATAGCCACGTTCCAACTTTCCATGTGCCCAATATCCTCAATTTTTCGTTGCAGGACCCCACCGAATCTGAAGACGAGTGAACCACACTGAGGTATTTTTCACTGTGACACTGACTGATTTACAACAATCTGCCTTAAATCATACATTTTTAGAAACAGCATGAAGTGAACGTCTGGTTTAATGTATGCATAGCCACGTTCCAACTTTCCATGTGCCCAATATCCTCAATTTTTCGTTGCAGGACCCCACCGAATCTGAAGACGAGTGAACCACACTGAGGTATTTTTCACTGTGACACTGACTGATTTACAACAATCTGCCTTAAATCATACATTTTTAGAAACAGCATGATGTGAACGTCTGGTTTAATGTATGCATAGCCACGTTCCAACTTTCCATGTGCCCAATATCCTCAATTTTTCGTTGCAGGACCCCACCAAAACTGATGCCGAGTGAACCAGATTGAGGTAAGTTTTACTGTGACTTTGCCTGATTTACAACAATCTGCCTTAAATCATACATTTTTAGAAACAGCATGATGTGAACGTCTGGTTTAATGTATGCATAGCCACGTTCCAACTTTCCATGTGCCCAATATCCTCAATTTTTCGTTGCAGGACCCCACCGAATCTGAAGACGAGTGAACCACACTGAGGTATTTTTCACTGTGACATGACTGATTTACAACAATCTGCCTTAAATCATACATTTTTAGAAACAGCATGATGTGAACGTCTGGTTTAATGTATGCATAGCCACGTTCCAACTTTCCATGTGCCCAATATCCTCAATTTTTCGTTGCAGGACCCCACCAAAACTGATGCCGAGTGAACCAGATTGAGGTAAGTTTTACTGTGACTTTGCCTGATTTACAACAATCTGCCTTAAATCATACATTTTTAGAAACAGCATGATGTGAACGTCTGGTTTAATGTATGCATAGCCACGTTCCAACTTTCCATGTGCCCAATATCCTCAATTTTTCGTTGCAGCACCCCACCGAATCTGAAGACGAGTGAACCACACTGAGGTATTTTTCACTGTGACACTGACTGATTTACAACAATCTGCCTTAAATCATACATTTTTAGAAACAGCATGAAGACAACGTTGGTTTAATGTATGCATAGCCACGTTCCAATTTCCATGTGCCCAATATCCTCAATTTTTCGTTGCAGGACCCCACCGAATCTGAAGACTAGTGAACCACACTGAGGTATTTTTCACTGTGACTGACTGATTTACAACAATCTGCCTTAAATCATAAATTTTTAGAAACAGCATGAGTGAACGTCTGGTTTAATGTATGCATAGCCACGTTCCAAATTTCCATGTGCCCAATATCCTCATTTTTCGTTGCAGCACCCCACCGAATCTGAAGACGAGTGAACCACACTGAGGTATTTTTCACTGTGACACTGACTGATTTACAACAATCTGCCTTAAATCATACATTTTTAGAAACAGCATGAAGACAACGTTGGTTTAATGTATGCATAGCCACGTTCCAAATTTCCATGTGCCCAATATCCTCAATTTTTCGTTGCAGGACCCCACCGAATCTGAAGACGAGTGAACCACACTGAGGTATTTTTCACTGTGACACTGACTGATTTACAACAATCTGCCTTAAATCATACATTTTCAGAAACAGCATGATGTGAACGTCTGGTTTAATGTATGCATAGCCACGTTCCAACTTTCCATGTGCCCAATATCCTCAATTTTTCATTGAAGGACCCCACCAAAACTGATGCTGAGTGAACCAGATGGAGGTAAGTTTTACTGTGACTTTGCCTGATTTCCAAAAATCTACATTAAATCATACATTTTTAGAAACAGCATGAAGACAACGTCTGGTTTAATGTATGCATAGCCACGTTCCAACTTTCCATGTGCCCAATATCCTCAATTTTTCGTTGCAGGACCCCACCGTATCTGAAGACGAGTGAACCACACTGAGGTATTTTTCACTGTGACACTGACTGATTTACAACAATCTGCCTTAAATCATACATTTTTAGAAACAGCATGATGTGAACGTCTGGTTTAATGTATGCATAGCCACGTTCCAACTTTCCATGTGCCCAATATCCTCAATTTTTCATTGCAGGACCCCACCAAAACTGATGCTGAGTGAACCAGATGGAGGTAAGTTTTACTGTGACTTTGCCTGATTTCCAAAATCTACATTAAATCATACATTTTTAGAAACAGCATGAAGACAACGTCTGGTTTAATGTATGCATAGCCACGTTCCAACTTTCCATGTGCCCAATATCCTCAATTTTTCATTGAAGGACCCCACCAAAACTGATGCTGAGTGAACCAGATGGAGGTAAGTTTTACTGTGACTTTGCCTGATTTCAAAAATCTACATTAAATCATACATTTTTAGAAAGAGCATGAAGACAACGTCTGGTTTAATGTATGCATAGCCACGTTCCAACTTTCCATGTGCCCAATATCCTCAATTTTTCGTTGCAGGACCTCACCGTATCTGAAGACGAGTGAACCACACTGAGGTATTTTTCACCGTGACACTGACTGATTTACAACAATCTGTCTTAAATCATACATTTTTAGAAACAGCATGAAGACAACGTCTGGTTTAATGTATGCATAGCCACGTTCCAACTTTCCATGTGCCCAATATCCTCAATTTTTCGTTGCAGGACCCCACCAAAACTGATGCCGAGTGAACCAGATTGAGGTAAGTTTTACTGTGACTTTGCCTGATTTACAACAATCTGCCTTAAATCATACATTTTTAGAAACAGCATGATGTGAACGTCTGGTTTAATGTATGCATAGCCACGTTCCAACTTTCCATGTGCCCAATATCCTCACTTTTTCGTTGCAGCACCCCACCGAATCTGAAGACGAGTGAACCACACTGAGGTATTTTTCACTGTGACACTGACTGATTTACAACAATCTGCCTTAAATCATACATTTTTAGAAACAGCATGAAGACAACGTTGGTTTAATGTATGCATAGCCACGTTCCAACTTTCCATGTGCCCAATATCCTCAATTTTTCATTGAAGGACCCCACCAAAACTGATGCTGAGTGAACCAGATGGAGGTAAGTTTTACTGTGACTTTGCCTGATTTCCAAAAATCTACATTAAATCATACATTTTTAGAAAGAGCATGAAGACAACGTCTGGTTTAATGTATGCATAGCCACGTTCCAACTTTCCATGTGCCCAATATCCTCAATTTTTCGTTGCAGGACCTCACCGTATCTGAAGACGAGTGAACCACACTGAGGTATTTTTCACTGTGACACTGACTGATTTACAACAATCTGCCTTAAATCATACATTTTTAGAAACAGCATGAAGACAACGTCTGGTTTAATGTATGCATAGCCACGTTCCAACTTTCCATGTGCCCAATATCCTCAATTTTTCGTTGCAGGACCCCACCAAAACTGATGCCGAGTGAACCAGATTGACGTAAGTTTTACTGTGACTTTGCCTGATTTACAACAATCTGCCTTAAATCATACATTTTTAGAAACAGCATGATGTGAACGTCTGGTTTAATGTATGCATAGCCACGTTCCAACTTTCCATGTGCCCAATATCCTCAATTTTTCGTTGCAGCACCCCACCGAATCTGAAGACGAGTGAACCACACTGAGGTATTTTTCACTGTGACACTGACTGATTTACAACAATCTGCCTTAAATCATACATTTTTAGAAACAGCATGAAGACAACGTTGGTTTAATGTATGCATAGCCACGTTCCAACTTTCCATGTGCCCAATATCCTCAATTTTTCGTTGCAGGACCCCACCGAATCTGAAGACTAGTGAACCACACTGAGGTATTTTTCACTGTGACACTGACTGATTTACAACAATCTGCC
Source organism: Tenualosa ilisha (assembly GCA_015244755.2). Taxonomy (NCBI): domain Eukaryota; kingdom Metazoa; phylum Chordata; class Actinopteri; order Clupeiformes; family Clupeidae; genus Tenualosa; species Tenualosa ilisha. The sequence goes on along the minus strand of PYXC01001598.1, from coordinate 5,024 downwards.
TTAAATCATACATTTTCAGAAACAGCATGATGTGAACGTCTGGTTTAATGTATGCATAGCCACGTTCCAACTTTCCATGTGCCCAATATCCTCAATTTTTCGTTGCAGGACCCCACCAAAACTGATGCCGAGTGAACCAGATTGAGGTAAGTTTTACTGTGACTTTGCCTGATTTACAACAATCTGCCTTAAATCATACATTTTTAGAAACAGCATGATGTGAACGTCTGGTTTAATGTATGCATAGCCACGTTCCAACTTTCCATGTGCCCAATATCCTCAATTTTTCGTTGCAGGACCCCACCGAATATGAAGACGAGTGAACCACACTGAGGTATTTTTCACTGTGACACTGACTGATTTACAACAATCTGCCTTAAATCATACATTTTTAGAAACAGCATGAAGACAACGTTGGTTTAATGTATGCATAGCCACGTTCCAACTTTCCATGTGCCCAATATCCTCAATTTTTCGTTGCAGGACCCCACCGAATCTGAAGACGAGTGAACCACACTGAGGTATTTTCACTGTGACACTGACTGATTTACAACAATCTGCCTTAAATCATACATTTTTAGAAACAGCATGATGTGAACGTCTGGTTTAATGTATGCATAGCCACGTTCCAACTTTCCATGTGCCCAATATCCTCAATTTTTCGTTGCAGGAACCCACCAAATCTGAAGACGAGTGAACCACACTGAGGTATTTTTCACTGTGACACTGACTGATTTACAACAATCTGCCTTAAATCATACATTTTTAGAAACAGCATGATGTGAACGTCTGGTTTAATGTATGCATAGCCACGTTCCAACTTTCCATGTGCCCAATATCCTCAATTTTTCATTGAAGGACCCCACCAAAACTGATGCTGAGTGAACCAGATGGAGGTAAGTTTTACTGTGACTTTGCCTGATTTCCAAAAATCTACATTAAATCATACATTTTTAGAAACAGCATGAAGACAACGTCTGGTTTAATGTATGCATAGCCACGTTCCAACTTTCCATGTGCCCAATATCCTCAATTTTTCGTTGCAGGACCCACCGAATCTGAAGACGAGTGAACCACACTGAGGTATTTTTCACTGTGACACTGACTGATTTACAACAATCTGCCTTAAATCATACATTTTTAGAAACAGCATGATGTGAACGTCTGGTTTAATGTATGCATAGCCACGTTCCAACTTTCCATGTGCCCAATATCCTCAATTTTTCGTTGCAGGACCCCACCAAAACTGATGCCGAGTGAACCAGATTGAGGTAAGTTTTACTGTGACTTTGCCTGATTTACAACAATCTGCCTTAAATCATACATTTTTAGAAACAGCATGATGTGAACGTCTGGTTTAATGTATGCATAGCCACGTTCCAACTTTCCATGTGCCCAATATCCTCAATTTTTCGTTGCAGGACCCCACCGAATCTGAAGACGAGTGAACCACACTGAGGTATTTTTCACTGTGACACTGACTGATTTACAACAATCTGCCTTAAATCATACATTTTTAGAAACAGCATGAAGACAACGTCTGGTTTAATGTATGCATAGCCACGTTCCAACTTTCCATGTGCCCAATATCCTCAATTTTTCGTTGCAGGACCCCACCAAAACTGATGCTGAGTGAACCAGATGAGGTAAGTTTTACTGTGACTTTGCCTGATTTCCAAAAATCTACATTAAATCATACATTTTTAGAAACAGCATGAAGTGAACGTCTGGTTTAATGTATGCATAGCCACGTTCCAACTTTCCATGTGCCCAATATCCTCAATTTTTCGTTGCAGGACCCACCGAATCTGAAGACGAGTGAACCACACTGAGGTATTTTTCACTGTGACACTGACTGATTTACAACAATCTGCCTTAAATCATACATTTTTAGAAACAGCATGAAGACAACGTCTGGTTTAATGTATGCATAGCCACGTTCCAACTTTCCATGTGCCCAATATCCTCAATTTTTCGTTGCAGGACCCCACCAAACTGATGCCGAGTGAACCAGATTGAGGTAATTTTCACTGTGACTTGACTGATTTACAACAATCTGCCTTAAATCATACATTTTTAGAAACAGCATGATGTGAACGTCTGGTTTAATGTATGCATAGCCACGTTCCAACTTTCCATGTGCCCAATATCCTCAATTTTTCGTTGCAGGACCCCACCGAATCTGAAGACTAGTGAACCACACTGAGGTATTTTTCACTGTGACACTGACTGATTTACAACAATCTGCCTTAAATCATACATTTTTAGAAACAGCATGATGTGAACGTCTGGTTTAATGTATGCATAGCCACGTTCCAACTTTCCATGTGCCCAATATCCTCAATTTTTCGTTGCAGGACCCCACCGAATCTGAAGACGAGTGAACCACACTGAGGTATTTTTCACTGTGACACTGACTGATTTACAACAATCTGCCTTAAATCATACATTTTTAGAAACAGCATGATGTGAACGTCTGGTTTAATGTATGCATAGCCACGTTCCAACTTTCCATGTGCCCAATATCCTCAATTTTTCGTTGCAGGACCCCACCAAATCTGAAGACGAGTGAACCAGACTGAGGTAATTTTCACTGTGACTTGACTGATTTACAACAATCTGCCTTAAATCATACATTTTTAGAAACAGCATGATGTGAACGTCTGGTTTAATGTATGCATAGCCACGTTCCAACTTTCCATGTGCCCAATATCCTCAATTTTTCGTTGCAGGACCCCACCGAATCTGAAGACGAGTGAACCACACTGAGGTATTTTTCACTGTGACACTGACTGATTTACAACAATCTGCCTTAAATCATACATTTTTAGAAACAGCATGAAGACAACGTCTGGTTTAATGTATGCATAGCCACGTTCCAACTTTCCATGTGCCCAATATCCTCAATTTTTCGTTGCAGGACCCCACCGAATCTGAAGACGAGTGAACCACACTGAGGTATTTTTCACTGTGACACTGACTGATTTACAACAATCTGCCTTAAATCATACATTTTTAGAAACAGCATGATGTGAACGTCTGGTTTAATGTATGCATAGCCACGTTCCAACTTTCCATGTGCCCAATATCCTCAATTTTTCGTTGCAGGAACCCACCGAATCTGAAGACGAGTGAACCACACTGAGGTATTTTTCACTGTGACACTGACTGATTTACAACAATCTGCCTTAAATCATACATTTTTAGAAACAGCATGATGTGAACGTCTGGTTTAATGTATGCATAGCCACGTTCCAACTTTCCATGTGCCCAATATCCTCAATTTTTCGTTGCAGGACCCCACCAAAACTGATGCTGAGTGAACCAGATGAGGTAAGTTTTACTGTGACTTTGCCTGATTTCCAAAAATCTACATTAAATCATACATTTTTAGAAACAGCATGAAGACAACGTCTGGTTTAATGTATGCATAGCCACGTTCCAACTTTCCATGTGCCCAATATCCTCAATTTTTCGTTGCAGGACCCCACCGAATCTGAAGACGAGTGAACCACACTGAGGTATTTTTCACTGTGACACTGACTGATTTACAACAATCTGCCTTAAATCATACATTTTTAGAAACAGCATGATGTGAACGTCTGGTTTAATGTATGCATAGCCACGTTCCAACTTTCCATGTGCCCAATATCCTCAATTTTTCGTTGCAGGACCCCACCAAAACTGATGCCGAGTGAACCAGATTGAGGTAAGTTTTACTGTGACTTTGCCTGATTTACAACAATCTGCCTTAAATCATACATTTTTAGAAACAGCATGATGTGAACGTCTGGTTTAATGTATGCATAGCCACGTTCCAACTTTCCATGTGCCCAATATCCTCAATTTTTCGTTGCAGGACCCCACCGAATCTGAAGACGAGTGAACCACAATGAGGTATTTTTCACTGTGACAATGACTGATTTACAACAAACTGCCTTAAATCATACATTTTTAGAAACAGCATGATGTGAACGTCTGGTTTAATGTATGCATAGCCACGTTCCAACTTTCCATGTGCCCAATATCCTCAATTTTTCGTTGCAGGACCCCACCAAAACTGATGCGAGTGAACCAGATTGAGGTAAGTTTTACTGTGACTTTGCCTGATTTACAACAATCTGCCTTAAATCATACATTTTTAGAAACAGCATGATGTGAACGTCTGGTTTAATGTATGCATAGCCACGTTCCAACTTTCCATGTGCCCAATATCCTCAATTTTTCGTTGCAGGACCCCACCGAATCTGAAGACGAGTGAACCACACTGAGGTATTTTTCACTGTGACACTGACTGATTTACAACAATCTCCCTTAAATCATACATTTTAGAAACAGCATGATGTGAACGTCTGGTTTAATGTATGCATAGCCACGTTCCAACTTTCCATGTGCCCAATATCCTCAATTTTTCGTTGCAGACCCCACCGAATCTGAAGACGAGTGAACCACACTGAGGTATTTTTCACTGTGACACTGACTGATTTACAACAATCTGCCTTAAATCATACATTTTTAAAACAGCATGATGTGAACGTCTGGTTTAATGTATGCATAGCCACGTTCCAACTTTCCATGTGCCCAATATCCTCAATTTTCGTTGCAGACCCCACCGAATCTGAAGACGAGTGAACACACTGAGGTATTTTTCACTGTGACACTGACTGGATTTACAACAATCTGCCTTAAATCATACATTTTTTAGAAAGCATGATGATTGAACGTCTGGTTTAATGTATGCATAGCCACGTTCCAACTTCCATGTGCCCAATATCCTCAATTTTTCGTTGCAGGACCCCACCAAGAACTGATGCGAGTGAACCAATTGAGGTAGTTTTACTGTGACATGCCTGATTTACAACAATCTGCACTTAAATCATACATTTTTAGAAACAGCATGATGTGAACGTCTGGTTTAATGTATGCATCCATGTTCCAACTTTCCATGTGCCAATATCCTCAATTTTTCGTTGCAGGACCCCACCGAATCTGAAGACGAGTGAACCACACTGAGGTATTTTTCA
>PYXC01001595.1:12500-37174 GCA_015244755.2 Tenualosa ilisha | reverse complement strand
CTCTAATGACTGTGTCTCTTGCTTGTATTGTTTATTTTGGTCACTGGTGTAGCTTTAGAATTCCTTCTCTTATGGAGGCTTTGAAAGCTTCCCATGTAATACTAGCTGTAGTTTCATTATTATTTAATTCAAATACATATCTATAGAGTTTCATTATTATTTAATTCAAATACATATCTATAGAGTTTTCTACAAATTCAGAAAAAATTTGAATCCTTTAACAAAAACGATTGTAATCTCCATCTTTGTGGACGTCCCCTGTCTCACCCAACAAGACTTCCACAGACGCTGCATGATCACTAATTACAACACTGTTATACCAGCATTTTTTAACCTGCAGCTGTAAGTCTATAGATATTAGGAAATAATCCATTTGTAAGTGACTAACTAGATAACATGAATATTCCCCATTATTAGGGGTTTTAATTCTCCAGATGTCCAGTAGATCTATTTAACCTGCACCAGTGATTTGTTTGGAAACCGCTTCCAAAGTTGAAAGTCTTTCTCTAGTGTCCTCTCTGTCTGGTCAATGCCAGTTTCTCCACTAAGCTGGCATCTTGGTCACGTGACCGCTTTACAGAAAGAGCACCCAAGAGCAACGGGGCAGGGAAAACTCCCTTAGTCCAGGAAGACACCCTTGGGCAGATCCACAAATCAAGGGGCCAACCCAACTGCCAGGGGTCAGTAGCTGCCATAAGTGACAGTTTGTCTTTTAAGTGAGTTTCCTAAATATTCCAACATACTACCCCATAGATGGCCATAGATGGTTGTCTGAAGTTCTGGCTGGACAGTGTAGTAGGGAGGGAGAGGAGGGAGATCAGTCAAGGGAGTGAGATCAGTCAAGGGGGAGTGAGATCAATCATGGGGGAGTGAGATCAGTCATGGGAGTGAGATCAGTCAAAGGAGTGAGATCAGTCAAGGGGGAGTTAGATCAATCATGGGGGAGTGAGATCAGTCATGGGAGTGAGATCAGTCAAAGGAGTGAGATCAATCATGGGGGAGTGAGATCAGTCATGGGGGAGTGAGATCAGTCATGGGAGTGAGATCAGTCAAAGGAGTGAGATCAATCATGGGGGAGTGAGATCAGTCATGAGGGTTTGAGATCAATCATGGGGGCGTGAGATCAATCATGGGAGTGAGATTAGTCAAGGGAGTGAGATCAGTCATGGGGGAGTGAGATCAATCATGAGGGAGTGAGATCAGTCATGGGAGTGAGATCAATCATGGGAGTGAGATCAATCATGGGAGTGAGATCAGTCATGGGAGTGAGATCAATCATGGGAGTGAGATCAGTCATGGGGGAGTGAGATCAAGTTACATTGGGTAGAGTTCATTCTGACAAGTACCGTCATGAGAGGGTTCGGTCGCAGGGTCTCTAGGAAGGAGAGTTGTGATGACATGAGCCTCCTGTGACGTGGGTCACAGACCTCTCAGGAGTGAGTGACGGGGGTGTCAACCAGTGAGAGGCAGGGATGACTCAGCAGAGATGATTGTGGTGTATGTGGGCAGGGGAAGCAAATGAGTCAGGCCAGACTAGGTGATTGACACATCACTGATCATATGCCCATATGTGCATATATGTCAAGAGAGACAGAGAGGGTTGTACGCAGTAACTCATCACCACCGCAGGGATGATCAGTGGACACCATCGGGCCACACAGCTGGGGGAAACAGCAGAGGCAGTTTTGGCAGTTGAACCTGAGACAAAACACAAAGCAATGTCCCCACTGCTGCCTGGCTGGGTGGGTGGATGGATGTGTGTGTGTGTGAGTGTGTGTGTGTTTGATGGTTGGCCAGATATGTGGTGCATTTTCCTCTGGGTGCCTGTAGGGGGCGTTTGAGTGTTTGGCTGATGATACTGCAGCCAAGGGTGGTGATTTAAAACACTCTTATCACTATTGATGTTCTTGTCACTGCAGCCATTGATGCTGTTAAATGGTAATGAGGTTCATTAGACACATATTTTGTCTCACATGACAAACCTGGTTAGTAAAGTGATTAGCTGAATTGAGGACTGTCAGACAGCTGGCTTTCAAAGTGTGAGTGCTTCACTAAAGCCTTGGTCTCAATCTGCCTGCTGAATGTGTGTGTGTGTGTGTGTGTGTGATTGTGTGTAGGATTCAGGTCTTAATCCCTCTCCCTGCAATGTATGTGTGTGTGTGTGTGTGTGTGTGTGTGTGTGTGTGTGTGTGTGTGTGTTTGTGTGTGTGTGTGTTTAATCACAGTGGAACAAGAAAGAAATGTCAGGCAAATGCCAGATGACAGAACAACAGCAGCTCATAGGAGGACTGACACACAAACATGTAACACTTCATGTGGTGTGTGTGTGTGTGTGTGTGTGTGTAAAGTTCAGCAGGAGGTGTGGTGTAGTGTATTGTACTGGTGTAGTGTGTGTGTGTGTGAGACTACTGGTGTGTCTCTCACCTAATCCTGTCCTCCTGTGTCTCTCCTGCAGGTACTCCTGAGGACTCTGCCTGCTCAGGGGGAGAGCAGAAAACAACCCAGCACTGCCAACCCAGCCTACCCAACTACCCTGTTATCACCTCTGCTGACACACATGTGTGTGTGTGTGTGCGTGTGTATGTGTGTTTGTGTGTGTGTGCGCTGCTGCACCTAGAGCTCTTATGTCTCACACTCCTTTCACTCAGTGCCTCTGTAACACCCCTCCTTTCCTCCCTCTCTCTCTCCCCCCCTCTCTCTCTTCCCCTCCTCCTCTTTCTCTCCCATTCTCTCTCTCTCTCTCTCTTCTCCTCTTTCTCTCCCACTCTCTCTCTCTCTCTTCCCCCCCTCCTCTTTCTCTCCCACTCTCTCTCTCTCTCTCTTCCCCTCCTCCTCTTTCTCTCCCATTCTCTCTCTCTTCTCCTCTTTCTCTCCCACTCTCTCTCTCTCTTCCCCTCCTCCTCTTTCTCTCCCACTCTCTCTCTCTCTTCCCCTCCTCCTCTTTCTCTCCCACTCTCTCTCTCTCTTCCCCGCCTCCTCTTCCTCTCCCACTCTCTCTCTCTCTTCCCCTCCTCCACTTTCTCTCCCATTCTCTCTCTCTCTCTCTCCCTCTCCCTCTCTCTGCCTCTTTGTAACCTGATCATAATCTGGCTGTTTGCTTTATAATCTGAGGTCTTTGTAACCTAAACCAAACATCCTGTGCCCTGAACAACCGTTTCTTCTACTAGGCAAAGCCACTTTTTGAAATATGTATCAAAAGAACCTGTATATGGTGATCTTACTGCTGTGTTTTGATGAGCCTTATGCAATGTTATTAATGTAAAGGCAGAGGATTAATATCAAAGCTGTGTGTTTGTGAGCCAAGTTGCTATATAACATTGTATTTAAACAGTACTTGGTGATTGTGGAAATAAACAAATGTATGACAATATATCTTTAAGGGTCTACAGAAACATGGGTGGACACACACACACACACACACACACACACACACACACACACACGCACACACACACACACATTTGCATGATGTTATGTGGAAAGCTTCAGTGCCATGTGGTGTCATTGATTATGATCAGTAGCCTGAAGGTTAAATGGACTGAAATGTGTGTGTGTGTGTGTGTGTGTGTGTGTGTGTGTGTCTCAGCCCTTGTGGTGTGTGTCTGTGTGTGTGTGTGTGTGTGTGTGTGTGTGTGTGTCTCAGCCCTTGTGGTGTGTGTGTGTGTGGTGTGTGTGTGTGTGTGTGTGTGTTGTGTGTGTGTGTGTGTGTGTGTGTGTGTGTTGTGTGTGTGCTGAAACATAGCTTCACGTTTGATTAATCAGACTATCATAAATATTTTAAACTTTTTTTGGTAAACATTTTATTTGAAACAGCAGTCCCCCTCTTTAGTCTAGACTATACCAGGTTTGATTTGTAGTCCTCCTCTTTAGTCTAGACTAGACCAGATTTGATTTGTAGTCCTCCTCTTTAGTCTAGACTAGACCAGATTTGATTTGTAGTCCTTCATATGACTTATGTAATTTTATGAATGTAACAATTATATCATGTAGAAAACACTTTTGTTCAAGTCAGAAAAGTCCAGTCTAATCATATCAATAAGCAGTTTACTGCATTAAAAAGGCCATCTAGGGATTATTTCATCCGGTCTGACACATGCAGCTGGACATGGGCAAACTCATCTGTCTTTTTAGACAGGAGATCCAACCATGGTAAATTAGTCAGGAATCAGACCAAATCAGGTTTCTGTAGGCTATACTCCTGCTCTTCTGCAGTTTACCTGTGGAGTCCAGTAGGGTGGGAAATGTGATCAGAAGCCTTCAGTTTGTATTTTTGCCCAGGACATAACCTGAGACTGAGCCTGGATCTCTTTCTGACCCTGCCCCTTTGCTACTGAGACCTTTAACCTCTGACCCCACCCCCCAACGTGGCCTTTAACCTTTGACCCACCCCTTTACTAACATAACCTTTAACATCTGAGTTTGTTTTACTTATCCCTTTGCTAACTTCACTTTTAACCTCTAACCGCCCTGCTAACATGACCTTTAACATCTGACCTGCCCCTTTGCTAACTTGGCCTTTAACCTCTGACCGAACAGCTCTTTAGACTTGTCTTGTTGCTCCGTTTTCTCTCTGTGTACCAGAATCAACTGATTTAGAAAACATTAAAAAACACACACAGTCTGATTTAAAACACACAGTCTGATTTAAAACACACAGTCAGATATAAAACACACGCAGTCTGATTTGTGCTTCTGTTTCTCACTTATTCTGCATGTCAGATGTCTGGAATCAGCTCTGCTAAACTGCACACTGTAACTGTATTGAACTGTTGTGGTGTGTGATCCCCACAGACCCCCCACCCCGACACATACACACTCACACACACACACACACACACACACACACCTCTCACATCTCACATACAAGTTCAGAAGGAAAGACATCTTGTTTTCATGGTTTTTCTTCCTGATGTTGTCAACAGCCTCTGTGCTCTTCAGATCAAGGTGAATCTGGGACAGCTTCAAAATAAAAGATTGAACAGAACTTGTGCTCTTTGCAGCGTCATCTCTCCCAGCAGTGCTGCTTAGAGCGGCTGTGTGGACATGATGCACAACACATCAGAGGAGTGTGTCAGAGGCAGAGTGGACTGGACATTCTTCTCTTGTGTCTTCCTTAGAAATCGGATGCTGGGCATCCATCACTGTCACGCCAGGACTCTGCTGTTGGGTGCCAGAGAAGACAGACACTGGAGTCTGATATGTGCGGAAATGTCAATCAGACAGCCATGGAAGAAATTATGTCAGAACAAACACACACACATGCACACGCGCAAAAATACACATACACTGGATCACTACAAGGATAGAAGGAAACTTGTCACATGCACATGGTTAAAAATGCAGTGAAAGTGTATGTGTTGTGTGTGTGTGTGTGTGTGTGTGTTGGGGGGGGGGGGGGGGGGGCAGGATAAAGTGAATTAGATACAGTATTAGATAAAGTGCATCATCTGAGGGCATCAGTGAGCTGCTGTGATAATAACTCACGCTTTCATTTAATTCAACTCAAATTAGTCTCTGAGCCGTTAATGTGTGTTGAGCACAGCAAGCACTGCTCATCTTTGTGCAATATGTCTCCCTCTGGTGGTCTGGCAGGACACTGCACTCTGTGACAGACGGAGCTCTCCCTTAGGCCCCACATTCTCACTGTAGCTCACAGGTGAAGCACAGGTGCAGTGGAACACATGCCAATCATACTATCCAGGAACAACTGCACACTCACACACACACCTCTCACACCATCAGCCAGTCTGACTGTCCAACTGCCTATCAGTCTCTTCCACACACATACACACACACACACACACACACACACACACACACCACACACACACACACACACACACACACACACACACACACAATATGTCTGGCATGTTGTCTGCTGTTTGATCTATATGTCTGTACCTCAGCTAGTTTCGATGCCCTCAGGCAGACACATCTCTCACTGCTACTGCCAAGGAGAGGAGGAGAAGAGAGGAGGATGAAAAGGATGGGAGGAGGGGAGGAAGAGAGGAGGAGAAGAGAGAAAAGGAGGGGAGGAGAGGAAAGGAGGGGAGGAGAGGATGAGAAGGGGAGGAGAGGAGGAGGAGGTGGAGGAAGCGAGGAGAGGGAGGAGGATGAGGAGGAACAGAGGAGAGCAGGAGAAGGGGAGGAGAGGAGGAGGAGGTGGAGGAAGAGAGGAGGAGAGTGCTGCTGGGTTGCTGATGTCTGTTCTCTCTCAGATGCGTAGACAGCATGAGATACACACTAGACCCAAACACACACACGCGCACACACACGCGCACACACACGCCCATACACGCACACACACGCACACGCACGCACACGCACGCACACACACACACACACACACACACAGGCGCGCACACACACGCACGCACACACACACACACACACGCACGCACGCACGTACACGTATTATAATATTAGGCACTTTATTCTAGTACGGCAAAAGAAGAGCATGTTCCCTATGGTCATACGCCCATGACCCCCTGGCATTGCACCCACTATTTGAAAAGGACTGCATTAGACACACACACACACACACACAACACACACACACACACACACACACACACACACACACATACAGATGGCTGCACACACACACACACACACACACACACACCACACACACAAAATGGACACGAGACACACTATGAGACATGAAAACAGGGACAGGACACAACATGGCATGACACAGGAGTGTGACACGTGCTGATGCAGGACATGCACGCACACACACACACACACACACCACACACACACACACACACACACACACACACACACGCACACACACACGCAAGCACACACGCAGGCACACACGCAGGCACACACGTGCACCATGAGACACACACTACAGCACACCACACCACACACACACACACACGCACGCACGCATGCACGCACGCACAGGCGCGCCATGAGACACACACCCCACACACACACACGCACGTACGCCATGAGACACATACACCACAGACACACAGACACAGACAGACACACACACACAAACACCATGAGACACACACCACACAGGGGCAACAAGACAAAACGCCTCATATCAGACAAACCCCCAAAAAGGTACAGTGCGAGGATTACAGCTGCGCACACACACCTGGTGTTGTTTAGAACTGGAGTTACTAGCCACTGGTGTTACTGGCCACTGGTGTTGTTTAGAACTGGAGTTACTAGCCACTGGTGTTACTGAGAACTGGTGTTACTGGGCACTGGTGTTATTTAGAAGTGGTGTTACTAGCCACTGGTGTTGTTTAGAGCTGGTTTTAAAATGCCATTATGCTGTAAACACAGATCCTCATGGCTGAAAGATGGCAAGAGAGGGCAGACCAGAGACCACAGTCTGTGTGTGTGTGTGTGTGTGTGTGTGTGCAGATGACAATTATCAGGTCTGTTCACAGCTGACTGATCCTCTCAGAGCAGAGCAGACCTGGTGCTTCACACTCGTTAGCACTGTGGGCCATGGCTAATTAAGAGTCCCATCCCAAGCATATCTCTCTGTGCCCACTAATTAACACTGCACATGAAGTTACGCACACACGCACTCACAGACATGCACAGCACACCACACATACACACAAACACACTCACACACACACACACACACGTACGTACACACACACTCACACAAAAAACGCACTCACACACACACACACAATCCAGGCTTAAACATGGATTACAACAAGGATGTCAGAAGCAAAGAAGGTGCTGCCCACCTCTGTAAAATGTGGAAATTGTTGAGAGTTGTCATGCCGACTAGACGTTAAGGAACACAGATCACACTTCACAACCTTCCAACAAACACCCCCACGCCACAGGTTTCAACACCAGAGGCACAACAATCTAACCCAGTGCAACCAAACACAAGTGTGTTAGTTTTAATGTGTGTGTTAGTTGTTAATGTGTGTGGTATCCAGAGAGTTGTGCTCTCAGGTAGAAAGGGAAGAATCTAGCGTAGGGTAACGCAAGCGTGTTAGCTGTGAGTTAGCACTCTAGCCTAGTGGACCACAAGTGTGTTAGTTGTGAGTTAGCACTGTCTAGCCTAGTGTAACACAAGTGTGTTAGTTGTTAGTTAGCACTCTCTAGTGTAGTGTAACACAAGTGTGTTAGTTGTGAGTTAGCACTCTCTAGTGTAGTGTAACACAAGTGTGTTAGTTGTGAGCTAGTGCTCTGTATTGTAGTGTAACACAGGTGTGTTAGTTGTGAGTTAGTGCTCTGTATTGTAGTGTAACACAGGTGTGTTAGTTGTGAGTTAGTGCTCTGTATTGTAGTGTAACACAAGTGTGTTAGTTGTGAGTTAGTGCTCTGTATTGTAGTGTAACACAAGTGTGTTAGTTGTGAGTTAGTGCTCTGTATTGCAGCATATGCAGTACACTGCAGTGAGGACGGCCCTGATCTCTACATTGGAGAAGCTAAGCAACCACTTCACAGACACATTGCCCAACACAGGAGGGTGACCTCATCAGGACAGGATTCAGCAGTAGATCCACATCTAAAGAAGGGACACACACATACACACACACACACCGCAAGACACACACCATGACCTGGATGAATGAGAATCTTCACAGACACACTATCTAGCAGAGTGGAACACAAGGTTTCTAGTCATGAGTTAACACTCTCTAGCGTTGTATAACACAAGTGTGTGTTACTCTTAAGTTAACACTCTCTAGCGTCGTATAACACATGTGTGTATTACTCTTGAGTTAACACTCTCTAGCGTCGTATAACACATGTGTGTATTACTCGTGAGTTAACGCTCTCAAGCGTCGTATAACACGTGTGTATTACTTGTGAGTTAACACTCTCTAGCGTCGTATAACCCATGTGTGTATTACTCGTGAGTTAACACTCTCTAGCGTCGTATAACACATGTGTGTATTACTCGTGAGTTAACACTCTCTAGCGTCGTATAACACATGTGTGTATTACTCGTGAGTTAACGCTCTCAAGCGTCGTATAGTTTTGTTAGCCGTGAGTTAGTGCTTTCTTGTGCGTGTGTTGAGGGAGGGGGGATGAATCTAACCCACTGGAATGTAGGCTAGAACAGGCGCCACTTTTAAAGTGACAGAGAGCAGCAAGAAAAAGACACTGAAAACTTGAGAAAACTTCCTTCTGGCCATAGCAACAGAAATGGGTCACGCCATTAAACTTGCACAGCTGCTCACACATCTGAGCCTGGGAGTTATTTTAATGATATGGATTTATATTATACGTATGCATGTTAATGAATGTATTTTAATGATAGCAGGGAGATTTCATATACACACACCTCATCCTGAAAGTTATTTTAAAGATATCAAGGAGCTTCCTTCTCTGTCCTTACATCCTCTCTAAAGTGTCTTTTTTTAGGAATAACACTCTTCTTCTCTCCTCCTCTTCTCCTCTCCTCTCCTCCTCTTCTCCTTATCTCTCCTCCTCTTCTCTGCTCTTCTCTCCTCTTCTCCAAGTGGCCTTTACTTCAGCTCCTAACAGCAACACCCTCAGAGTGGCCAGCAGGTAACACTTATTAATACACACACACACACACACACACACTACCTCAGCTCTTAATAGCGACACCTTTTGAGAGGTCAGCAGAAGACAGATGACACCCTCTGTCACAGAGCTGTCCACACACACACACCTTGCACACATACGTCGTCCTTCCCTAATGCTGTTTAATGTCTGCCACTGGACAGGACGCACACATGCACTCACACACACACATACATACACTCACACACACACACAGCTGGGTGAGTAATCTCTGTCCCCAACATGACCGCTGCCTGATGTTCACACACCTGTCACATTTGCATCAGTCATAAAGCCAGAAACGTCTCCGAGGAGCTACTATTTCAGACCCAGGGAGGAGAACAAAACACCAACCCCACCCCTCCCCCGGGGCATACACACACACACACACACACACACACACACACCACACACACACACACACCCACACACACACAGCATCTGCTTCCTATGTTAGACTAATTCTTGAATTATCACATAGAGACATAATTGAGCTTTGAGCCACAGGGAGGTTCACCTGGCTCCATCTCTCTTTTCTCTCTCTCTCTCCCCTGCACATCTCTCTTTGTCCTTCTCATTTCACCCCCCCCCCCTCCCCAAACCATCTGCATCTCTCTCTCTTTTTCTCTCTTTCCTCTTTCTCCCACATCTATCTCACTCTTCTGTCACTCTCTCTTCTACATCTCTCTCTCGCCCCTCTCTCCCTCCTTCCACCCACATATCCATCTCTCTCTCGCTTCTCTCTCTCTGCTGAGTGTGTGTGTGTGTGTGTGTGTGTGTGTGTGTGTGTGTGTGTGCTGAGAAGCTGTGCAGAAGTAAAGTAGGCCACCTGTGATTAAAGCAGGCCTCACAAAGGCACCGGCAGCAGCAGCAGAGAGGAGGAGGTGATGCAGCATGGAGGGGTAAGGAAGAGGAGGAGGTAGAGAAGGAGGTGCAGCATGGAGGGGTGAGGAGGAGGAGGAGGAGGAGAGGAGGTGCAGCATGGAGGGGTGAGGAGGAGGAGGAGGAGGAGGAGGAGAGGAGGTGCAGCATGGAGGGGTAAGGAAGAGGAGGAGGAGGAGAGGAGGTGCAGCATGGAGGGGTGAGGAGGAGGAGGAGGAGGAGGAGAGGAGGTGCAGCATGGAGGGGTAAGGAAGAGGAGGAGGAGGAGAGGAGGTGCAGCATGGAGGGGTGAGGAGGAGGAGGAGGAGGAGGAGAGGAGGTGCAGCATGGAGGGGTAAGGAAGAGGAGGAGGTAGAGAAGGAGGTGCAGCATGGAGGGGTGAGGAAGAGGAGGAAGAGGAAGAGAAGGTGGTGCAATATGGAGGTAAGGGGCAAAGGAGTGAAGAGAAAAAAGTGCGTTGCTCCACCTCTGAGAAACACGGTACATGTTGTTTGGTCATTTTCACTGTTTTTGACTCTCAACAGATGATCCTTTTAAGTTTGCCGTGAATGAGCACAACTCTAGATTACCCACACGGGGTTGACTGGGCACAACTCTAGATTACCCACACGGGGTTGACTGGGCACAACTCTAGATTACCCACACGGGGTTGACTGGGCACAACTCTAGATTAACCCACACGGAGTTGACTGGGCACAACTCTAGATTACCCACACGGGGTTGACTGGGCACAACTCTAGATTACCCACACGGGGTTGACTGGGCACAACTCTAGATTAACCCACACGGGGTTGACTGGGCACAACTCTAGATTACCCACACGGGGTTGACTGGGCACAACTCTAGATCAACCCACACGGGGTTGACTGGGCACAACTCTAGATTAACCCACACGGGGTTGACTGGGCACAACTCTAGATTACCCACACGGGGTTGACTGGGCACAACTCTAGATTAACCCACACGGGGTTGACTGGGCACAACTCTAGATTAACCCACACGGGGTTGACTGGGCACAACTCTAGATTACCCACACGGGGTTGACTGGGCACAACTCTAGATTACCCACACGGGGTTGACTGGGCACAACTCTAGATTACCCACACGGGGTTGACTGGGCACAACTCTAGATTACCCACACGGGGTTGACTGGGCACAACTCTAGATTACCCACACGGGGTTGACTGGGCACAACTCTAGGTTAACCAACACGGGGTGGACTGAGCTAGTGCCTAAGTAGTTTGGAACTGACTGCTGGTTTGGTCATCACGGGTTCAGTCAACCTTGAGTGGAGACTTTAACTCAGTGCTTGATAAATATCCCCTGAGACACATCCATCTTGATGTAAGACCCCCAAGATCAAATAGTCCACACACACACTTTTCTGGCTGAAATCATTCTTGAGAGTTATGCTATGTGTTTGTATTGAGTTGAGAAGTGCAGATGGGACCCCTACTGCTTTTGCCTGATAAAACTCACTAGGTATTTACACACACTGAAAACTCATTACTCACATACTCATGTGTGTGTGTGCGTGTGTGTGTGTGTGTGTGTGTGCGTGCGTGTGTGTGTGTGTGTAACTCTCTAGGGAAGTGCACACACCAAAACACTCATTCCTCTTACATATCCATCTGACCTGCTTGTAGGTGTCTGTCCATCTGTATAGAACCCTCCCTGTCTGTCTGTACAGAACCATGTCTGTCTGTCTGCCTGTCTGTAAGGAACCCTCCCTGTATGTCTGTCTATCTGTATAGAACACCGCCTATCTGTCTGTCTGTCTGTACAGAACCCTCCCTGCCTGCCTGCCTTCCCGTCTGTCTGTCTGCATAGAACCCTGCCTGCGTGTCTGTCTGTCTGCATAGAACCCTACCATGCCTGTCTGTGATGCTGAAAGGCTCCTGGGGTGAAGGGTGTGAAATGTGAAGGGAAATCACTTAAGGAGCTGACAGCACTGACAGAGTCGCCTCTTGGTCTTAGACAGCGGAGCCACAGTGAGGAGTTGCCGTGGTGACAAGCCATGACCATCTCAGCACCTGCTGTCATAACCTGCAGCAAACCTCCCTCGACATTAGCGTGTGTGTGTGTGTGTGTGTGTGTGTGTGTGTGTATGCATTCTGCAAGGTGTTATGACAACAGCATTATTTAAAACTTCTAGACTTCTAGACGTTCAAGTCATTTCTCTTAGCAACTTAGTCTGCAACAGTTTGCAGTTAAGGACTGAACACGATACACTATTTGACTGAAAATAACTTGGAGCTCAGACAAGGCCACAGTTTGCAGTTAAGGACTGAACACGATACGTTATTTGACTGAAGATAACTTGGAGCTCAGACAAGGCCACAGTTTGCAGTTAAGGACTGCACACGATACGTTATTTGACTGAAGATAACTTGGAGCTCAGACAAGGCCACAGTTTGCAGTTAAGGACTGAACACGATACGTTATTTGACTGAAGATAACTTGGAGCTCAGACAAGGCCACAGTTTGCAGTTAAGGACTGAACACGATATGTTATTTGACTGAAGATAACTTGGAGCTCAGACAAGGCCACGGTTCCAACTACTTACATTAAGAAACGGGTCTATTTCTCCAAAGTAAAAACTCACGGATCAAAAACAAGGTCTTTATGTTATTCCTGTACAGTGTTATTTTAGGTTATTTTAGGATTTCATTTTCATGTTGCCTAATTGGACTCACTGTATGTGGTCACCTACTTTACTATTCTTCAAAACTGTTGTCTTATTTTTTTTGTTCTGTGTTGCTCTGACGGTGGTCAGCGGGATATTCACGGATTGTCAAATAAAAAGCCTCGACCATCTGTACGCTTCACTGTGATCCATCTGGGGTTTGGTATAGTGTGTGTGTGTGTGTGTGTGTGTGTGCGTGCTTCTTTTGTGAGTTTTAAAGATGTTTACAGGATCAGCAGATCACTCAGCAGGAACCTGAGCGAAAGCATCCTTCAGACAGACTATGCTGTGGTTTTCAAAGACCCCCATGTATTTGGGACTCTATGGTTTATGCTGTGGTTTTCAAAGACCCCCATGTATTTGGGACTCTACGGTTTATGCTGTGGTTTTCAAAGACCCCCATGTATTTGGGACTCTACGGTTTATGCTGTGGTTTTCAAAGACCCCCATGTATTTGGGACTCTATGGTTTATGCTGTGGTTTTCAAAGACCCCCATGTATTTGGGACTCTACGGGTTATGCTGTGGTTTTCAAAGACCCCCATGTATTTGGGACTCTACGGTTTATGCTGTGGTTTTCAAAGACCCCCATGTATTTGGGACTCTATGGTTTATGCTGTGGTTTTCAAAGACCCCCATGTATTTGGGACTCTATGGTTTATGCTGTGGTTTTCAAAGACCCCCATGTATTTGGGACTCTACGGTTTATGCTGTGGTTTTCAAAGACCCCCATGTATTTGGGACTCTACGGTTTATGCTGTGGTTTTCAAAGACCCCCATGTATTTGGGACTCTACGGTTTATGCTGTGGTTTTCAAAGACCCCCATGTATTTGGGACTCTACGGTTTATGCTGTGGTTTTCAAAGACCCCCATGTATTTGGGACTCTATGGTTTA
The DNA here is from genome assembly GCA_015244755.2 of Tenualosa ilisha. NCBI lineage: Eukaryota > Metazoa > Chordata > Actinopteri > Clupeiformes > Clupeidae > Tenualosa > Tenualosa ilisha. The sequence continues at coordinate 23,170 of PYXC01001595.1, read as the reverse complement.
TGCTGTGGTTTTCAAAGACCCCCATGTATCCCCCCACACATGAAAGTTCCAGACAGATGTCTAAAAATAATCCTCCTAATCCCGATGTCTCAATCTAATCTACACATCCTCCTAATCCAAGCATTTAAAGCTAATCTAAGTTGGTGTTCTAACTGAAAACCTCCATGGCTTAGTCCTGATTCCCAGCTTCATTCTGGAGGACCAATGAGATTGACATCTGCACTACTGCTATCTGTGTTTGGGTTTAAATGTGTGTGAGAAAGGCAGCACCATGTCTGCAGGAGGCCAGTGTGCCCGTTGGCACTCCAGCTGCAAAATCACAGCATGCATCTGTTCCCACGCCAACCTCAGACAAGCAGCGACACGCTGTCAAGACAAAGCCGTGTCACCCGAATGCGACAGCTTGTCACGACACCCACGGGCCTCCGCTCCAGGGGGCTTTTATAATGTGAGAGACAAAGAGAATCTCTCTGGTCTCTTCCTGCACACAGAATCAAGCTCACTATTTATGCTGGGCTTAGGGTGGGGTTAGAGGAGCACAGACAGTCAGGCTGAGTAGGCCCATATTGGACCTGCCACTGCTTAGCTGAGTTCCCTACTGATGCACTCTTTAGAACCTCCATCAGATATCAGTTTACCTATAAAGTACCTTCACATTTTTTCACCAAATTCACAAAACTTGCTGTGACGTTCAGACGGCCTGCCACCTTGCAACAGATTTGCAATTGATCTGTGAAGTGTTCAGATCAAAGCAAATTTCACATTTCAGAGACTAAAGTGTGTAATGATCAGAGACATTCTTAATGTCATCAAACTACATTTGGATCAAGAACAACTGTGAGTTTACACAGCAAGACAAAACAGAATCCAATGCTAATGTGTGTGTTTGTGTTTGTGTGTGTGTATTGGTGGGGTGACCATGTGTCATGAACTCCAGCAATTCAGAGATAGATGAGAATAGAATAGAATAGACTTTATCGTCAGTAGTCTTTGGCCTCACCATTAAACACGCACGTCACACACACACACAATCCTCTCTGTCCAGTAGCAACACAGAAATACACAGAGGGACGTTTGTCCATAGCTTGTTGAGCACACAAATTGGTTGCATTAGGGGTGAAGGAACCCTAAAAGATGTGTTTCTTTGCTGTGTGTACTCTATAGCGCCGCCCTGGGGGAAGGGTAGAGGGGGTGGGTTTCATCATCTGAGATGCTCACTGTCTCCCTACCTGCTGCAGAATGACAGAGGGCATCTCATGGGTTTTCTTGCCTGTGCATAACCTTCCCTGCTGTCCTGGTCACTCTAGTCAGCTTGTTGCTGTTGCATGAGCTCAAGTATCCATACCACACAGAGATATCACAGACTAAAACAGAGAAATAAGTATCCATACCACACAGAGATATCACAGACTAAAACAGAGACATAAGTATCCATACCACACAGAGATATCACAGACTAAAACAGAGACATAAGCCTGGCCAGCTTGTCAGTGTAGCTGGGAAGGTCACTAGGGTCACTCAAACTCAACTTTGTGACCTGTATGACCATCATGTGCTCAGGAAGGCAATGGCAATACTGGACTATACTGACTGGCCCCTCTAGAGGGAGTTGGCAATACTGGACTATACTGACTGGCCCCTCTAGAGGGAGTTGGCAATACTGGACTATACTGACTGGCCCCTCTAGAGGGAGTTGGCAATACTGGACTATACTGACTGGCCCCTCTAGAGGGAGTTTGTGCTTCTATCTCCAGGTAGAAGATATAGAGTTCCCACACTGGACTAAAAGATACAAACTTTCATTTGATTGTGCTGCTGTCAGTATTGAATAAGCACAGATGATGTCATTGATGGACTTAATCTATTTCTGCTCAGGCCCCTCTGTTTCCCCAGTCTCTCTCTCCATGTAGCAACTTTGCACTGTGGTGTAGTGGTCTATGTGCTGGTCTGTGTCGTGGTCTGTGCGCTGGTCTGTGCGCTGGTCTGTACTGGTCTGTGTGCTGGTCTGTGTGCTGGTCTGTACTGGTCTGTGTGCTGGTCTGTGTGCTGGTCTGTACTGGTCTGTGTACTGGTCTGTGTGCTGGTCTGTGTACTGGTCTGTGTGCTGGTCTGTGTGCTGGTCTGTGTGCTGGTCTGTACTGGTCTGTGTGCTGGTCTGTGTGCTGGTCTGTGCGCTGGTCTGTGTGCTGGTCTGTACTGGTCTGTGTACTGGTCTGTGTACTGGTCTGTACTGGTCTGTACTGGTCTGTGCTGGTCTGTGTGCTGGTCTGTACTGGTCTGTGTGCTGGTCTGTGTGCTGGTCTGTGTACTGGTCTGTGTACTGGTCTGTACTGGTCTGTACTGGTCTGTGTACTTGTCTGTGTACTGGTCTGTGTACTGGTCTGTGTACTGGTCTGTGTGCTGGTCTGTGTACTGGTCTGTGTGCTGGTCTGTACTGGTCTGTGTACTGGTCTGTACTGGTCTGTACTGGTCTGTCGTGTTGTGGATGATCTGCTCTTTATCATGTATTGGTCATTGTCTCCATGTTGGCATCTGTCTTCAATGTAGGACCCATTCATTTATTATTTTTTCAAATTAACCTGACTTGACCTGCTGTGTGTGTGTGTGTGTGAGTGTGTGAGTGTGAGACCTGCTGTCTCCCATGAAGATGTTCCATGAATGTTCTCAAGAGTGTTGAGTGTAAAGGGCCTTCTGTAATGAGGGCAACTGTGCTTTTGTGTGTGTGTGTGTGTGTGTGCATGTGTATGCGTGTGTTATTTGAAGTGGCCACATAAGAGAGGCTGTTCATCTTGGCTTTGTGTGTGTGTGTGTGTGTGTGTATATGTGTGTGCGTGTGTTATTTGAGGTGGCCACATAAGAGAGGCTGTTCTTCTTGGCTTTGTGTGTGTGTGTGTGTGTGTGTGTGTGTGTGTGTGTGTGTGTGTGTGTGTGTGTGTGTGTGCGTGTGTTATTTGAGGTGGCCACATAAGAGAGGCTGTTCTTCTTGGCTTTGTGTGTGTGTGTGTGTGTGTGTGTGTGTGTGTTATTTGAGGTGGCCACATAAGAGAGGCTGTTCTTCTTGGCTTTGTGTGTGTGTGTGTGTGTGTGTGTGTGTGTGTGTGTGTGTGTGTGTGTTATTTGAGGTGGCCACATAAGAGAGGCTGTTCTTCTTGGCTTTGTGTGTGTGTGTGTGTGTGTGTGTGTGTGTGTGTGTGTGTGTGTGTGTGTGTATGTGTGTTATTTGAGGTGGCCACATAAGAGAGGCTGTTCTTCTGTCTCTGGCGGTGTACCCTCTCTTTTAAGCAAGCAGTCCCTGAGGAATTTAAACTGTGAGGACCTTTCCACAAACAGCAGTTGGCCTCAACACAGATAGTTACCGTTGTCATGTCCCACATCAACGAGGACCTCTGATAGCTTGTTTTCTATATCTTGTCACATAGAGCCTGTTCACACTAGACATTAAAATGTGTTTTGGCAAAATCTAATTACAAGTGGCTCGTTCTAAATACAGGTGTGAACAATGACCAAAGCAGTTTGGAATCTGATCGCTCAAACTACATGTGGAGGTGATTTAAGGCGCTTGTCTCCACATATGTTCTGCAGTGGGAATGCGCAAGGCGTCCTGATGCGTCTTAGACTATGATGTCATAGACCAATAGAATAGTAGAATAGTAAACACCAATAAATACCCTTTATTTCCTATGGTAGACAGCTGGTATATATCCCTATAAAGAGATGTGGGCTATAGAGTTACACACCCAAACTGTATAGATGTGTGTGTTTAGAGTCTGTATGGAGTTACACACCCAAACTGTAGGAGCCAAAAGGTTCTTATTTTGATTTTGCATTAATTCTTTTCTTATTCTATGTTGTACAAGTCTCCTTTCCTCCCTCTAGTGGTCAGTAGGCCACCTGTTCTATTTATACAGGTGATGTTACCTGACGGGGTGGGGCTCCAGCAGGAAGTGATGGTCTTTGACCAGACGACCAAGAAGGAGTAGAATCCAGACACGACGCAATCCTTAGTTTATCTTATTAATCCTTATTTTCATTTAAGTTTTATACTTTTTGATCAGTGTACTTATATTTGTTTTCAATAAATTCAGCAATATTTTTGGGACTTTTTGTATCTGGACCTCTTTCCTTGGGAGTTTGAGTCATACCCTCCAGCAAGGCCACCAGAGTGGTTATTAATCAGACAAAGACTCAGACAAAGAAATAGCCACTACACAAACTGTATGGATGTGTGTGTTTAGAGTCTTTATGGAGTCACACACCCAAACTGTATGGATGTGTGTGTTTAGAGTCTTTATGGAGTCACACACCCAAACTGTATGGATGTGTGTGTTTAGAGTCTTTATGAGTTACACACCCAAACTGTATTTGTCGAGTCTCTCGGATCCATTATATGATCGTTGGGCTGGCTTGGAGACTTATTCTTCGTTCACTAACTGTATGAATCTGTGTGTGTGTGTGTGTGTGTGTGTGTGTGTGTGTGTTTGTATGTGTGTGTGAGAGAGAGAGAGAAATGTGAAGGAGATCAGTTATCAGTTAATGAAGTCAGGAAGTGACATGACAGCAGCACCACTAAAGGCAGACTAGTGCAGCCTTGTGCTTCTGCTCAGTTCATTATTCACCAACACCACTGCCTCTGGGGTCTATCCGAAGGCTTAGGATTTCACCGACTCTGGGCTGTGTGGACCAATCAGCGAACAGAGAGAGGGCTGAATGTCACAACCAACCAGTAGTGATTGGTTGAAGCAGAAAGTATCTGCCCACCAGGAAGCAATCGTATCCCAAAGGATCCCAAAGGTTCCAGGCGCTTCGCACAGAGTGAAACTACTTGAAAGCATTTGGTGCATCAGGCCATCAACATGGCCGCTTAGAGAGAGTAATACCAAAAATTACAGCACACATATATAATATATATTCATATTCATATATACATATAGAAATACTGCCTCTTTTCTGTTCTATTTCTAAATAATGGCAATCATTGAGTTTCACCATCCTGGATTAGTGGAGTTGTATCTGTTGTATCTGTTGTAGTGCTGTATCTGTTGTAGTGCTGTATCTGTTGTAGTGCTGTATCTGTTGTATCTGTTGTAGTGTTGTATCTGTTGTAGTGCTGTATCTGTTGTAGTGCTGTATCTGTTGTAGTGCTGTATCTGTTGTAGTGCTGTATCTGTTGTAGTGTTGTATCTGTTGTAGTGTTGTATCTGTTGTATCTGTTGTAGTGCTGTATCTGTTGTAGTGCTGTATCTGTTGTAGTGTTGTATCTGTTGTAGTGTTGTATCTGTTGTAGTGCTGTATCTGTTGTAGTGCTGTATCTGTTGTAGTGCTGTATCTATTGTAGTGCTGTATCTGTTGTATCTGTTGTAGTGCTGTATCTGTTGTATCTGTTGTATCTGTTGTATCTGTAGTGTCACATTCTTCTGCATACAGAAAATGTACTCATGTAGTTTGGTGCTGCTGCTGGAAGTGCTGAGAGAGGTGATGTGTGTGTGTGTGTGTGTGTGTGTGTGTATATATGTGTTTGTGGCTGTGTGTATGTGTGTGTGTTTACGTGTGTGTCATTATAAATGTAGTGGTGCTGGTGCTGGTGTTTCCTGGCTGTCTGCCTCTGTGGTTGAAGTGAAGCCCTGAACACTGAGGCCTGCTGGGAAACTTAATCCTGCCTGATAAATGCAGTCAATTACAGGACGCCACAGCAGCGCTCCGCAGCCCTCAGCCTTCACCACCACACACTAAAGCACTGCCTATGCCCACACACACACGCACGCATGCACACACACACACACACACACACACACTCAAACACACACACTTAAGCGGAGGCTTATTGCCTTTAGTACTCTAGAATGACTGACGTGGTAGGAGGTGCAGTAGGTGCAGTAGGTGGTGATGTTTTGAACAGCAAAGAAGAGGAAGACAGAGAGAGAGGGAGGGAGAGAGAGAGGAGAGAAAGCGAGAGAAGGAAAGAGAGAGAGGAAGGGAGAGAGAAGAAGAGAGAGAGTGAGAGAGCGAGAGGAAAAGAGAGAGACTTTGAAATTTCAAACGTCCAAATTGCAGGATTGGGGGCACAGTATATGAATTGATTAAATCCATGTACCTAAATAACAGGTGTGCTGTTAACTCGAGAAGAACAAACTCAGTGCTTAACCCAAAATAGGGGTATAGGTCAGGATGTAATTTAAGTCATTCCTAATTAAGACATTATTTCATATTTATAGAAATGAAGTTGCTATTCAGGGGGCCTCCCCCTCTTAGAGAAAGATTTTTGCTGATGATCTGATTCTGCTGTCTGCATCTGGAGCTGCAGACAGCTACAGCTGCAGCTAAACACTGCAGAAAACTACTGTAAGCCTTGGGCCCTAGAGGTCAATCTCAAGAGAACAAATGCAATGATTTTTCAAAAGCATCCCGAATGTCAAGAACATCAATTTACAATAATCAATGGTGACATTCCTCACAGCATGAGCTCTACCTACGTAGGAATAACAACTTTAAGATGGCAGTGAATACGCTAAAGCAAAAAGCACAAAGAGCCCTAAATGCAATTAAAAGATTTTTTTAATCTCCAAACATCAATTAAAATCTGTCTTCAAATATTTGACAGGGTCGTCCTGCCCATTATGCTATATGGTAGTGAAGTAAGGAGTCCACTCAGTCATCATAGCTACACACACTGGGACAATCAGCCCCTTAACTTCTTTTTAAACAGCTGTGTTACTTAAACACACAAGAGGTTCTTTGAATGAAAGCAGTAACATACCATATGCTATATTATTGAAGTTACACTAGTACCACCTGTGTTCAATGCCTTCTCAACCAAGCAGTTCAGTTGCCATCATCTTCAACTCCCGCTGTCTCAGCAGGGCCAGGAACATCCTAAAGGACCCATCCTAAATACCCACCCCAGTTTCCATCTCTTCAACCTGTTGCCATCTGGCAGGCGTTTCAGGTCCATAACAGCCAGAACAAATAGATTGAGGGACAGTTTCGATCCCAAAGCCGTCACCGTACTGAACTCACACATGCACTGAGGACTGTTAGATTTTGTATGTGGGTGAGTGTCTGTAGTGAAACCAGGAACACCGCTCTGTCACACCATCTCCATCCCATGTGCATTCCCGTACAGCTGCCTACACCCCACCCCCCCCCCCTTTCCCTCACCTCCACCAGTACACTACCTCAACACACTGTATGCTGCTTGCCAGTTTGTACTCCTGTCTGTCTTATTGTCTGTCTGGGTACTCAGTAGGTTTACATAGGTGTTTTTCTTTCTCTTTTATTGCATAGTAGTTTTGTACAGTAGTTTTTGTTTGTAGTAGTTTTGCATAGGACATATTTATACTTTGCGCTGTGCACTTTTAAGGAGTTACTTTAAATCTCATTATTCTGTGTATGATGACAATAAAGGCTTTCTATTCTATTCTAGAGGTATCTGGAAAAAACAGCACAGCCGGCAAGCGAATACTCAGGCGGCGCTGAACACTCGCTAGTAAACGCGCTAAGCGCCGTATATTGTTCATTTACCAACAAATTCGTGCCACCAAAACTTCTGAATTTCCTCCCTTCCCTCAGTCCACACAATTAAACTAAAAGTCTAAACTAAAGGGAAACAATGAGTCCAGTCCCCCGCTTGCGCGACAGTCTGTATATTCCAGGAAGTCGGTAGGCCGCGCAAATAATCCAGGGTCCTGAACGTAACGAAAAATATAACCCACAACAAAAAAGGCAGTGGTCAGTGGTATACCACGCCAAAAACACAAAAAGTATAGATCTCACCGGATCCGTAGGTTAATGATCCGCGAAGCCAGCGATAAACGATTCTCTCCGCGCGTCCTCTTGCTGGAGACGCGCGCGTTAACCTGGGACAGTGCGGTGTTCCTTGATGACAGTTCTGTGACAAAAGTTATTGCCTCACCAGTTTGAGCAGTTCCATGGCGTAGCTCTTAGCGAACTACCACATAAAACAAGGGAGGCCTATTTTTAACAGTAACTCTAGCAGCAGCAAACAACACTGGCGCCATGTACTCAAACAGCACACCCGCACTTGCTGAATCTCTCCACGGACCACCCCTCTCACCTAACACAAGTACTTAAGTACGCTTGGGTGCGCGGTGATAGGGATCGCGGGCGGCCGACGTCCAAACCAAAATACACAAAAGACATTAGATATATCTCACAGGTATACATAAGAACGTCATTCATCGTACATAAACTTTATATGTGATACATGTATGTGCAATAATAACCCTAGTATTTAAAGAGACATTCAAGTTAATGTGACGGTGTCACAACATAATAGAAACTACATGCAGAATGTTGCAGATATATTTGACATGTACAAAGAAAAACACCAACTAACACTGAGCTGAATTGGGCAGATACCCACTACTTGTAAACATGAATAAATACCCACTAATTATTAACATCAATAGATACCCACTAATTATTAACATTAATAGATACCCACTAATTATTAACATCAATAGATACCCACTAATTATTAACATTAATAGATACCCACTAATTATTAACATCAATAAGAGAGCATTTCATGTCTTCAGTCATCTTGAATCCACCCCACAAGACTTAAAACTAGTCCTCATTACAAAGTCTTTTAAATCCAAGAGCTGAGCCTAGAGAAAGTCCACTAGACCAGTTGTTGACGAGACTATCTACCCCATCCAAAACACACCCTGACCAGTCCCACGCCAACACTGTTTTCCAAAAACCAATCAGAGTAAACCAAATTCTCAAGCAAAGGACAGAAGTTTATTTGGAACACGTGTTGGCCCCAAACAGAGAATCGAAATGAGCAGAATAAGACTGAACCCTAAACCAATATATCTACTGTCAGAGATAGAAAACAGAGACTGACCCTAACCAATATCTCTGTACTGTCAGAGATAGAAAACAGAGACTGACCCTAACCAATATCTCTCTGCTGTCAGAGATAGAAAACAGAGACTGACCCTAACAAAGTACAGAATATCTCTCTGCTGTCTGCTGGCCATTAGGAACTTTTGTTAGGAAGTGTGTGTGAGTTAAGTGTGTGTTCTGAAGACCATGTGTGCCAATTTTCATGACAACTGGGCAAAATTTGCGAAAATGTAGTTTCACTTCACTATGGTTCAAAAGTTACGGTCATGGATGCACCCAGTGGTGGCGCTAGAGTGCTTTACTTGCACACATGAAACGCAGGCAAATGAATCAGGAAGCCGATCTGTGTGCAAAAATTCACAACTTTCCTCCGTTCTATAGGCTGCCATAGACTTCAGTGGAAGAAGAAAGAAAAATGAGAATCTATAGAAACACAATGGGGTTCTGCAGCTTCACTGATAGACCCCCAATAGTCCATCTGACCAAAGCACAAATACAGAGCACATAATGAAGACCCCAATAGTCCATCTGACTAAAGCACAAATACAGAGCACATAATGAAGACCCCAATAGTCCATCTGACTAAAGCACAAATACAGAGCACATAATGAAGTGATGATCCAGCACTGTGAGAAACCCCAGGATAGTGATGTCATCACACGTGGCCTTCTGTTGTTTGTCCTGTGTCTCTTTGGACTGTTGAGCAGAAAAAAGAAATGTCCTGCGTCCCTGTGCGGAAATTCAAGTGTGACAGCTAACCATTGTTATGCTACTGACATGCTGTTTATATTGCAAGAGGTTTGAGTGTTTTAATACTGTTTGGAAATGACTAGTCTGGACATGATAGCTAACAAGTATGTCTGCCTGCTGCTTAACTTAACTCTTTTATTAACTGAACTCTTTCAATATCTCAAGTCTTTTATTTACCTAAGCTATGTCATGCCTTTCGTTGTAATAACATGAACAGTGAACTGTGTTCATTCAAACTCCACATCTGGACTCCAACTGGAATGGAACCATAACCATATCCATCCCATTGGAATGGAACCATAACCATATCCATCCCATTGGAATGGAACCATAACCATATCCATCCCATTGGAATGGAACCATAACCATATCCATTCCATTGCTTCTGAGATGTAGCAAAACTTTTGTTGTCTCACTGTACCCAATGACTGTTACACTCCATGATGTCATCTTCATCTGGGGTTCATCTGAAGGCTAGCATGGCTTGCTTCCTCTCTGTCCAGTGAAGTGCAAGGAGAATTAGTCATCGATGTCCTCCACACACACACACACACAGATATGCATGGTGTAGTGGTGTTTAAGCCACTGTTTCTCTGATGTATGACATGAAACCCCAGGGGTTTGTTACCTCACCAGTGATGTGCTGACAATGGAATGGAACTCGGCCCACGGAACCGTTCATTCTGACCAATTAGAGTTGGGGATCTGGGGGAGCACTCTGACTTCTGCACTGGTCCACAACCACAGCTACTGGTGACAACCACCCTCCACACACACACACACACACACACACACACACACACACGTCTTTCAGAGCATACTGCGTAGGAGCATAATGACAGACGACCAGCTCACGCATGCGCGCACACACACACACACACACACACACACACACACTGACTGTTTGTGATACAGTAACTGCAAATAGACCAGACATCCTCTGCTGTGAAGTCAAAGCCAGTCGGAGCTCATAATGGCACATATCCACACATACTCAGTACTCAGGTCAGTCACTTCTATTCACACACGTACTCAAGGTCAGTCACTTC
>PYXC01001595.1:0-5000 GCA_015244755.2 Tenualosa ilisha | reverse complement strand
TGCAAAGAGCAGCAAGTGCAGTATATACAGTATGCAGTATGTACAGCAGTAAAGAGCAGATTATATACAGATAAGAGTAGTAATAATAAATAGGCAGAAGAGCAATATACATGTTAGGTGAAGAGATAGTAGGGTAATATACAGATGTGCTATAGAGATTCAATGTAAGGGCAATATACAGATGTGCTATAGAGATAGTTATGTACAGATGTATTAAGTATATACAGATGTGCTATAGAGACAGTTATGTACAGATGTATTAAGTATATACAGATGTACAGATGTATTAAGTATATACAGATGTACAGATGTATTAAGTATATACAGATGTACAGATGTATTAAGTATATACAGATGTACAGATGTGCAGTCCAAGGGCTATAGCAGCATAGCTATGGCAGCAAAGTGTGAGGTTCAGTGGGGGGCAGAGTTCAGTAGTGTGACAGCAGTGGGGAAGAAGCTGTTCCTGAACCTGGTGGTTTTAGTCTGTAGGCTCCTGTAGCGCCTTCTGGAGGGGAGGAGTTGAAACAGTTTGTTGGCAGGATGAGAGGTGTCCTTCAGAATGCTGCGTGCCCGCCGCAGACATCTTTTCCTATGGACATCCTCAATGGCAGGAAGTGGAGTCCCTGTGATTCTCTGAGCAGTTTTCACCACTCGCTGCAGAGCCTTGCGACCAGCGACAGAGCAATTCCCATACCAAACTGTCACACAGTTAGTCAGGATGCTCTCGATTGCACAGCGGTAGAAATTGCTCAGGATGCCAGTGGGCAGGTGGTTTTTCTTTAGTGTCCTTAGGAAGTAGAGGCGCTGGTGGGCCTTCTTGACCAGATTTGAGGTGTTGGTTGACCAGGACAGGTCCTCAGAGATGTGGGTCCCCAAGAATTTGAAGCTGGAGACACGTTCCACAGCCATACCATTGATGTGGATGGGGTCGTGGGTGTTTCCCTTCTCTTTCCTGAAGTCCACAATGAGTTCCTTGGTCTTGCTGGTGTTCAAGAGCAGGTTGTTGTCAGCACACCATGCAGTCAGGTGCTTCACCTCTTCCCTGTAGTCAGACTCATCGTTGTTACTGATGAGTCCAATCACTGTAGTGTCATCTGCAAACTTGATGATGGAGTTGGATCCATACGCAGACCTGCAGTCATGGGTGAAAAGGGAGTAGAGGAATGGGGATAGCACACAGCCTTGTGGTGCACCGGTGCTCAGTGACAGGGTGGTGGACCGGTTCTGGCCTGACCTAACAAACTGGGGTCTGTTGGTCAGGAAGTCCATCATCCAGTTGCAGATGGGGTTGCTGATTCCAAGGTCGACGAGTTTAGCGATTAGCTTGGAGGGGATGACTGTGTTGAATGCTGAGCTGAAGTCAACAAACAGCATTCTTGCATATGCATTCTTCCTGTCCAAGTGTGAGAGCACACAATGAAGCGCTGTGGATATGGCATCTTCTGTGCTTCTATTGCTTCTGTAGGCAAATTGGAGAGGGTCCAGTGTGGGCGGCAAGCATTTCTTGAGGTGTGCCAGGACCAGTCGTTCAAAGCACTTCATCACTATGGGCGTGAGTGCTACAGGGTGGTAATCGTTCAAACACGTAGGTGATTCGGCACTGGCACTATCGAGGTGGTCTTGAAGCATGCCGGTACTGCTGCCTGGGCCAGGGACCTGTTGAAGATGTCTGTGAAGACCCCTGCAAGCTGCCCAGCACAGACTCTCAGCACGCGTCCAGGAATGCCGTCAGGTCCAGCGGCCTTACGGGCGTTGATGTGGCTCAGTGCGTTGTGGACATCTGTGACAGTGAGTGTGAGAGTATGGTGGTCGTCAGAGGGGAGGGTGATGGCAGTCTTATCCTTGTTGTCCTTGTCAAAGCGAGCATAGAAGTCATTTAGCTCGTTGAGGAAGGACAGATCCATGGCTGTCTGTGTGGAGTTGCTGGGCTTGTAGTCAGACATGGCCTGAATGCCCTGCCACATGCGTCGGGGGTCAGATGTTGTGAAGTGTTCCTCCACCTTCAGCTTGTAGCTGTGCTTGGCCTTCTTGATGCCCCTCTTCAGGTCAGCCCTGGATGTACTGTAGGCCTGTGTATCCCCTGATCTGAAGGCACTGTCACGTGCCTTCAGTAGAAGCCGCACTTCCCTGTTCATCCATGGTTTCTGATTTGGGTACGTGGTGATCTGCTTTTCAGTAGTAACACTGTCGATTGTGGTGTTGATGTAATCCAGTACTGAGTAGGTGTAAGAGTCAATATTCACATGGGAGCCTTCAGTGGCCACTGAGGTAAATCTGCTCCAGTCCGTGTCTTTGAACTTGTCCTGGAGTACAGAGTCTACCCCCGCTGGCCACACCTTGATGGTCTTCTTTGTTGGTTTCACACGGTTGATGAGCGGTGAATACCTCGGAGTGAGAAACAAAGAGAGGTGATCAGACTGTCCCAGGTGGGGGAGGGGAGTTGCTGTGTAGGCACCAGCAATGTTGGTGTAGACATGATCCAGTGTTTTGTCTCCTCTGGTGCTGCAGGAGACATGCTGGTGAAATTTAGGTAGCACTGTCTTCAGGTTGGAGTGGTTGAAGTCTCCCGCCACAATAAATGCTGCCTCCGGGTGTGCGGATTGTTGTTTGCCAATGGCTGCCTGGAGTGTGTCCATAGCAAGTTTGGCATTTGCATCCGGAGGGATGTATGCAGCTGTTATTATGGTGGAGGTGAACTCCCTCGGAAGATAGAACGGTCTACACTTGACTCATTACATCAGTTCAAATGTTCTAATCAAGTTCAAAAATGCATTTAATACAGCATATTATCATATAGCCTAGCTGGCATTCAATGTGCTTTAAACAGGTTATTATTTCTCTGTCACTTGACCAGAGTTAAATTTGGGACATTTGACTTATTTCAAATCTCTTGTCATAAGGAAGATCATCAAATGCTTTTGGAAATGATATCAGCCTGGCTAACCTCATAGCTGTTTTCAGAGCTAGCTGGCTAGAATTCTTCCCGCTTGCAACCTAGTTTGTAAAGCTACACTAGAGATGGTTTAGAGCTGTCTCTGGCTACACTAGTAGATGGTTTAGAGCTGTCTCTGGCTACACTAGTAGATGGTTTAGAGCTGTCTCTGGCTACACTAGAGATGGTTTAGAGCTGTCTCTGGCTACACTAGAGATGGTTTAGAGCTGTCTCTGGCTACACTAGAGATGGTTTAGAGCTGTCTCTGGCTACACTAGAGATGGTTTAGAGCTGTCTCTGGCTACACTAGTAGATGGTTTAGAGCTGTCTCTGGCTACACTAGAGATGGTTTAGAGCTGTCTCTGGCTACACTAGTAGATGGTTTAGAGCTGTCTCTGGCTACACTAGAGATGGTTTAGAGCTGTCTCTGGCTACACTAGAGATAGTTTAGAGCTGTCTCTGGCTACACTAGAGATGGTTTAGAGCTGTCTCTGGCTACACTAGAGATGGTTTAGAGCTGTCTCTGGCTACACTAGTAGATGGTTTAGAGCTGTCTCTGGCTACACTAGTAGATGGTTTAGAGCTGTCTCTGGCTACACTAGAGATGGTTTAGAGCTGTCTCTGGCTACACTAGAGATGGTTTAGAGCTGTCTCTGGCTACACTAGAGATGGTTTAGAGCTGTCTCTGGCTACACTAGTAGATGGTTTAGAGCTGTCTCTGGCTACACTAGAGATGGTTTAGAGCTGTCTCTGGCTACACTAGTAGATGGTTTAGAACTCCGGTCTCCGGCTACACTACTTAAAAGTAATGGAAGCAAATACTCACATACTAGTTGGATTTGCCATTGTATTTACAGTAGACTGTGTGCAGAAAGAGCTAGTCGGCTACATGTTGTAGCTCGCCTGCATCTTGTCTTTGCTTCGCCATGACTTCCTTGTCAACATGAAACTTTCTAGTCAATGAAAAAAAATTCCAGCCACTTTGACAGTTCCTCCAATCAGCATGGAGCTTCCCTTGTAGAAGTAGAAGTAGAGGTCTGTTATTGTCACTATGCAAAGTATGAGGTGTCGTGTGGAACAGCCCACAGATGCACACAGATGCAGTACAGGTACAGCAATATATGCAAACTACAAACTACTAACCAATATATACAAATACGGTTGATATTACAAATAAGGCTATGATGGGTAATAAATAAGATGCTAAATTTCACACAGTCCTACTTGCACAGTCCAGAGTCTTATTGCACAGTCAGAAAATGCTCAAGGCAGGAATTCAACTCTCAGGGAAGTGACCCAGTGCAGTAGTAGGAAGACACGCTATGGACACACTCACACACTCACACACTAACACACACTCACACACTCACACACACACTCACACACACCTTGCGACCTGGGGTAAAGGGGGGGGGGGGGGTGACGCATGGATTTCAACTGATGGCGGTGGGGTAGAAACTGTTCTTGAGTCTTGTGGTACGGGTGCGCAGTGTTCTGAAGCGTGGCAAAGCACCTGTGAGCCGGGTGCGGATGATCCTTAAGTGTGTTCTTTGCTCTGCCCACACACGTGTGTGATGGATCTCCTCTAGTGTGGGGAGCTCAGTACCAGTGATGCGCTGAGCAGTTTTAATGATGCGCTGCAGCGCCTTCTGATTGTCCGAGGTGCAGCTGCAGCTCCAAGCCCTGATGCAGTATGTTATGAAGGATTCTTCTGATTGTCCGAGGTGCAGCTGATGCAGTATGTTATGAAGGATTGGATGGTGCACCGGTAGAAGTGGACAAGCGTTTTTTGTGGTAGCTGAGCCCTCTTTAGGATCCTCAGGAAGTGGAGCCTCTGGGTGCCCTTTTTGGCCACTGCAGAAGTGTTGGTGTCCCATGACAGGTCATGACTGATGTGCACTCCCAAGAACCTGAAGCTCTAGTCCTATAATAATAATAATGTCTAATAGTAACTGCCTCTGACACACACACACACACACACACACACACACACACACACACACACACACACACATATCTGTTAGGGTGACCTGGGTGCCTTTTGACAATCCACACACAACCACAC
>PYXC01001594.1:0-46780 GCA_015244755.2 Tenualosa ilisha | reverse complement strand
AACAAAAGGATTAGTTAAAAAGGGTAAAAATGTAAAAATAAGGGTAATACTTACCTGTGGGAGAGGGGAAAGGAACCTAAATTAAGGACCTGTAAAATAAAAGACAATTTGGTCATTTAATAGGAGACTATATAAGAGGAGCCACACATTGAGCCCTCATTTGGAGCCTGGCATTGAAAGAAGCAACATGTCCAGACATGCCCCGCAGACGCTAGCATAAGACACACTCTAAAGATACATTATGGGAACTCTTGCCAAGCCTGAAGAGTACGCAGGAGTACGAAACGCGTCGCTAAAAAAGAGTTACCCAGCGGGATGAGCTCATTAAGCTAAATTAAGCTAAATTAAACTAAATTAAGTCTCTATCAAGCCCCAAATTCTCCCCTTAAAGCTAAATTAAGCTAAACTAATAGGCTAACCCAAATTTGGACCTAACACTACTATTACTAAGATAAATTAATTAGGCTAACCCCAACCTGGACCTAATTCTGACCCTAACCAAATTAAACTAATTAGGCTAACCCCAATTCGGACCTAATTCTAATCCTAAAGGCTAAACCCAATCTGGACCTATTGCTAACCCTAACTAAAGGGATCAGTAAAGGCTACTGTAGCTAAAGGCTAACCCTAATCTGCCTGATTTTTATCTGTATGGAGATGTGAAACTGGGGGTCTTCTTTTCTAATGGAGGGGCCAACCCTAATCTGCCTACTCTGCATGGGCATGGAGAGGTGAACTGGGGGTCTTAGGATATTCTCGGGGGGGGATAGTGAACCGGTGTATGGCCAGTGCCTAACCTGGGCCCACCTCGGTGGGCTAGGGATTTTTCAAACCTAATCTTGCCCGTGCCTGCATCCGGATCTGCCCCCCCGGGATGTCTGAGTGGCTAACCCTAATCTGCTTTATATCTGTGTGGATGTGGATGTGAACTGGGGGTCTTTGAAGTTAAGATTTGCATGGCTAACCCTAATCTGCTTTGTATGGATGGGATTTGGATGTGAACTGGGAGTCTGGAGGTTACGGTGACCTGCAAAACAAAAGGATTAGTTAAAAAGGGTAAAAAGTAAAAATAAGGGTAATACTTACCTGTGGGAGAGGGGAAAGGAACCTAAATTAAGGACCTGTAAAATAAAAGACAATTTGGTCATTTAATAGGAGACTATATAAGAGGAGCCACACATTGAGCCCTCATTTGGAGCCTGGCATTGAAAGAAGCAACATGTCCAGACATGCCCCGCAGACGCTAGCATAAGACACACTCTAAAGATACATTATGGGAACTCTTGCCAAGCCTGAAGAGTACGCAGGAGTACGAAACGCGTCGCTAAAAAAGAGTTACCCAGCGGGATGAGCTCATTAAGCTAAATTAAGCTAAATTAAACTAAATTAAGTCTCTATCAAGCCCCAAATTCTCCCCTTAAAGCTAAATTAAGCTAAACTAATAGGCTAACCCAAATTTGGACCTAACACTACCATTACTAAGATAAATTAATTAGGCTAACCCCAACCTGGACCTAATTCTGACCCTAACCAAATTAAACTAATTAGGCTAACCCCAATTCGGACCTAATTCTAATCCTAAAGGCTAAACCCAATCTGGACCTATTGCTAACCCTAACTAAAGGGATCAGTAAAGGCTACTGTAGCTAAAGGCTAACCCTAATCTGCCTGATTTTTATCTGTATGGAGATGTGAACTGGGGGTCTTCTTTTCTAATGGAGGGGCCAACCCTAATCTGCCTACTCTGCATGGGCATGGAGAGGTGAACTGGGGGTCTTAGGATATTCTCGGGGGGGGATAGTGAACCGGTGTATGGCCAGTGCCTAACCTGGGCCCACCTCGGTGGGCTAGGGATTTTTCAAACCTAATCTTGCCCGTGCCTGCATCCGGATCTGCCCCCCCCGGGATGTCTGAGTGGCTAACCCTAATCTGCTTTATATCTGTGTGGATGTGGATGTGAACTGGGGGTCTTTGAAGTTAAGATTTGCATGGCTAACCCTAATCTGCTTTGTATGGATGGGATTTGGATGTGAACTGGGAGTCTGGAGGTTACGGTGACCTGCAAAACAAAAGGATTAGTTAAAAAGGGTAAAAATGTAAAAATAAGGGTAATACTTACCTGTGGGAGAGGGGAAAGGAACCTAAATTAAGGACCTGTAAAATAAAAGACAATTTGGTCATTTAATAGGAGACTATATAAGAGGAGCCACACATTGAGCCCTCATTTGGAGCCTGGCATTGAAAGAAGCAACATGTCCAGACATGCCCCGCAGACGCTAGCATAAGACACACTCTAAAGATACATTATGGGAACTCTTGCCAAGCCTGAAGAGTACGCAGGAGTACGAAACGCGTCGCTAAAAAAGAGTTACCCAGCGGGATGAGCTCATTAAGCTAAATTAAGCTAAATTAAACTAAATTAAGTCTCTATCAAGCCCAAATTCTCCCTTAAAGCTAAATTAAGCTAAACTAATAGGCTAACCCAAATTTGGACCTAACACTACCATTACTAAGATAAATTAATTAGGCTAACCCCAACCTGGACCTAATTCTGACCCTAACCAAATTAAACTAATTAGGCTAACCCCAATTCGGACCTAATTCTAATCCTAAAGGCTAAACCCAATCTGGACCTATTGCTAACCCTAACTAAAGGGATCAGTAAAGGCTACTGTAGCTAAAGGCTAACCCTAATCTGCCTGATTTTTATCTGTATGGAGATGTGAACTGGGGGTCTTCTTTTCTAATGGAGGGGCCAACCCTAATCTGCCTACTCTGCATGGGCATGGAGAGGTGAACTGGGGGTCTTAGGATATTCTCGGGGGGGGATAGTGAACCGGTGTATGGCCAGTGCCTAACCTGGGCCCACCTCGGTGGGCTAGGGATTTTTCAAACCTAATCTTGCCCGTGCCTGCATCCGGATCTGCCCCCCCCGGGATGTCTGAGTGGCTAACCCTAATCTGCTTTATATCTGTGTGGATGTGGATGTGAACTGGGGGTCTTTGAAGTTAAGATTTGCATGGCTAACCCTAATCTGCTTTGTATGGATGGGATTTGGATGTGAACTGGGAGTCTGGAGGTTACGGTGACCTGCAAAACAAAAGGATTAGTTAAAAAGGGTAAAAATGTAAAAATAAGGGTAATACTTACCTGTGGGAGAGGGGAAAGGAACCTAAATTAAGGACCTGTAAAATAAAAGACAATTTGGTCATTTAATAGGAGACTATATAAGAGGAGCCACACATTGAGCCCTCATTTGGAGCCTGGCATTGAAAGAAGCAACATGTCCAGACATGCCCCGCAGACGCTAGCATAAGACACACTCTAAAGATACATTATGGGAACTCTTGCCAAGCCTGAAGAGTACGCAGGAGTACGAAACGCGTCGCTAAAAAAGAGTTACCCAGCGGGATGAGCTCATTAAGCTAAATTAAGCTAAATTAAACTAAATTAAGTCTCTATCAAGCCCCAAATTCTCCCCTTAAAGCTAAATTAAGCTAAACTAATAGGCTAACCCAAATTTGGACCTAACACTACCATTACTAAGATAAATTAATTAGGCTAACCCCAACCTGGACCTAATTCTGACCCTAACCAAATTAAACTAATTAGGCTAACCCCAATTCGGACCTAATTCTAATCCTAAAGGCTAAACCCAATCTGGACCTATTGCTAACCCTAACTAAAGGGATCAGTAAAGGCTACTGTAGCTAAAGGCTAACCCTAATCTGCCTGATTTTTATCTGTATGGAGATGTGAACTGGGGGTCTTCTTTTCTAATGGAGGGGCCAACCCTAATCTGCCTACTCTGCATGGGCATGAAGAGGTGAACTGGGGGTCTTAGGATATTCTCGGGGGGGGATAGTGAACCGGTGTATGGCCAGTGCCTAACCTGGGCCCACCTCGGTGGGCTAGGGATTTTTCAAACCTAACCCTAACCCTAACCCTAACCCTAACCCTAACCCTAACCCTAACCCTAACCCTAACCCTGTCTCTTAATTTTAATTGTAACCCTTACCCCAATCCTAAACCTAACCTCAACCTTTACTGCCAACCCTAACCCTTTTCTTACTCTTATTACTAATGGCACCCCTAGACACATCAGCCCTAACCTGGATTCTTTCCCCAACCCCCATCTTTGCCAAACCCCCCCCCCATCACCACTCTGATAGTCCTTCTCCCTAGTTCTTTCTTCTCCTCCCAATTACCTAACTCCAATGCTTCTCTTAAGATTAGGCAGTAGAGTAATGGGGAAACTGCTGGACTGTCACCCAGACGACCAGGGTTCAAGACCCGATGGCACTGGAGAAGTTTCCTTTTTTTTTTTTTTTTTTTTTTTTTTTTTTTTTTTTTTTTTTTTTTTGAATTTCAGTCTAATTCTGCTCTCCACTGGAGAATATATATTTAACCCCAACTCAACTCCTAAGCTAGGAATGAGAATAGGGTAGTGGACAAGCTGTGGGACTGTTAAGCACACGACCAGGGTTCGAGGCCCGATGGGACTGGATAAAGGACTGCGGTCTGATCCCTGTATATGAAGTTAAGATTTTAAGAATAATTTTCAGACTTATCTGTCTGTTTTACTCTTACTTGCACTTTCTGTCTTTGTTTTACAGGCTTTGATGGCTTGGTGCCCCCTGATGTCTTCAACTGGAGTTTGTTAACTTTGGGTTTTTTTCCAGGACGGAGGGTGGCACAGGGGTAAACTGCCGGACTGCCATCCGGCCACCCCGGGTTCACATCCCACTCGATCTATGAATTGGCACCGTCTTGATCCATCTCTCTCTCCCCCATGAGTTGCCTGAACACTTTCCCCCACTTCTAAGCCTAACCCTAACCCTAACCCTAACCTAAACCTAACCCCAACCCCTTACCCTACCCCTAGCTTCGCGCCCAGGCCCTTATGGAGGTATCGGCAAACCCTAACCTAACCCTAACCCTAACCCTAGGGCCGCGGATATTTTTTAATCCTAAGCTGCGTGCAATTACGTAACTGCATCCCCGTGATCCTAACCCTAACCCTAACCCAAGTTTACGCTAAAGAGTAACGCTAAATTTCCCCCAATATAGGGTCACCAAAAGTAGGTACCAATCGACTCCAAATGGCCTGAAACGTGCTTCTAACATATTTCTTTTTTTTTTTGGGCGTTTGGACTTAGAAAAATTTTCAACATTTTTCGTTAACATTGAAGTCAATGGGCGAAAACGGTTTTTCGTTAATATCTCCGGAACGGAAGGTCGTAGAGACTTGAAACCAAGATCCGCCTGCCAATTTTCGGGTGCGCTGAACACACCAGACGTGGTCCCATGTCTCTACGACCTTCCGTTCCGGAGATACGGCCAAAATAACGCTATTTCCGGGAATAGCTCCGCCCCCGAAGGAGTTACCGGATCGAGCGTCATATCAATGGAAAGGCCTGGGCACAAGGAATCCGGGGAACTTGGAAGTATGTCTCTAGGACCTTCCCAGCCGAAGCTATGGCCGAAAACTCCTATGGTAGGGGGTACCATAGGGGGTTTTATCCCTATAACCTAACCCTAACCCTAACCCTAACCCTAACCCTCTAACCCTAACCCTAACCCTAACCCTAACCCTCGCGCGGTTCGGTGTTCACTGGACCACACTTGTGTGGCCTGGTGTTCACTGGACCGTGCTTGCGTGGCGTAGCATTTAATCTAAACCTAATCCGCCAGTTTTCCTCCCGCCTAAGTCTTGGTGCCTAAAAACTAACCCAAAGCCCTCTACCCCTATCCTAAAACACCCTTAACATAACATCTAACCCTAAACCTAACCCCATTCCTAACCCTAAATGCCACTAACCCCCTAAACTAAGCTAACACTAGCTAACCCCAAGTGGATATTCTAACCCTAGGCTAATCCTAAGCCCTATTAATGCCTAAACCCAGTAAAATCATTCCTGCATCTGCCAGAGTGTGGAGTGGTTCAATTCCACCATCCGCAACCCGGATGTTCCTCGGTGGTCCGAGGTGCAGGAATTGGGAGGCTGACAATACAAACCTGCAGCTGCATCGCTAGTGGTGTGGTTCAACTCCACCGTCCACGACCTGGACGATCCTCGGGGGTCCGGGGTGCAGGCCACGGCAAAGGAAACCTATATACTTACCTTGGGATGATCCGGAGAAAACCTGTGAAAAAAAGAACACACAGAGTGAGAATTAAGGGGAGTGGCCACAGGACTATATAAGGGGCAATATCTTGGGGAAGCCCACACTACACTGCAAGAGCCCATGCCTGATGAAGGCCTCAAGAAGGCCGAAACGCGTCGCAAAAAGGGCCTAATATTGCTAAAGGAAAAAAAGAGAAAAAAAAGCTAAGCAAAACCATACTTACCTGCTAGCACATTTAAACAAATACTTACCTATGTGATGGGCAATTTTTTGAACAGCAGCTGACACTATCTTCAGTTGTTTACCAAACCCACTTATGGGAACAAGGGAAGGAAGAGGAGAGGCAGAACATCCTTTGGTGTTGGTCTAGGGTGCCAGGCAGGAGGGGGATGGACCGTGCACTTCGCTGGGCCGTGCTCGCGCGGTTCGGTGTTCACTGGACCACACTTGTGTGGCCTGGTGTTCACTGGACCGTGCTTGCGTGGCGTAGCATTTAATCTAAACCTAACCCTAACCCTAACCCTAACCCTAACCCTAACCCTGGCCCGGTGATTTTTCTAACCCATCCCTAAACCTAACCCCAACCCCTTACCCTACCCCTAGCTTCGCGCCCAGGCCCTTATGGAGGTATCGGCAAACCCTAACCTAACCCTAACCCTAACCCTAGGGCCGCGGATATTTTTTAATCCTAAGCTGCGTGCAATTACGTAACTGCATCCCCGTGATCCTAACCCTAACCCTAACCCAAGTTTACGCTAAAGAGTAACGCTAAATTTCCCCCAATATAGGGTCACCAAAAGTAGGTACCAATCGACTCCAAATGCCTGAAACGTGCTTCTAACATATTTCTTTTTTTTTTTGGGCGTTTGGACTTAGAAAAATTTTCAACATTTTTCGTTAACATTGAAGTCAATGGGCGAAAACGGTTTTTCGTTAATATCTCCGGAACGGAAGGTCGTAGAGACTTGAAACCAAGATCCGCCTGCCAATTTTCGGGTGCGCTGAACACACCAGACGTGGTCCCATGTCTCTACGACCTTCCGTTCCGGAGATACGGCCAAAATAACGCTATTTCCGGGAATAGCTCCGCCCCCGAAGGAGTTACCGGATCGAGCGTCATATCAATGGAAAGGCCTGGGCACAAGGAATCCGGGGAACTTGGAAGTATGTCTCTAGGACCTTCCCAGCCGAAGCTATGGCCGAAAACTCCTATGGTAGGGGGTACCATAGGGGGTTTTATCCCTATAACCTAACCCTAACCCTAACCCTAACCCTAACCCTAACCTAACCCTAACCCTAACCCTAACCCTAGGCTAAAGACTTCGAGTCTAATTTTTGAAACTTGCTAGGCCCAATTTGGTCAGCTAACCTAACCCTAATTCCTACCCTAACCCTAACCTTTGGGGGGGCTAGCCTTATCCCTAACCCTACTACACTAGAGAGAGGGGGGAAGTGAACCGGCGCATGGACAGTGCCAAACCCCGGCCCACCTCGGTGGGCTAGGGATAATTTTCTAACCCAACCATGCCAGTGCCTGCGTCCGGATCTGCCCCCCCTCTCTCAAAGTGTACTGGAGAGTCACATACTTACCTGGACACCTAAACCTAAAAAGGAAAAGAAAAATAAAATAAAATGTTACTTACCTGGAGGCAAAACCTAAACAGAAGGAAACAAGAAGACACAAAGTTAGATACAAGAGAATTAAGCTAAATTAAGCTAAAATAGAGTTGAAGGGACATATAAACAAAGATAAGAAGCTAATCTAAGCTAAACAAACTCAAATAAGCTACCTCCTACAAACTAAGGGCAAACAAGCCAAGTGATAAGATAAATTAAACTAAAGGAAGCTAAGACACAAAGTATTGAGCTAAACCAAGCCAAATAAATAAAAGGATAAAGCTAAGAACTAAGACACAAAGTGTTAAGCTAAACTAAGCTAAATAAATAAGGGCAAAAGGACCAAGAGCTAAGACACAAAGTATGAAGCTAAACTAAGCTAAAAAAATGCTAAGACACCTAGGACTATAAAAGGAGGAGCTAGAGAGAAAACCCTCACTCTGTCTCAAGCCTCTGACAGGACAACATGCCCCTGGAGCCTGATGAAGACCTAATCTTGAGTCGAAACGTTGCAACCCAGGGAGCAGGAGCTAAACTAAGTCGACAAAGCTAAATCTAATTTTTGGAACCACCATAGCCACACTTTGGCATGGTTTAAGACTTTTGGGAAGGCTAAAGACTTCGAGTCTAATTTTTGAAACTTGCTAGGCCCAATTTGGTCAGCTAACCTAACCCTAATTCCTACCCTAACCCTAACCTTTGGGGGGGCTAGCCTTATCCCTAACCCTACTACACTAGAGAGAGGGGGGAAGTGAACCGGCGCATGGACAGTGCCAAACCCCGGCCCACCTCGGTGGGCTAGGGATAATTTTCTAACCTAACCCTAACCGTGCCTAACACGGGGTCGGCAGCAATGCTGGCCCGGTGATTTTTTCTAACCCATCCCTAAACCTAACCCCAACCCCTTACCCTACCCCTAGCTTCGCGCCCAGGCCCTTATGGAGGTATCGGCAAACCCTAACCTAACCCTAACCCTAACCCTAGGGCCGCGGATATTTTTTAATCCTAAGCTGCGTGCAATTACGTAACTGCATCCCCGTGATCCTAACCCTAACCCTAACCCAAGTTTACGCTAAAGAGTAACGCTAAATTTCCCCCAATATAGGGTCACCAAAAGTAGGTACCAATCGACTCCAAATGGCCTGAAACGTGCTTCTAACATATTTCTTTTTTTTTTTGGGCGTTTGGACTTAGAAAAAATTTTCAACATTTTTCGTTAACATTGAAGTCAATGGGCGAAAACGGTTTTTCGTTAATATCTCCGGAACGGAAGGTCGTAGAGACTTGAAACCAAGATCCGCCTGCCAATTTTCGGGTGCGCTGAACACGCCAGACGTGGTCCCATGTCTCTACGACCTTCCGTTCCGGAGATACGGCCAAAATAACGCTATTTCCGGGAATAGCTCCGCCCCCGAAGGAGTTACCGGATCGAGCGTCATATCAATGGAAAGGCCTGGGCACAAGGAATCCGGGGAACTTGGAAGTATGTCTCTAGGACCTTCCCAGCCGAAGCTTATGGCCGAAAACTCCTATGGTAGGGGGTACCATAGGGGGTTTTATCCCTATAACCTAACCCTAACCCTAACCCTAACCCTAACCCTAACCCTAACCCCTAACCTAACCCTAACCTTACCCTAACCTAACCCTAACCCTAACCCTAGGGGTTTTATCCCTATAACCTAACCCTAACCCTAACCCTAACCCTAACCTAACCCACCCCAACCCAGTCTGAACCTGAGGGCCTCCACAGCCCATCCAATTCTGTTTCCAACGAGACATACCAGGGCCAAGGACCAACATGCAGATTGGACCCTGACGATCAATAAACCAATTTTGTTTTTGGGGGACTCGAACTTGAGTAGGATCCCTGGTTTTTCTAATCCGAATATCCAAATTGACAGTTTCTCAGGTGCGGCTTTTCACCACCTCACAGACTTAGTAAAGGCAATAACACCGACCCCTCAAGTTGAACTGGTGGTGCTTTCTGCGGAATCATTAACTGCACCAAATAAATGAACCCGACACAATTTGGAAACAATTTACAGAACTCAATAGGCATTGTAAAAATAAATTTCCGAACGCTTTGATTTTTATCTCACAGATCTCTTTTTCTCCCCCAATTGGACAAGGGCATTATAGATAGGATCAGGGACTTCAATTCTCGGGTGGAAAGTAAATGTCGCAATTTCTTACCTACCCTGGATGAGAAGGACTTTCAAGTTAATGCTAGAGATAGAATTCATTGGCTAAAAAGAACAGCGGAAACTATGTTTGACTTTTGGCTGGGCTGTTTAAACTCCACAACGGGCAAACATGCATTTCAAGCCCGCAAATAGATAATGTCATTAATCTGTCCAGATTCGTCCAGCTTACCCCACCACAACTGGAAATTCTCTCTAGGGGCCTCAGTTTCATTCCAACCCCGCTCACTTTTTGACAGATCTAGACTTCTTAAGGATGTACACGCATATCACAGAAGACTAAAACTTCTTGATTTCTTTGGCTTGGACAACATCAATGATAGGACCCCATTTCAGTTGCCCTCCAATTGGGAACCTCCTGAGGACCAAATTTCACTAGAGGTCAGGGAACATTGTGTACAAGATCTCACAATCTTTTCCAGACCTCGAATTTTTCCTAGAGCCCCTATCTTAGGGAATATCTCCAAGAGCAACGTTGTGCCATAGAGGAATTACAGTGTAATAACATGGTAGTAATTAAGCCAGCCGACAAAGGCTCGGCAATAGTCATTATGGACAGAGTACAATATATTAGAGAAGCAGAAAGACAACTTACAGTCTTAGAACATTACATCCCTCTAGTAGAATCGATCCAGATGGAGACCCGGGTCCTCCAGATTCCCATTCTGGACGAACTTAAATGTCAGGGTTACATTACTGAGCGGCAACGCAAATTTCTTCTAGGGCCGGATTTTCCTAGGCCAAGACTGTTTTATCTGCTACCAAAAGTACATAAAAAAATGGAATCCTGGCCAATTGAGGGAATTCCCCCAGGTAGACCGATTATCAGCGATTGTGACTCTGAATCCTACCACATTGCCAAATTTATTGATTTTTATTTAAATCCCATTTCACAACGTCATAATAGCTACATTAAGGACACTTACGATTTCATAGAGAAAATTCATAACATCCGGGTTCCCGATCATACTTTTTTGTTTACAATAGATGTGGTTTCTCTATATACTAACATTGACACAGAATTGGGTCTCCAAGCAGTGGCTGAGGCATTCCAGAGATATCCGGATTCGGAACGTCCAGATGAGGCCTTACTTAAACTTCTCAAACTGGGCCTTACTCGCAATGATTTCCTTTTCAATGGGAAATATTATTTACAAGTTCATGGCACTGCGATGGGCAAAACTTTTGCTCCATCATATGCCAACATTTATATGGCCGCCTGGGAGACTACAGTGCTACCCAAATGTCCACAACGCCCCTTAGTTTACCTCAGATACCTGGATGACATCTTTGGTCTATGGTCTCATGGCATGGTTGCATTCCAGAATTTTTTAGAGATACTTAACAATCACCACAAAAGCATTAAAGTTACCAGTAATATCCAGTCCAAGAGTGTGGAGTTTTTGGATACAGAGGTTTTCTTTAGGGAGGGGGAGAGGGGTGAGCAGAAGGGTTTGGCCACCAGGGTCTTCTTCAAAACTACAGACACGCATGCACTTTTGCATAAAGCTTCTTACCATCCCAAGCATACCTTTAAGGGTATAGTTAAATCACAACTGATTCGTTTTAGGCGCATCTGCACTTTTGAAGAAGACGTAGAGAAGGCCACTAATATCCTCTTTACAGCTCTTCGCAAGCGTGGTTACGCTAAAAGATTTCTGAGGGGGATTAAGGCCCAAGTTAAACATTCTTTCCAAAGCCGAGAATTGAATAGACAACGGTTGGAAAATTTTAATATAGTACCCTTTGTCCAGACATTCCACAAAAACGGAGCAAATTGGAACAAAAAAATCAGAAATCACTTTTCGCAATTACAATTAGATAGGCCAGAGTTTGGAAATCTCCGTCTGATTTCGGCCTTTCGGAGAAATAAAAACCTACAGGATCTATTGGTACGTACCAGCTTTGAGCCCCCCTTCCTAAGATAGCCCCCCCATTCTCTTACCCATTTTATTACCAATTCACTTACAGGCAAGGGAGCACCGGTCAGCCAGCAGATTTTTCCGGATACACCCAACGTAGTATATGCCATCAAATGCTTAGTCTGTGGTATCCTGTACATTGGTGAAACTAAACTCACAATGAGGACCAGATTCAAACAACATGAGTATTGTGTAAGGACAAAAAAGGATAGACTCTTGTATAATCATTTTCAGATGCACCCCACGGACCAACTTAGAATGGTGGGTCTCCAGTCTAACCCCTCTTGGGACAAAACTCAAAGGTTGAATGCTGAAAGATCCTGGATTCTCAAATTAAACACAATTACACCATGGGGCTTAAATGAAAAATGGTAAAATGTGTCCTCTTTATGCCCTAACCAAAGCTTCTTGTCACAGGGGAACTCTTCTGATTTTTCACAATGCAAACATGAGATTACACAGTAATTACAAGGTCATTATAGTGTTATTAGGATGTGATGTTTTCCCATGATTTGAACTCCCTCTGTGAATAATAAAGACTTATCTGGCTACAGGGATGTCTTCTGAGTTGGCCTAATTTTATCTTTGTTGTTTCTGTTTTTTATTTTTTTTTTTTTTTTTTTTTTTTTTTAACCTTAACCCTTACCCTAATCCTAAACCTAACCTTAACCTAAACTGCTAACCCTTACCTTAACCACTTTGATTTTTCAAAACCAAACCCTAACCCCAAACCCTAACCCTAACCCTAACCCTAACCCTAACCCTAACCCTAACCCTGTCTCTTAATTTTAATTGTAACCCTTACCCCAATCCTAAAACCTAACCTCAACCTTTACTGCCAACCCTAACCCTTTTCTTACTCTTATTACTAATGGCACCCCTAGACACATCAGCCCTAACCTGGATTCTTTCCCCAACCCCCATCTTTGCCAAACCCCCCCCCCATCACCACTCTGATAGTCCTTCTCCTAGTTCTTTCTTCTCCTCCCAATTACCTAACTCCAATGCTTCTCTTAAGATTAGGCAGTAGAGTAATGGGGAAACTGCTGGACTGTCACCCAGACGACCAGGGTTCAAGACCCGATGGCACTGGAGAAGTTTCCTTTTTTTTTTTTTTTTTTTTTTTTTTTTTTTTTTTTTTTTTTTTTTTTGAATTTCAGTCTAATTCTGCTCTCCACTGGAGAATATATATTTAACCCCAACTCAACTCCTAAGCTAGGAATGAGAATAGGGTAGTGGACAAGCTGTGGGACTGTTAAGCACACGACCAGGGTTCGAGGCCCGATGGGACTGGATAAAGGACTGCGGTCTGATCCCTGTATATGAAGTTAAGATTTTAAGAATAATTTTCAGACTTATCTGTCTGTTTTACTCTTACTTGCACTTTCTGTCTTTGTTTTACAGGCTTTGATGGCTTGGTGCCCCCTGATGTCTTCAACTGGAGTTTGTTAACTTTGGGTTTTTTTCCAGGACGGAGGGTGGCACAGGGGTAAACTGCCGGACTGCCATCCGGCCACCCCGGGTTCACATCCCACTCGATCTATGAATTGGCACCGTCTTGATCCATCTCTCTCTCCCCCATGAGTTGCCTGAACACTTTCCCCCACTCCTAACCCTAACCCTAACCCTAACCCATCCCTAAACCTAACCCCAACCCCTTACCCTACCCCTGGCTTCGCGCCCAGGCCCTTATGGAGGTATCGGCAAACCCTAACCTAACCCTAACCCTAACCCTAGGGCCGCGGATATTTTTTAATCCTAAGCTGCGTGCAATTACGTAACTGCATCCCCGTGATCCTAACCCTAACCCTAACCCAAGTTTACGCTAAAGAGTAACGCTAAATTTCCCCCAATATAGGGTCACCAAAAGTAGGTACCAATCGACTCCAAATGGCCTGAAACGTGCTTCTAACATATTTCTTTTTTTTTTTGGGCGTTTGGACTTAGAAAAATTTTCAACATTTTTCGTTAACATTGAAGTCAATGGGCGAAA
Source organism: Tenualosa ilisha (assembly GCA_015244755.2). NCBI lineage: Eukaryota > Metazoa > Chordata > Actinopteri > Clupeiformes > Clupeidae > Tenualosa > Tenualosa ilisha. The sequence continues at coordinate 32,918 of PYXC01001594.1, read as the reverse complement.
ACGGTTTTTCGTTATATCTCCGGAACGGAAGGTCGTAGAGACTTGAAACCAAGATCCGCCTGCCAATTTTCGGGTGCGCTGAACACACCAGACGTGGTCCCATGTCTCTACGACCTTCCGTTCCGGAGATACGGCCAAAATAACGCTATTTCCGGGAATAGCTCCGCCCCCGAAGGAGTTACCGGATCGAGCGTCATATCAATGGAAAGGCCTGGGCACAAGGAATCCGGGGAACTTGGAAGTATGTCTCTAGGACCTTCCCAGCCGAAGCTATGGCCGAAAACTCCTATGGTAGGGGTACCATAGGGGGTTTTATCCCTATAACCTAACCCTAACCCTAACCCTAACCCTAACCCTCTAACCCTAACCCTAACCCTAACCCTAACCCTCGCGCGGTTCGGTGTTCACTGACCACACTTGTGTGGCCTGGTGTTCACTGGACCGTGCTTGCGTGGCGTAGCATTTAATCTAAACCTAATCCGCCAGTTTTCCTCCCCGCCTAAGTCTTGGTGCCTAAAAACTAACCCAAAGCCCTCTACCCCTATCCTAAAACACCCTTAACATAACATCTAACCCTAAACCTAACCCCATTCCTAACCCTAAATGCCACTAACCCCCTAAACTAAGCTAACACTAGCTAACCCCAAGTGGATATTCTAACCCTAGGCTAATCCTAAGCCCTATTAATGCCTAAACCAGTAAAATCATTCCTGCATCTGCCAGAGTGTGGAGTGGTTCAATTCCACCATCCGCAACCCGGATGTTCCTCGGTGGTCCGAGGTGCAGGAATTGGGAGGCTGACAATACAAACCTGCAGCTGCATCGCTAGTGGTGTGGTTCAACTCCACCGTCCACGACCTGGACGATCCTCGGGGGTCCGGGGTGCAGGCCACGGCAAAGGAAACCTATATACTTACCTTGGGATGATCCGGAGAAAACCTGTGAAAAAAAGAACACACAGAGTGAGAATTAAGGGGAGTGGCCACAGGACTATATAAGGGGCAATATCTTGGGGAAGCCCACACTACACTGCAAGAGCCCATGCCTGATGAAGGCCTCAAGAAGGCCGAAACGCGTCGCAAAAAGGGCCTAATATTGCTAAAGGAAAAAAAGAGAAAAAAAAGCTAAGCAAAACCATACTTACCTGCTAGCACATTTAAACAAATACTTACCTATGTGATGGGCAATTTTTTGAACAGCAGCTGACACTATCTTCAGTTGTTTACCAAACCCACTTATGGGAACAAGGGAAGGAAGAGGAGAGGCAGAACATCCTTTGGTGTTGGTCTAGGGTGCCAGGCAGGAGGGGGATGGACCGTGCACTTCGCTGGGCCGTGCTCGCGCGGTTCGGTGTTCACTGGACCACACTTGTGTGGCCTGGTGTTCACTGGACCGTGCTTGCGTGGCGTAGCATTTAATCTAAACCTAACCCTAACCCTAACCCTAACCCTAACCCTAACCCTGGCCCGGTGATTTTTTCTAACCCATCCCTAAACCTAACCCCAACCCCTTACCCTACCCCTAGCTTCGCGCCCAGGCCCTTATGGAGGTATCGGCAAACCCTAACCTAACCCTAACCCTAACCCTAGGGCCGCGGATATTTTTTAATCCTAAGCTGCGTGCAATTACGTAACTGCATCCCCGTGATCCTAACCCTAACCCTAACCCAAGTTTACGCTAAAGAGTAACGCTAAATTTCCCCCAATATAGGGTCACCAAAAGTAGGTACCAATCGACTCCAAATGGCCTGAAACGTGCTTCTAACATATTTCTTTTTTTTTTTGGGCGTTTGGACTTAGAAAAATTTTCAACATTTTTCGTTAACATTGAAGTCAATGGGCGAAAACGGTTTTTCGTTAATATCTCCGGAACGGAAGGTCGTAGAGACTTGAAACCAAGATCCGCCTGCCAATTTTCGGGGCGCTGAACACACCAGACGTGGTCCCATGTCTCTACGACCTTCCGTTCCGGAGATACGGCCAAAATAACGCTATTTCCGGGAATAGCTCCGCCCCCGAAGGAGTTACCGGATCGAGCGTCATATCAATGGAAAGGCCTGGGCACAAGGAATCCGGGGAACTTGGAAGTATGTCTCTAGGACCTTCCCAGCCGAAGCTATGGCCGAAAACTCCTATGGTAGGGGGTACCATAGGGGGTTTTATCCCTATAACCTAACCCTAACCCTAACCCTAACCCTAACCCTAACCTAACCCTAACCCTAACCCTAACCCTAGGCTAAAGACTTCGAGTCTAATTTTTGAAACTTGCTAGGCCCAATTTGGTCAGCTAACCTAACCCTAATTCCTACCCTAACCCTAACCTTTGGGGGGGCTAGCCTTATCCCTAACCCTACTACACTAGAGAGAGGGGGGGAAGTGAACCGGCGCATGGACAGTGCCAAACCCCGGCCCACCTCGGTGGGCTAGGGATAATTTTCTAACCCAACCATGCCAGTGCCTGCGTCCGGATCTGCCCCCCCTCTCTCAAAGTGTACTGGAGAGTCACATACTTACCTGGACACCTAAACCTAAAAAGGAAAACAAAAATAAAATAAAATGTTACTTACCTGGAGGCAAAACCTAAACAGAAGGAAACAAGAAGACACAAAGTTAGATACAAGAGAATTAAGCTAAATTAAGCTAAAATAGAGTTGAAGGGACATATAAACAAAGATAAGAAGCTAATCTAAGCTAAACAAACTCAAATAAGCTACCTCCTACAAACTAAGGGCAAACAAGCCAAGTGATAAGATAAATTAAACTAAAGGAAGCTAAGATACAAAGTATTGAGCTAAACCAAGCCAAATAAATAAAAGGATAAAGCTAAGAACTAAGACACAAAGTGTTAAGCTAAACTAAGCTAAATAAATAAGGGCAAAAGGACCAAGAGCTAAGACACAAAGTATGAAGCTAAACTAAGCTAAAAAAATGCTAAGACACCTAGGACTATAAAAGGAGGAGCTAGAGAGAAAACCCTCACTCTGTCTCAAGCCTCTGACAGGACAACATGCCCCTGGAGCCTGATGAAGACCTAATCTTGAGTCGAAACGTTGCAACCCAGGGAGCAGGAGCTAAACTAAGTCGACAAAGCTAAATCTAATTTTTGGAACCACCATAGCCACACTTTGGCATGGTTTAAGACTTTTGGGAAAGGCTAAAGACTTCGAGTCTAATTTTTGAAACTTGCTAGGCCCAATTTGGTCAGCTAACCTAACCCTAATTCCTACCCTAACCCTAACCTTTGGGGGGGCTAGCCTTATCCCTAACCCTACTACACTAGAGAGAGGGGGGGAAGTGAACCGGCGCATGGACAGTGCCAAACCCCGGCCCACCTCGGTGGGCTAGGGATAATTTTCTAACCTAACCCTAACCGTGCCTAACACGGGGTCGGCAGCAATGCTGGCCCGGTGATTTTTTCTAACCCATCCCTAAACCTAACCCCAACCCCTTACCCTACCCCTAGCTTCGCGCCCAGGCCCTTATGGAGGTATCGGCAAACCCTAACCTAACCCTAACCCTAACCCTAGGGCCGCGGATATTTTTTAATCCTAAGCTGCGTGCAATTACGTAACTGCATCCCCGTGATCCTAACCCTAACCCTAACCCAAGTTTACGCTAAAGAGTAACGCTAAATTTCCCCCAAAATAGGGTCACCAAAAGTAGGTACCAATCGACTCCAAATGGCCTGAAACGTGCTTCTAACATATTTCTTTTTTTTTTTTGGGCGTTTGGACTTAGAAAAATTTTCAACATTTTTCGTTAACATTGAAGTCAATGGGCGAAAACGGTTTTTCGTTAATATCTCCGGAACGGAAGGTCGTAGAGACTTGAAACCAAGATCCGCCTGCCCATTTTCGGGTGCGCTGAACACGCCAGACGTGGTCCCATGTCTCTACGACCTTCCGTTCCGGAGATACGGCCAAAATAACGCTATTTCCGGGAATAGCTCCGCCCCCGAAGGAGTTACCGGATCGAGCGTCATATCAATGGAAAGGCCTGGGCACAAGGAATCCGGGGAACTTGGAAGTATGTCTCTAGGACCTTCCCAGCCGAAGCTATGGCCGAAAACTCCTATGGTAGGGGGTACCATAGGGGGTTTTATCCCTATAACCTAACCCTAACCCTAACCCTAACCCTAACCCTAACCCTAACCCTCTAACCTAACCCTAACCCTAACCTAACCCTAACCCTAACCCTAACCCTAGGGGTTTTATCCCTATAACCTAACCCTAACCCTAACCCTAACCCTAACCCTAACCCACCCCAACCCAGTCTGAACCTGAGGGGCCTCCCACAGCCCATCCAATTCTGTTTCCAACGAGACATACCAGGGCCAAGACCAACATGCAGATTGGACCCTGACGATCAATAAACCAATTTTGTTTTTGGGGACTCGAACTTGAGTAGGATCCCTGGTTTTTCTAATCGAATATCCAAATTGACAGTTTCTCAGGTGCGCTTTTCACCACCTCACAGACTTAGTAAAGGCAATAACACCGACCCTCAAGTTGAACTGGTGGTGCTTTCTGGGGAATCATTAACTGCACAAATTAAATGAACCCGACACAATTGGAAAACAATTTACAGAACTCAATAGGCATTGTAAAATAAATTTCCGAACGCTTTGATTTTTATCTCACAGATTCTTTTTCTCCCCAATTGGACAAGGGCATTATAGATAGGATCGGACTTCAATTCTCGGGTGGAAAGTAAATGTCGCAATTTCTTACCTACCCTGGATGAGAAGGACTTCATTAATGCTAGAGATAGAATTCATTGGCTAAAAAGAACAGCGGAAACTATGTTTGACTTTTGGCTGGGCTGTTTAAACTCCACAACGGGCAAACATGCATTTCAAGCCCGCAAATAGATATGTCATTAATCTGTCCAGATTCGTCCAGCTTACCCCACCACAACTGGAAATTCTCTCTAGGGCCTCAGTTTCATTCCAACCCCGCTCACTTTTGACAGATCTAGACTTCTTAAGGATGTACACGCATATCACAGAAGACTAAAACTTCTGATTCTTTGGCTTGGACAACATCATGATAGGACCCATTTCAGTTGCCCTCCAATTGGAACCTCCTGAGGACCAAATTTCACTAGAGGTCAGGGACATTGTGTACAAGATCTCACAATCTTTTCCAGACCTCGAATTTTTCCTAGAGCCCCTATCTTAGGGAATATCTCCCAAGAGCAACGTTGTGCCATAGAGGAATTACAGTGTAATAACATGGTAGTAATTAAGCCAGCCGACAAAGGCTCGGCAATAGTCATTATGGACAGAGTACAATATATTAGAGAAGCAGAAAGACAACTTACAGTCTTAGAACATTACATCCCTCTAGTAGAATCGATCCAGATGGAGACCCGGGTCCTCCAGATTCCCATTCTGGACGAACTTAAATGTCAGGGTTACATTACTGAGCGGCAACGCAAATTTCTTCTAGGGCCGGATTTTCCTAGGCCAAGACTGTTTTATCTGCTACCAAAAGTACATAAAAAAATGGAATCCTGGCCAATTGAGGGAATTCCCCCAGGTAGACCGATTATCAGCGATTGTGACTCTGAATCCTACCACATTGCCAAATTTATTGATTTTTATTTAAATCCCATTTCACAACGTCATAATAGCTACATTAAGGACACTTACGATTTCATAGAGAAAATTCATAACATCCGGGTTCCCGATCATACTTTTTTGTTTACAATAGATGTGGTTTCTCTATATACTAACATTGACACAGAATTGGGTCTCCAAGCAGTGGCTGAGGCATTCCAGAGATATCCGGATTCGGAACGTCCAGATGAGGCCTTACTTAAACTTCTCAAACTGGGCCTTACTCGCAATGATTTCCTTTTCAATGGGAAATATTATTTACAAGTTCATGGCACTGCGATGGGCAAAACTTTTGCTCCATCATATGCCAACATTTATATGGCCGCCTGGGAGACTACAGTGCTACCCAAATGTCCACAACGCCCCTTAGTTTACCTCAGATACCTGGATGACATCTTTGGTCTATGGTCTCATGGCATGGTTGCATTCCAGAATTTTTAGAGATACTTAACAATCACCACAAAAGCATTAAAGTTACCAGTAATATCCAGTCCAAGAGTGTGGAGTTTTTGGATACAGAGGTTTTCTTTAGGGAGGGGGAGAGGGGTGAGCAGAAGGGTTTGGCCACCAGGGTCTTCTTCAAAACTACAGACACGCATGCACTTTTGCATAAAGCTTCTTACCATCCCAAGCATACCTTTAAGGGTATAGTTAAATCACAACTGATTCGTTTTAGGCGCATCTGCACTTTTGAAGAAGACGTAGAGAAGGCCACTAATATCCTCTTTACAGCTCTTCGCAAGCGTGGTTACGCTAAAAGATTTCTGAGGGGATTAAGGCCCAAGTTAAACATTCTTTCCAAAGCCGAGAATTGAATAGACAACGGTTGGAAAATTTTAATATAGTACCCTTTGTCCAGACATTCCACAAAAACGGAGCAAATTGGAACAAAAAAATCAGAAATCACTTTTCGCAATTACAATTAGATAGGCCAGAGTTTGGAAATCTCCGTCTGATTTCGGCCTTTCGGAGAAATAAAAACCTACAGGATCTATTGGTACGTACCAGCTTTGAGCCCCCCCTTCCTAAGATAGCACCCCCCATTCTCTTACCCATTTTATTACCAATTCACTTACAGGCAAGGGAGCACCGGTCAGCCAGCAGATTTTTCCGGATACACCCAACGTAGTATATGCCATCAAATGCTTAGTCTGTGGTATCCTGTACATTGGTGAAACTAAACTCACAATGAGGACCAGATTCAAACAACATGAGTATTGTGTAAGGACAAAAAAGGATAGACTCTTGTATAATCATTTTCAGATGCACCCCACGGACCAACTTAGAATGGTGGGTCTCCAGTCTAATCCCTCTTGGGACAAAACTCAAAGGTTGAATGCTGAAAGATCCTGGATTCTCAAATTAAACACAATTACACCATGGGGCTTAAATGAAAAATGGTAAAATGTGTCCTCTTTATGCCCTAACCAAAGCTTCTTGTCACAGGGGGAACTCTTCTGATTTTTCACAATGCAAACATGAGATTACACAGTAATTACAAGGTCATTATAGTGTTATTAGGATGTGATGTTTTCCCATGATTTGAACTCCCTCTGTGAATAATAAAGACTTATCTGGCTACAGGGATGTCTTCTGAGTTGGCCTAATTTTATCTTTGTTGTTTCTGTTTTTTATTTTTTTTTTTTTTTTTTTTTTTTTCAACCTTAACCCTTACCCTAATCCTAAACCTAACCTTAACCTAAACTGCTAACCCTTACCTTAACCACTTTGGTTCCCCAAAACCAAAATCCTATTTTTCCCCCCCCTAACCCTAACCCTAACCCCAACCTTTATTTTCTTTTGATTCCCCTTCTGTCTCTTAATTTTAATTGTAACCCTTACCCCAATCCTAAACCTAACCTCAACCTTTACTGCCAACCCTAACCCTTTTCTTACTCTTATTACTAATGGCACCCTAGACACATCAGCCCTAACCTGGATTCTTTCCCCAACCCCCATCTTTGCCAAACCCCCCCCCCCCATCACCACTCTGATAGTCCTTCTCCCTAGTTCTTTCTTCTCCTCCCAATTACCTAACTCCAATGCTTCTCTTAAGATTAGGCAGTAGAGTAATGGGGAAACTGCTGGACTGTCACCCAGACGACCAGGGTTCAAGACCCGATGGCACTGGAGAAGTTTCCTTTTTTTTTTTTTTTTTTTTTTTTTTTTTTTTTTTTTTTTTTTTTTTTTGAATTTCAGTCTAATTCTGCTCTCCACTGGAGAATATATATTTAACCCCAACTCAACTCCTAAGCTAGGAATGAGAATAGGGTAGTGGACAAGCTGTGGGACTGTTAAGCACACGACCAGGGTTCGAGGCCCGATGGGACTGGATAAAGGACTGCGGTCTTATTTCTGTATATGAAGTTAAGATTTAAGAATAATTTTCAGACTTATCTGTCTGTTTTACTCTTACTTGCACTTTCTGTCTTTGTTTTACAGGCTTTGATGGCTTGGTGCCCCCTGATGTCTTCAACTGGAGTTTGTTAACTTTGGGTTTTTTTCCAGGACGGAGGGTGGCACAGGGGTAAACTGCCGGACTGCCATCCGGCCACCCCGGGTTCACATCCCACTCGATCTATGAATTGGCACCGTCTTGATCCATCTCTCTCTCCCCCATGAGTTGCCTGAACACTTTCCCCCACTTCTAAGCCTAACCCTAACCCTAACCCATCCCTAAACCTAACCCCAACCCTTACCCTACCCCTAGCTTCGCGCCCAGGCCCTTATGGAGGTATCGGCAACCCTAACCTAACCCTAACCCTAACCCTAGGGCCGCGGATATTTTTAATCCTAAGCTGCGTGCAATTACGTAACTGCATCCCCGTGATCCTAACCCTAACCCTAACCCAAGTTTACGCTAAAGAGTAACGCTAAATTTCCCCCAATATAGGGTCACAAAAAGTAGGTACCAATCGACTCCAAATGGCCTGAAACGTGCTTCTAACATATTTCTTTTTTTTTTGGGCGTTTGGACTTAGAAAAATTTTCAACATTTTTCGTTAACATTGAAGTCAATGGGCGAAAACGGTTTTTCGTTAATATCTCCGAACGGAAGGTCGTAGAGACTTGAAACCAAGATCCGCCTGCCAATTTTCGGGTGCGCTGAACACACCAGACGTGGTCCCATGTCTCTACGACCTTCCGTTCCGGAGATACGGCCAAAATAACGCTATTTCCGGGAATAGCTCCGCCCCGAAGGAGTTACCGGATCGAGCGTCATATCAATGGAAAGGCCTGGGCACAAGGAATCCGGGGAACTTGGAAGTATGTCTCTAGGACCTTCCCAGCCGAAGCTATGGCCGAAAACTCCTATGGTAGGGGGTACCATAGGGGGTTTTATCCCTATACCCTAACCCTAACCCTAACCCTAACCCTAACCCTCTAACCCTAACCCTAACCCTAACCCTAACCTCGCGCGGTTCGGTGTTCACTGGACCACACTTGTGTGGCCTGGTGTTCACTGGACCGTGCTTGCGTGGCGTAGCATTTAATCTAAACCTAATCCGCCAGTTTTCCTCCCCGCCTAAGTCTTGGTGCCTAAAAACTAACCCAAAGCCCTCTACCCCTATCCTAAAACACCCTTAACATAACATCTAACCCTAAACCTAACCCCATTCCTAACCCTAAATGCCACTAACCCCCTAAACTAAGCTAACACTAGCTAACCCCAAGTGGATATTCTAACCCTAGGCTAATCCTAAGCCCTATTAATGCCTAAACCCAGTAAAATCATTCCTGCATCTGCCAGAGTGTGGAGTGGTTCAATTCCACCATCCGCAACCCGGATGTTCCTCGGTGGTCCGAGGTGCAGGAATTGGGAGGCTGACAATACAAACCTGCAGCTGCATCGCTAGTGGTGTGGTTCAACTCCACCGTCCACGACCTGGACGATCCTCGGGGGTCCGGGGTGCAGGCCACGGCAAAGGAAACCTATATACTTACCTTGGGATGATCCGGAGAAAACCTGTGAAAAAAAGAACACACAGAGTGAGAATTAAGGGGAGTGGCCACAGGACTATATAAGGGGCAATATCTTGGGGAAGCCCACACTACACTGCAAGAGCCCATGCCTGATGAAGGCCTCAAGAAGGCCGAAACGCGTCGCAAAAAGGGCCTAATATTGCTAAAGGAAAAAAAGAGAAAAAAAAGCTAAGCAAAACCATACTTACCTGCTAGCACATTTAAACAAATACTTACCTATGTGATGGGCAATTTTTTGAACAGCAGCTGACACTATCTTCAGTTGTTTACCAAACCCACTTATGGGAACAAGGGAAGGAAGAGGAGAGGCAGAACATCCTTTGGTGTTGGTCTAGGGTGCCAGGCAGGAGGGGGATGGACCGTGCACTTCGCTGGGCCGTGCTCGCGCGGTTCGGTGTTCACTGGACCACACTTGTGTGGCCTGGTGTTCACTGGACCGTGCTTGCGTGGCGTAGCATTTAATCTAAACCTAACCCTAACCCTAACCCTAACCCTAACCCTAACCCTGGCCCGGTGATTTTTTCTAACCCATCCCTAAACCTAACCCCAACCCCTTACCCTACCCCTAGCTTCGCGCCCAGGCCCTTATGGAGGTATCGGCAAACCCCTAACCTAACCCTAACCCTAACCCTAGGGCCGCGGATATTTTTTAATCCTAAGCTGCGTGCAATTACGTAACTGCATCCCCGTGATCCTAACCCTAACCCTAACCCAAGTTTACGCTAAAGAGTAACGCTAAATTTCCCCCAAAATAGGGTCACAAAAAGTAGGTACCAATCGACTCCAAATGGCCTGAAACGTGCTTCTAACATATTTCTTTTTTTTTTGGGGCGTTTGGACTTCGAAAAATTTTCAACATTTTTCGTTAACATTGAAGTCAATGGGCGAAAACGGTTTTTCGTTAATATCTCCGGAACGGAAGGTCGTAGAGACTTGAAACCAAGATCCGCCTGCCCATTTTCGGGTGCGCTGAACACGCCAGACGTGGTCCCATGTCTCTACGACCTTCCGTTCCGGAGATACGGCCAAAATAACGCTATTTCCGGAATAGCTCCGCCCCCGAAGGAGTTACCGGATCGAGCGTCATATCAATGGAAAGGCCTGGGCACAAGGAATCCGGGGAACTTGGAAGTATGTCTCTAGGACCTTCCCAGCCGAAGCTATGGCCGAAAACTCCTATGTAGGGGGTACCATAGGGGTTTTATCCCTATAACCTAACCCTAACCCTAACCCTAACCCTAACCCTAACCTAACCCTAACCCTAACCCTAACCCTAGGCTAAAGACTTCGAGTCTAATTTTTGAAACTTGCTAGGCCCAATTTGGTCAGCTAACCTAACCCTAATTCCTACCCTAACCCTAACCTTTGGGGGGGCTAGCCTTATCCCTAACCCTACTACACTAGAGAGAGGGGGGGAAGTGAACCGGCGCATGGACAGTGCCAAACCCCGGCCCACCTCGGTGGGCTAGGGATAATTTTCTAACCCAACCATGCCAGTGCCTGCGTCCGGATCTGCCCCCCCTCTCTCAAAGTGTACTGGAGAGTCACATACTTACCTGGACACCTAAACCTAAAAAGGAAAACAAAATAAAATAAAATGTTACTTACCTGGAGGCAAAACCTAAACAGAAGGAAACAAGAAGACACAAAGTTAGATACAAGAGAATTAAGCTAAATTAAGCTAAATAGAGTTGAAGGGACATATAAACAAAGATAAGAAGCTAATCTAAGCTAAACAAACTCAAATAAGCTACCTCCTACAAACTAAGGGCAAACAAGCCAAGTGATAAGATAAATTAAACTAAAGGAAGCTAAGACACAAAGTATTGAGCTAAACCAAGCCAAATAAATAAAAGGATAAAGCTAAGAACTAAGACACAAAGAGTTAAGCTAAACTAAGCTAAATAAATAAGGGCAAAAGGACCAAGAGCTAAGACACAAAGTATGAAGCTAAACTAAGCTAAAAAAATGCTAAGACACCTAGGACTATAAAGGAGGAGCTAGAGAGAAAACCCTCACTCTGTCTCAAGCCTCTGACAGGACAACATGCCCCTGGAGCCTGATGAAGACCTAATCTTGAGTCGAAACGTTGCAACCCAGGGAGCAGGAGCTAAACTAAGTCGACAAAGCTAAATCTAATTTTTGGAACCACCATAGCCACACTTTGGCATGGTTTAAGACTTTTGGGAAAGGCTAAAGACTTCGAGTCTAATTTTTGAAACTTGCTAGGCCCAATTTGGTCAGCTAACCTAACCCTAATTCCTACCCTAACCCTAACCTTTGGGGGGGCTAGCCTTATCCCTAACCCTACTACACTAGAGAGAGGGGGGGAAGTGAACCGGCGCATGGACAGTGCCAAACCCCGGCCCACCTCGGTGGGCTAGGGATAATTTTCTAACCTAACCCTAACCGTGCCTAACACGGGGTCGGCAGCAATGCTGGCCCGGTGATTTTTTCTAACCCATCCCTAAACCTAACCCCAACCCCTTACCCTACCCTAGCTTCGCGCCCAGGCCCTTATGGAGGTATCGGCAAACCCTAACCTAACCCTAACCCTAACCCTAGGGCCGCGGATATTTTTTAATCCTAAGCTGCGTGCAATTACGTAACTGCATCCCCGTGATCCTAACCCTAACCCTAACCCAAGTTTACGCTAAAGAGTAACGCTAAATTTCCCCCAATATAGGGTCACCAAAAGTAGGTACCAATCGACTCCAAATGGCCTGAAACGTGCTTCTAACATATTTCTTTTTTTTTTTGGGCGTTTGGACTTAGAAAAATTTTCAACATTTTTCGTTAACATTGAAGTCAATGGGCGAAAACGGTTTTTCGTTAATATCTCCGGAACGGAAGGTCGTAGAGACTTGAAACCAAGATCCGCCTGCCAATTTTCGGGTGCGCTGAACACACCAGACGTGGTCCCATGTCTCTACGACCTTCCGTTCCGGAGATACGGCCAAAATAACGCTATTTCCGGGAATAGCTCCGCCCCCGAAGGAGTTACCGGATCGAGCGTCATATCAATGGAAAGGCCTGGGCACAAGGAATCCGGGGAACTTGGAAGTATGTCTCTAGGACCTTCCCAGCCGAAGCTATGGCCGAAAACTCCTATGGTAGGGGGTACCATAGGGGGTTTTATCCCTATAACCTAACCCTAACTCTAACTCTAACCCTAACCCTAACCCTAACCCTAACTCATCAACTATCAATTGTTCCGGGCCAGTCTCCCGGGCCATTACACACTAGGCAGGTTCCTTAACCACTACGCTACCACCACCCCTGGTAATAGGACTCGTTAACAAAACTGCATGTTTTTGCACTGGAATGGTAATCCGGCTGTTTTGTACCACATTTTGACATTTTCATTGTCAACACTCAAAACATCACACTAGATATGTTCATGCAATGCAGAAGGCAATGATTCATTGTCACTTGTCATGTTCAGGCAATTTCGCATCAAATGTCAAATGATTCTTTTTGTCAAGCACAGTTCAGGACATAGAATACCACTTTTTCAAATGATCATGTCATACGTCATGTCAATGCAAGGTAGCTGCGGTTACTGACCTAAAACATGTCAGAATGTTCTGGTACATTACATTTATGCATTTAGCAGACGCTTTTATCCAAAGCGACTTACAACTCATCAACTATCAATTGTTCCGGGCCAGTCTCCCCTAGAGCAACTTAGGGTTAAGTGCCTTGCTCAAGGGCACAACGGTGGCAGCCGGGATTCGAACCCAAAACTTTCCAGGCTAATTACACACTAGGCAGGTTCCTTAACCACTACGCTACCACCACCCCTGGTAAAACGACTCGTTAACAAAACTGCATGTTTTTGCACTGGAATGGTAATCCGGCTTTTTGTACCACATTTTGACATTTTCATTGTCAACACTCAAAACATCACACTTGATATGTTCATGCAATGCAGAAGGCAATGATTCATTGTCACTTGTCATGTTCAGGCAATTTCGCATCAAATGTCAAATGATTCTTTTTGTCAAGCACAGTTCAGGACATAGAATACCACTTTTTCAAATGATCATGTCATACGTCATGTCAATGCAAGGTAGCTGCGGTTACTGACCTAAAACATGTCAGAACGTTCTGGTAATACGACTCGTTAACAAAACTGCATGTTTTTGCACTGGAATGGTAATCTGGCTTTTTGTACCACATTTTGACATTTTCATTGTCAACACTCAAAACATCACACTTGATATGTTCATGCAATGCAGAAGGCAATGATTCATTGTCACTTGTCATGTTCAGGCAATTTCGCATCAAATGTCAAATGATTCTTTTTGTCAAGCACAGTTCAGGACATAGAATACCACTTTTTCAAATGATCATGTCATACGTCATGTCAATGCAAGGTAGCTGCGGTTACTGACCTAAAACATGTCAGAACGTTCTGGTAATACGACTCGTTAACAAAACTGCATGTTTTTGCACTGGAATGGTAATCCGGCTTTTTGTACCACATTTTGACATTTTCATTGTCAACACTCAAAACATCACACTTGATATGTTCATGCAATGCAGAAGGCAATGATTCATTGTCACTTGTCATGTTCAGGCAATTTCGCATCAAATGTCAAATGATTCTTTTTGTCAAGCACAGTTCAGGACATAGAATACCACTTTTTCAAATGATCATGTCATACGTCATGTCAATGCAAGGTAGCTGCGGTTACTGACCTAAAACATGTCAGAACGTTCTGGTACATTACATTTATGCATTTAGCAGACGCTTTTATCCAAAGCGACTTACAACTCATCAACTATCAATTGTTCCGGACCAGTCTCCCCTAGAGCAACTTAGGGTTAAGTGCCTTGCTCAAGGGCACAACGGTGGCAGCCGGGATTCGAACCCAAAACTTTTCAGGCTACTTACACACTAGTCAGGTTCCTTAACCACTACGCTACCACCACCCCTGGTAATACGACTCGTTAACAAAACTGCATGTTTTTGCACTGGAATGGTAATCCGGCTTTTTGTACCACATTTTGACATTTTCATTGTCAACACTCAAAACATCACACTTGATATGTTCATGCAATGCAGAAGGCAATGATTCATTGTCACTTGTCATGTTCAGGCAATTTCGCATCAAATGTCAAATGATTCTTTTTGTCAAGCACAGTTCAGGACATAGAATACCACTTTTTCAAATGATCATGTCATACGTCATGTCAATGCAAGGTAGCTGCGGTTACTGACCTAAAACATGTCAGAATGTTCTGGTACATTACATTTACATTTACATTTATGCATTTAGCAGACGCTTTTATCCAAAGTGACTTACAACTCATCAACTATCAATTGTTCCGGGACAGTCTCCCCTAGAGCAACTTAGGGTTAAGTGCCTTGCTCAAGGGCACAACGGTGGCAGCCGGGATTCGAACCCAAAACTTTCCAGGCTACTTACACACTAGGCAGGTTCCTTAACCACTACGCTACCACCACCCCTGGTAATGCGACTCGTTAACAAAACTGCATGTTTTTGCACTGGAATGGTAATCCGGCTTTTTGTACCACATTTTGACATTTTCATTGTCAACACTCAAAACATCACACTTGATATGTTCATGCAATGCAGAAGGCAATGATTCATTGTCACTTGTCATGTTCAGGCAATTTCGCATCAAATGTCAAATGATTCTTTTTGTCAAGCACAGTTCAGGACATAGAATACCACTTTTTCAAATGATCATGTCATACGTCATGTCAATGCAAGGTAGCTGCGGTTACTGACCTAAAACATGTCAGAACGTTCTGGTACATTACATTTATGCATTTAGCAGACGCTTTTATCCAAAGCGACTTACAACTCATCAACTATCAATTGTTCCGGACCAGTCTCCCCTAGAGCAACTTAGGGTTAAGTGCCTTGCTCAAGGGCACAACGGTGGCAGCCGGGATTCGAACCCAAAACTTTTCAGGCTACTTACACACTAGTCAGGTTCCTTAACCACTACGCTACCACCACCCCTGGTAATACAACTCGTTAACAAAACTGCATGTTTTTGCACTGGAATGGTAATCCGGCTTTTTGTACCACATTTTGACATTTTCATTGTCAACACTCAAAACATCACACTAGATATGTTCATGCAATGCAGAAGGCAATGATTCATTGTCACTTGTCATGTTTAGGCAATTTCGCATCAAATGTCAAATGATTCTTTTTGTCAAGCACAGTTCAGGACATAGAATACCACTTTTTCAAATGATCATGTCATACGTCATGTCAATGCAAGGTAGCTGCGGTTACTGACCTAAAACATGTCAGAATGTTCTGGTACATTACATTTACATTTACATTTATGCATTTAGCAGACGCTTTTATCCAAAGCGACTTACAACTCATCAACTATCAATTGTTCCGGGACAGTCTCCCCTAGAGCAACTTAGGGTTAAGTGCCTTGCTCAAGGGCACAACGGTGGCAGCCGGGATTCGAACCCAAAACTTTCCAGGCTACTTACACACTAGGCAGGTTCCTTAACCACTACGCTACCACCACCCCTGGTAATGCGACTCGTTAACAAAACTGCATGTTTTTGCACTGGAATGGTAATCCGGCTTTTTGTACCACATTTTGACATTTTCATTGTCAACACTCAAAACATCACACTTGATATGTTCATGCAATGCAGAAGGCAATGATTCATTGTCACTTGTCATGTTCAGGCAATTTCGCATCAAATGTCAAATGATTCTTTTTGTCAAGCACAGTTCAGGACATAGAATACCACTTTTTCAAATGATCATGTCATACGTCATGTCAATGCAAGGTAGCTGCGGTTACTGACCTAAAACATGTCAGAACGTTCTGGTAATACGACTCGTTAACAAAACTGCATGTTTTTGCACTGGAATGGTAATCCGGCTTTTTGTACCACATTTTGACATTTTCATTGTCAACACTCAAAACATCACACTTGATATGTTCATGCAATGCAGAAGGCAATGATTCATTGTCACTTGTCATGTTCAGGCAATTTCGCATCAAATGTCAAATGATTCTTTTTGTCAAGCACAGTTCAGGACATAGAATACCACTTTTTCAAATGATCATGTCATACGTCATGTCAATGCAAGGTAGCTGCGGTTACTGACCTAAAACATGTCAGACTGTTCTGGTAATACGACTCGTTAACAAAACTGCATGTTTTTGCACTGGAATGGTAATCCGGCTTTTTGTACCACATTTTGACATTTTCATTGTCAACACTCAAAACATCACACTTGATATGTTCATGCAATGCAGAAGGCAATGATTCATTGTCACTTGTCATGTTCAGGCAATTTCGCATCAAATGTCAAATGATTCTTTTTGTCAAGCACAGTTCAGGACATAGAATACCACTTTTTCAAATGATCATGTCAAATGATCATGTCATGCGTGATGTCATACGTCATGTCAATGCCCAAAGGGCATTTTTTTTCCATTTGACCTGAGTTTGAATTTATATTGGGAGGACCCCCTTATAGTAGGATCCTTTAGAGTCAGTCATTGCAATTTATAGCACTTACTCTTGTGATGGACATTCAGTCCTAATAGTGATATAAAACTTTTTCGTTATGAAATTTAGACTTTTTCTTAGGAACTTCTTAAAATCTAATTGTTGTTTTCTTCTTGCATTATTATTTATAATTTATTTACTTTTATTTTGGTGGAATGGCCCCACCATTTTGTTTTGTGTCACTTCCTTCTAATCCTCCATTTTGTTCCTCTCCCTATATAAAGACTGTCTTGTGATAGCGTCCTGTTAGCCCCTGAAGAAATGTGATTGCACATGAAACGTCGGGCATTTTCTCAACACAGTTTTGTGGAATTTAATGTTGGAGGAATGTTTTTTTAAAAAAATATCTCCTTGCTTTAATGGATTTATCTCAAGCTTTTTCAGTGTTTGGACAATTTCCGGAAGATTGGAGTTCCAGCCCTCACGCGAAAATGGTATGGCTTCCTTTTGTTTGAACATATGGTTTGCTGTGTGAAGGTTGACCTCTTTTTTCGGATTTGGAATACTTTTTGCACCAGTGTGGATGTATTTTTGATATGCATATCCGACCTTATTCACGTGTGTGAAAATTTTGGACTCTTTGATGTGCTCCATATGAGAGATGGTGAAAATTTTCCTTACAAGCCAGCCGCAATTGTTTGGAGGCCGCTCCTTTCCTGCTACATCTGGAATAATGCTGATTTTTTTTACACCGTATTGCTTGAACAAAATGAGCTATTGAGCTTTCCATTGACAAGTGGGAGATGCTTAATGCACTCACTCCTCTAAATGTTTTTAACTTTGGATTTTTTAACGAGGAGGACTCAGCTTCTTGGTGAGTGCTTTATTAACTATAACTTTCCTTCTAGGAGGTTTCTAATTTGAATCCGGGGGAAGTGGCACTACTTTGTATATGTATTATTTTATGTGGCCATGTTTGTTGTGTGTTTTTTTATTTAATTTTATTTAATCCTAATTCTAGCACTTTTTAGGCTAAGGAGTGTGCTCAAGCCTTACCTTCTCCTCTCCCCCCCCCTCCCTTTTTTCTTCCCTTTTTTTTTTCCCTCCTTTTTTTTCCTCTTCAGGTGTTGTGTGCACTCTTTCTTATTTAAATAATCCCCTAAAACAAAAAATACTCTGCTTTCCCCAACCCATGAATGACCACACGCTTGCTCCCTTACTTGACTATGACTCTATCAGTACACAATCGTTTTGAGGTTCTCTCTTCTATGGATGACCGGGGTGAGTCCAATCAACTGGTTATGCCTAACCATGATACTAATGTTGTTCCATTTCTCCTCACTAAGCAATATTTTAAACTGCTTCAGGCAATACATCATCTTGAAATTTTGAAAAAGGCATCTGAGGATGGTATTCTGCCCCCGGGTATGACGAGACAAATTTCTAAACTTACCAAATTTATTAAACCATCTTCTCCAAATAATGCTACTACAACTAAAGTCAATTTAATGACAAAACAATGGATGGAGGGGATTCTTGGGATCCTCTTAGAACATTATGACCATACAGTCGCTACACTTTTAGATACCCTGGGGCATTTTAACCTTGATGCCTTTGACAAAGCAGTGAGATGGGCAAGGACCAGATATAGGAGGAAGTTTACGACCAGTTCAGCTGACACAGCTAGGAGTCTTTTACAGGGTCAATCGCCATCAGACTTTCCTCCTTTGCCCTCCTCTACCCCCCCTCTTTTTTCATCTAGCGGGGCTTCACCAGTGATAGGGGTGATCACTAAGAATAGGTCAAGCTTTGCAGATGTGGTGGGCAAGGGTTCTGCTCCCGTGCTTCCGCCAGTACAACAGGAGGCGGTTGAGATAAATGCGCCTTTGCCTCTCCTTGACATTTCTGATCATCACGTCTCACCTGTAGATATTTCTCCCAACTCCCCTTTACCCTGTCGGACGGTAGATGATCTTCCCCCAGCTCCTGGGACCCAGAGAACCCAAGAGCTGGGAGAAGAGACCGTCATAGCACGCACGTCTTCGGACACACTTGATGCTACCCGCAGTAATGATGTTTCACCGCTTCTTGCCCAGACATTGCCTTTGACTAATGTTGCTGTGGTTTTAGATTCTTCTATTGAATGCATTTCTCCCTTGGCAGATTCTTCACAGAGTGGGGAGGTTGATGCGCGGCTCAGGGCCGTTTCCGGACGGGGATTGGGTGAGAGTGCCGTGATGCAAAAGCCCCCATCCCAAGTCGATCTAATGGCAGGATTGGGTGGGCATGCTGAGTCCTCCTCTCACCCCTCGTCTGGGGACGGTGGGGCCGTCGCCCCCCTTCTACATCGACCGACTCGACATGCTAATACGACACGGAAATTAGTTGATTGGCATTTGACAGTTAGTAAGCCTATTATTTTCCTTGGGGACTCTAATTTGAGTCGCATATTTAGTTTCACACACAAAGACATTCAGATTGATAGCTTTCCGGGAGCAACGTTCCATCATTTAGCGGTGATTCTTGATAAGCTTGACCGGCACCCCGAGGTGGAGGTTATCGTCATTTCTGCGGGAATTGTTAATTGCGTTAGCGAACATGAATCTCTTACTACGTGGAAACAATTCCTTGAGGTCGTTCGAGCGTGCAAGAGGGTCTTTCCCCGCGCAATCATGTATGTACCCCTTATCAATTACTCTCGGCGTCTGAGTAAGGAAGTTCAGGAATTGGTGTCGATCTTCAACTCTGAATTAGAGAGAAAGTTTGACCGTACTATTCCACTTTTAGATCAAACCCTTTTTCAAACTAATGCCCGCGATGGTGTCCATTGGCTGCGTAGGACAGCTAATAAGATGCTGGAACACTGGCTTAGCTGTTTAAACTTGTAAGGGGATCGAACACCTCGTCCACTCCGCCCTTGACTAACATCACTAACCTCTCCAGATTTTTTGTTTTAGATAGACATGAGATTGAAGTGCTCAACAGGGGCCTCTCTTTTGTCCCCACACCCCGCCGCCTTAACCAGTCAGAATTATTACGTGATGTACATTCATATCATAGGCGTTTAAAGTTACTAGAGTTGTTTGATTTTGAGCGCTTGGGTGAGCGAATTCCTTTTCAGACACCTTCTAACTGGGAACCACCAGACACTCGGGTTTCAGATCTTCTTTTAGAACATTGCCAAAAGGACCTGTCTATCATTCATAAAATGAACCTTAGACTTGGATCGGTAAGTTGTAATCTGACGATAGAACAACAGAGGGCACTCCGTAACCTCCAAAACAATGAATTAATAGTTATTAAACCTGCGGACAAGGGATCAAGAATAGTCATCATGGATCGCGCACAGTATATAAGGGAAGCAGAGCGACAGTTATCTAATGGGGAGCATTACATTCCACTCTCCTCCTCTATTCAGCAGGCCACTCGAGAGCTGCAGCGACCTGTGGTGGAAAGCCTGAGGTCTCAAGACTTCATTTCAGACCGCCAGGTGCAGTTTCTCATGGGCCCAGACGAGCCTCGCTCACGACTTTTTTATTTACTTCCTAAAATACATAAGAAGAGGGAGACGTGGCCCCTTCGGGACGTCCCGCCAGGACGACCCATAGTTAGTGACTGCGGCTCTGAATCATACCATCTGGCTCAGTACATTGACCATTTCCTTAATCCAATATCACAGCGTCATGCGAGTTATATTAAAGATACGTACGATTTTGTGTCTAAGGTGAGAGGTAAAAAGGTGCCGTTTGATACGTTGCTTTTTTCAATTGACATCAACTCTCTATACACCAACATTAGTACAGAATTGGGTCTGAAGGCTGTCCGGGAGGCATTTGACAAGTATCCGGACCCAACCCGACCGGACAGTGCATTATTAGAATTGTTACATCTAGGGTTAACTCGTAATGATTTTCAATTTAATGGTCAATGGTACTTGCAGGTTCAGGGCACAGCCATGGGCAAAACTTTTGCACCCTCGTATGCAAACATTTATATGGCGTCCTGGGAGGAGTCAGTCTTTTTGAAGTGTAATAAATTGCCCAGACTGTATCTACGCTTCCTGGATGACATCTTTGGGCTCTGGGAACACGGGGTGGAGGCCTTTGAGGAATTTGCACATATTTTAAATACACATCATACAACAATTTCCATTACTAGTAACTTACAGACACATAGTCTGGAATTTCTAGATACAGAAGTTTTTATGGCGAATGGGCGGGAGATGGGAATGGGTGAGTTGGCCACTCGAGTATATTTTAAGAGCACGGACACTCATGCTCTGTTGCAAAAATCTTCCTATCACCCCAAGCACACTTTCAAGGGAATCATTAAATCTCAACTAATTAGATTCCGTCGTATCTGCTCCCTGGAGGAGGATGTGGAAGTGGCAACTAATACCCTCTTTGCAGCTTTAAGACCCAGAGGGTATTCACGCCGCTTTCTTAGATATGTTAAGGCAGAGGTTAAGCGTTCTTTTGATCAGTATAGGGGCGTGGGTGGAAGGGATGAGGGTGGAGGGAATTTGATCCCCTTCGTACAGACATATAACATACATCTGCTAGGGCTCAATAGACAGTTTAGGGGGAATTTTTGTGCCCTGCAGGATCAGATTCCTGGTTTTAAAGAATATAGGCTGATTTCAGCCTATCGCAGGGGCCGAAACTTGCAGGACATCCTGGTTCATACCCGTCTTAATAAATCCCAGAGAGAAGAGTCTCTTTTTCTTACCTTAGCATATCTCCGTAATTCGGTGTCAGGGAAGGGACTACCCATTTATCAGACTGTAGGCCCTGATAGTAACAACGTGGTTTATGCTATTAAGTGTTTAACATGTGGTGCATTATATATCGGAGAGTCTAGACACTCTATGCGAGTTAGAGTTAAACAACATCTTTATTACATTAGACGACAGAAAGATAGGCTCCTATACAACCATTTCCAGATGCATCCAGTGGAACAGCTTAGGATCATTGGACTTCAATCAAACTTAAGGTGGGATGTTAAGGAGAGACAAAAATGTGAGAGATACTGGATTCTAAAACTCAATACTTTAGAACCTTGGGGTTTGAATGAAAAGTGGTAATATGCCATCTTCTGCCAGTTCTTATGTAATAATTATGTGCATATTGTGAATAAAGGAACTTGTTGTTTGGATCTCTGATCATTCTTGTCTTTGTGGGTTTCTCCACTTGAGGATCTTATTAATGGGGCTTCTTACTTGGGAGATGGGGATTCCTTATTGTCCCAGATAATTCTAGGGCTTTTTTAGGTTTTTTCCTTTCCCTTTCCCCCACCCCCCCCCCTTTTTTTTCTCTCTTTTTTTTGTTAGGTTCATTATTTTTTTATTTTTTTATTTAATAATAAGACTTCTTTTTCTTTCTCAAAAAAAAAAAAAAAAAAAAAAAAAAAAAAAAAAAAATTATTATTAAGGGGGATGGTTTGGGTATCTGGGAAAACTTAAATTTAATTAAAGGATATATAACCTTTATCCTGATTCTAACCCTAACCTACTCTGACCCATTGTAATCCTTCGTAGCTCAATAGGCTAGAGGGTTGTTTGATGAGTCAGCAGAGTTTGTAAACATGGGTTCGAGCCCAACAATTTGTATGGATCTCTTGGTTTTTCTTTTGGGGACTACCTAACAAAGTTTTAATGGTCATGGGGAATACTGGATGGACTCTCCCGGATGCTTATATAGTTTATTGGTGTTCTTTCTTTCCTAGAACAACCCCAACCCTTAACAACCCCCCCCCCTCCCTTTTTCCCTTTTTTCTCCTTTCCTCTTTTCCTTGACTTTTGTAGTTCTGGGTACCTGGGTCCCCTTGGTAGGCTTGTGGGATGATAACAGACTATGATGTGGGGGACCGGAGTTCATATCTCCACCCGCCTATCTTTAAAAACATCTTTCACTTGTGGCCAGCACATTGATTTCTAACGACTCTAATTCTAACCTTAACCCGGGCCCGGTAGGGCATAGATTACTTTTGGATCTATTCCATGTACTGATCCTAACCCTAACCTAGGTTCAGTGGTGGCTCCTGATAGAGTAATGGAATGGCCATTGACTGCAATGTGGGAGTCCAGGGTTCACTTCCCAACCCACTCATCTTAAAAGATCACTTAAAAACATTTTCCACTTGGAGCCAATATATAGGGTTGGGTCTCTTAGAACCTAACCCTAACTCTTATAGTCAATACATAGTCTTTGTTCTTAAAAACCTAATTAATCAGTGTTTTGTGGACTTAAAGATTATTTTTTTTATTTTTTTTTATTTTTTTTTTTTTTTTTTTTTTTTTTTTTTTTTTTTTTTTTTTCCCCCCACTTTTTTAGGTTTCTATTCTCACCTTCTTTCTTTCTTTTGAATTATATATCCCCCAATAGAGTGATGGATTGACTTTGGACTGGGATGTGGGAGACCAGGGTTCACTTCCTGACCTGCTCATCTTAAAGATCACTTAAAAACACTTTCCACCTGTAGCCAGTACACAGGGCTTTGTCCCTCTTTCCCTAAAACCTAACCAGTCAGTGCCTTGTGGAATAGTTTAAATAAGATCTAGCTCTCATCTAAGTTAAACTGGAGCATTAGTCTATATTGTCATTTCCACTCTCTGAATTTGTCTATTTGATTTTCCCTTTCCCCCTCCCCTTTTTTCCCTTCCCCCCCCCTTTTTTTTCCATTTGACCTGAGTTTGAATTTATATTGGGAGGACCCCCTTATAGTAGGATCCTTTAGAGTCAGTCATTGCAATTTATAGCACTTACTCTTGTGATGGACATTCAGTCCTAATAGTGATATAAAACTTTTTCGTTATGAAATTTAGACTTTTTCTTAGGAACTTCTTAAAATCTAATTGTTGTTTTCTTCTTGCATTATTATTTATAATTTATTTACTTTTATTTTGGTGGAATGGCCCCACCATTTTGTTTTGTGTCACTTCCTTCTAATCCTCCATTTTGTTCCTCTCCCTATATAAAGACTGTCTTGTGATAGCGTCCTGTTAGCCCCTGAAGAAATGTGATTGCACATGAAACGTCGGGCATTTTCTCAACACAGTTTTGTGGAATTTAATGTTGGAGGAATGTTTTTTTAAAAAAATATCTCCTTGCTTTAATGGATTTATCTCAAGCTTTTTCAGTGTTTGGACAATTTCCGGAAGATTGGAGTTCCAGCCCTCACGCGAAAATGGTATGGCTTCCTTTTGTTTGAACATATGGTTTGCTGTGTGAAGGTTGACCTCTTTTTTCGGATTTGGAATACTTTTTGCACCAGTGTGGATGTATTTTTGATATGCATATCCGACCTTATTCACGTGTGTGAAAATTTTGGACTCTTTGATGTGCTCCATATGAGAGATGGTGAAAATTTTCCTTACAAGCCAGCCGCAATTGTTTGGAGGCCGCTCCTTTCCTGCTACATCTGGAATAATGCTGATTTTTTTTACACCGTATTGCTTGAACAAAATGAGCTATTGAGCTTTCCATTGACAAGTGGGAGATGCTTAATGCACTCACTCCTCTAAATGTTTTTAACTTTGGATTTTTTAACGAGGAGGACTCAGCTTCTTGGTGAGTGCTTTATTAACTATAACTTTCCTTCTAGGAGGTTTCTAATTTGAATCCGGGGGAAGTGGCACTACTTTGTATATGTATTATTTTATGTGGCCATGTTTGTTGTGTGTTTTTTTATTTAATTTTATTTAATCCTAATTCTAGCACTTTTTAGGCTAAGGAGTGTGCTCAAGCCTTACCTTCTCCTCTCCCCCCCCCTCCCTTTTTTCTTCCCTTTTTTTTCTCCCTCCTTTTTTTTCCTCTTCAGGTGTTGTGTGCACTCTTGCTTATATAAATAATCCCCTAAAACAAAAAATACTCTGCTTTCCCCAACCCATGAATGACCACACGCTTGCTCCCTTACTTGACTATGACTCTATCAGTACACAATCGTTTTGAGGTTCTCTCTTCTATGGATGACCGGGGTGAGTCCAATCAACTGGTTATGCCTAACCATGATACTAATGTTGTTCCATTTCTCCTCACTAAGCAATATTTTAAACTGCTTCAGGCAATACATCATCTTGAAATTTTGAAAAAGGCATCTGAGGATGGTATTCTGCCCCCGGGTATGACGAGACAAATTTCTAAACTTACCAAATTTATTAAACCATCTTCTCCAAATAATGCTACTACAACTAAAGTCAATTTAATGACAAAACAATGGATGGAGGGGATTCTTGGGATCCTCTTAGAACATTATGACCATACAGTCGCTACACTTTTAGATACCCTGGGGCATTTTAACCTTGATGCCTTTGACAAAGCAGTGAGATGGGCAAGGACCAGATATAGGAGGAAGTTTACGACCAGTTCAGCTGACACAGCTAGGAGTCTTTTACAGGGTCAATCGCCATCAGACTTTCCTCCTTTGCCCTCCTCTACCCCCCCTCTTTTTTCATCTAGCGGGGCTTCACCAGTGATAGGGGTGATCACTAAGAATAGGTCAAGCTTTGCAGATGTGGTGGGCAAGGGTTCTGCTCCCGTGCTTCCGCCAGTACAACAGGAGGCGGTTGAGATAAATGCGCCTTTGCCTCTCCTTGACATTTCTGATCATCACGTCTCACCTGTAGATATTTCTCCCAACTCCCCTTTACCCTGTCGGACGGTAGATGATCTTCCCCCAGCTCCTGGGACCCAGAGAACCCAAGAGCTGGGAGAAGAGACCGTCATAGCACGCACGTCTTCGGACACACTTGATGCTACCCGCAGTAATGATGTTTCACCGCTTCTTGCCCAGACATTGCCTTTGACTAATGTTGCTGTGGTTTTAGATTCTTCTATTGAATGCATTTCTCCCTTGGCAGATTCTTCACAGAGTGGGGAGGTTGATGCGCGGCTCAGGGCCGTTTCCGGACGGGGATTGGGTGAGAGTGCCGTGATGCAAAAGCCCCCATCCCAAGTCGATCTAATGGCAGGATTGGGTGGGCATGCTGAGTCCTCCTCTCACCCCTCGTCTGGGGACGGTGGGGCCGTCGCCCCCCTTCTACATCGACCGACTCGACATGCTAATACGACACGGAAATTAGTTGATTGGCATTTGACAGTTAGTAAGCCTATTATTTTCCTTGGGGACTCTAATTTGAGTCGCATATTTAGTTTCACACACAAAGACATTCAGATTGATAGCTTTCCGGGAGCAACGTTCCATCATTTAGCGGT
Organism: Tenualosa ilisha; assembly: GCA_015244755.2. Classification (NCBI taxonomy): domain Eukaryota; kingdom Metazoa; phylum Chordata; class Actinopteri; order Clupeiformes; family Clupeidae; genus Tenualosa; species Tenualosa ilisha. The sequence goes on along the minus strand of PYXC01001594.1, from coordinate 6,629 downwards.
GATTCTTGATAAGCTTGACCGGCACCCCGAGGTGGAGGTTATCGTCATTTCTGCGGGAATTGTTAATTGCGTTAGCGAACATGAATCTCTTACTACGTGGAAACAATTCCTTGAGGTCGTTCGAGCGTGCAAGAGGGTCTTTCCCCGCGCAATCATGTATGTACCCCTTATCAATTACTCTCGGCGTCTGAGTACAGAAGTTTTTATGGCGAATGGGCGGGAGATGGGAATGGGTGAGTTGGCCACTCGAGTATATTTTAAGAGCACGGACACTCATGCTCTGTTGCAAAAATCTTCCTATCACCCCAAGCACACTTTCAAGGGAATCATTAAATCTCAACTAATTAGATTCCGTCGTATCTGCTCCCTGGAGGAGGATGTGGAAGTGGCAACTAATACCCTCTTTGCAGCTTTAAGACCCAGAGGGTATTCACGCCGCTTTCTTAGATATGTTAAGGCAGAGGTTAAGCGTTCTTTTGATCAGTATAGGGGCGTGGGTGGAAGGGATGAGGGTGGAGGGAATTTGATCCCCTTCGTACAGACATATAACATACATCTGCTAGGGCTCAATAGACAGTTTAGGGGGAATTTTTGTGCCCTGCAGGATCAGATTCCTGGTTTTAAAGAATATAGGCTGATTTCAGCCTATCGCAGGGGCCGAAACTTGCAGGACATCCTGGTTCATACCCGTCTTAATAAATCCCAGAGAGAAGAGTCTCTTTTTCTTACCTTAGCATATCTCCGTAATTCGGTGTCAGGGAAGGGACTACCCATTTATCAGACTGTAGGCCCTGATAGTAACAACGTGGTTTATGCTATTAAGTGTTTAACATGTGGTGCATTATATATCGGAGAGTCTAGACACTCTATGCGAGTTAGAGTTAAACAACATCTTTATTACATTAGACGACAGAAAGATAGGCTCCTATACAACCATTTCCAGATGCATCCAGTGGAACAGCTTAGGATCATTGGACTTCAATCAAACTTAAGGTGGGATGTTAAGGAGAGACAAAAATGTGAGAGATACTGGATTCTAAAACTCAATACTTTAGAACCTTGGGGTTTGAATGAAAAGTGGTAATATGCCATCTTCTGCCAGTTCTTATGTAATAATTATGTGCATATTGTGAATAAAGGAACTTGTTGTTTGGATCTCTGATCATTCTTGTCTTTGTGGGTTTCTCCACTTGAGGATCTTATTAATGGGGCTTCTTACTTGGGAGATGGGGATTCCTTATTGTCCCAGATAATTCTAGGGCTTTTTTAGGTTTTTTCCTTTCCCTTTCCCCCACCCCCCCCCCCTTTTTTTTCTCTCTTTTTTTTGTTAGGTTCATTATTTTTTTATTTTTTTATTTAATAATAAGACTTCTTTTTCTTTCTCAAAAAAAAAAAAAAAAAAAAAAAAAAAAAAAATTATTATTAAGGGGGATGGTTTGGGTATCTGGGAAAACTTAAATTTAATTAAAGGATATATAACCTTTATCCTGATTCTAACCCTAACCTACTCTGACCCATTGTAATCCTTCGTAGCTCAATAGGCTAGAGGGTTGTTTGATGAGTCAGCAGAGTTTGTAAACATGGGTTCGAGCCCAACAATTTGTATGGATCTCTTGGTTTTTCTTTTGGGGACTACCTAACAAAGTTTTAATGGTCATGGGGAATACTGGATGGACTCTCCCGGATGCTTATATAGTTTATTGGTGTTCTTTCTTTCCTAGAACAACCCCAACCCTTAACAACCCCCCCCCCTTCCTTTTTCCCTTTTTTCTCCTTTCCTCTTTTCCTTGACTTTTGTAGTTCTGGGTACCTGGGTCCCCTTGGTAGGCTTGTGGGATGATAACAGACTATGATGTGGGGGACCGGAGTTCATATCTCCACCCGCCTATCTTTAAAAACATCTTTCACTTGTGGCCAGCACATTGATTTCTAACGACTCTAATTCTAACCTTAACCCGGGCCCGGTAGGGCATAGATTACTTTTGGATCTATTCCATGTACTGATCCTAACCCTAACCTAGGTTCAGTGGTGGCTCCTGATAGAGTAATGGAATGGCCATTGACTGCAATGTGGGAGTCCAGGGTTCACTTCCCAACCCACTCATCTTAAAAGATCACTTAAAAACATTTTCCACTTGGAGCCAATATATAGGGTTGGGTCTCTTAGAACCTAACCCTAACTCTTATAGTCAATACATAGTCTTTGTTCTTAAAAACCTAATTAATCAGTGTTTTGTGGACTTAAAGATTATTTTTTTTATTTTATTTTATTTTGTTTTTTTTTTTTTTCCCCCACTTTTTTAGGTTTCTATTCTCACCTTCTTTCTTTCTTTTGAATTATATATCCCCCAATAGAGTGATGGATTGACTTTGGACTGGGATGTGGGAGACCAGGGTTCACTTCCTGACCTGCTCATCTTAAAGATCACTTAAAAACACTTTCCACCTGTAGCCAGTACACAGGGCTTTGTCCCTCTTTCCCTAAAACCTAACCAGTCAGTGCCTTGTGGAATAGTTTAAATAAGATCTAGCTCTCATCTAAGTTAAACTGGAGCATTAGTCTATATTGTCATTTCCACTCTCTGAATTTGTCTATTTGATTTTCCCTTTCCCCCTCCCCTTTTTTCCCTTCCCCCCCCCTTTTTTTTCCATTTGACCTGAGTTTGAATTTATATTGGGAGGACCCCCTTATAGTAGGATCCTTTAGAGTCAGTCATTGCAATTTATAGCACTTACTCTTGTGATGGACATTCAGTCCTAATAGTGATATAAAACTTTTTCGTTATGAAATTTAGACTTTTTCTTAGGAACTTCTTAAAATCTAATTGTTGTTTTCTTCTTGCATTATTATTTATAATTTATTTACTTTTATTTTGGTGGAATGGCCCCACCATTTTGTTTTGTGTCACTTCCTTCTAATCCTCCATTTTGTTCCTCTCCCTATATAAAGACTGTCTTGTGATAGCGTCCTGTTAGCCCCTGAAGAAATGTGATTGCACATGAAACGTCGGGCATTTTCTCAACACAGTTTTGTGGAATTTAATGTTGGAGGAATGTTTTTTTAAAAAAATATCTCCTTGCTTTAATGGATTTATCTCAAGCTTTTTCAGTGTTTGGACAATTTCCGGAAGATTGGAGTTCCAGCCCTCACGCGAAAATGGTATGGCTTCCTTTTGTTTGAACATATGGTTTGCTGTGTGAAGGTTGACCTCTTTTTTCGGATTTGGAATACTTTTTGCACCAGTGTGGATGTATTTTTGATATGCATATCCGACCTTATTCACGTGTGTGAAAATTTTGGACTCTTTGATGTGCTCCATATGAGAGATGGTGAAAATTTTCCTTACAAGCCAGCCGCAATTGTTTGGAGGCCGCTCCTTTCCTGCTACATCTGGAATAATGCTGATTTTTTTTACACCGTATTGCTTGAACAAAATGAGCTATTGAGCTTTCCATTGACAAGTGGGAGATGCTTAATGCACTCACTCCTCTAAATGTTTTTAACTTTGGATTTTTTAACGAGGAGGACTCAGCTTCTTGGTGAGTGCTTTATTAACTATAACTTTCCTTCTAGGAGGTTTCTAATTTGAATCCGGGGGAAGTGGCACTACTTTGTATATGTATTATTTTATGTGGCCATGTTTGTTGTGTGTTTTTTTATTTAATTTTATTTAATCCTAATTCTAGCACTTTTTAGGCTAAGGAGTGTGCTCAAGCCTTACCTTCTCCTCTCCCCCCCCTCCCTTTTTTCTTCCCTTTTTTTCTCCCTCCTTTTTTTTCCTCTTCAGGTGTTGTGTGCACTCTTGCTTATATAAATAATCCCCTAAAACAAAAAATACTCTGCTTTCCCCAACCCATGAATGACCACACGCTTGCTCCCTTACTTGACTATGACTCTATCAGTACACAATCGTTTTGAGGTTCTCTCTTCTATGGATGACCGGGGTGAGTCCAATCAACTGGTTATGCCTAACCATGATACTAATGTTGTTCCATTTCTCCTCACTAAGCAATATTTTAAACTGCTTCAGGCAATACATCATCTTGAAATTTTGAAAAAGGCATCTGAGGATGGTATTCTGCCCCCGGGTATGACGAGACAAATTTCTAAACTTACCAAATTTATTAAACCATCTTCTCCAAATAATGCTACTACAACTAAAGTCAATTTAATGACAAAACAATGGATGGAGGGGATTCTTGGGATCCTCTTAGAACATTATGACCATACAGTCGCTACACTTTTAGATACCCTGGGGCATTTTAACCTTGATGCCTTTGACAAAGCAGTGAGATGGGCAAGGACCAGATATAGGAGGAAGTTTACGACCAGTTCAGCTGACACAGCTAGGAGTCTTTTACAGGGTCAATCGCCATCAGACTTTCCTCCTTTGCCCTCCTCTACCCCCCCTCTTTTTTCATCTAGCGGGGCTTCACCAGTGATAGGGGTGATCACTAAGAATAGGTCAAGCTTTGCAGATGTGGTGGGCAAGGGTTCTGCTCCCGTGCTTCCGCCAGTACAACAGGAGGCGGTTGAGATAAATGCGCCTTTGCCTCTCCTTGACATTTCTGATCATCACGTCTCACCTGTAGATATTTCTCCCAACTCCCCTTTACCCTGTCGGACGGTAGATGATCTTCCCCCAGCTCCTGGGACCCAGAGAACCCAAGAGCTGGGAGAAGAGACCGTCATAGCACGCACGTCTTCGGACACACTTGATGCTACCCGCAGTAATGATGTTTCACCGCTTCTTGCCCAGACATTGCCTTTGACTAATGTTGCTGTGGTTTTAGATTCTTCTATTGAATGCATTTCTCCCTTGGCAGATTCTTCACAGAGTGGGGAGGTTGATGCGCGGCTCAGGGCCGTTTCCGGACGGGGATTGGGTGAGAGTGCCGTGATGCAAAAGCCCCCATCCCAAGTCGATCTAATGGCAGGATTGGGTGGGCATGCTGAGTCCTCCTCTCACCCCTCGTCTGGGGACGGTGGGGCCGTCGCCCCCCTTCTACATCGACCGACTCGACATGCTAATACGACACGGAAATTAGTTGATTGGCATTTGACAGTTAGTAAGCCTATTATTTTCCTTGGGGACTCTAATTTGAGTCGCATATCTAGTTTCACACACAAAGACATTCAGATTGATAGCTTTCCGGGAGCAACGTTCCATCATTTAGCGGTGATTCTTGATAAGCTTGACCGGCACCCCGAGGTGGAGGTTATCGTCATTTCTGCGGGAATTGTTAATTGCGTTAGCGAACATGAATCTCTTACTACGTGGAAACAATTCCTTGAGGTCGTTCGAGCGTGCAAGAGGGTCTTTCCCCGCGCAATCATGTATGTACCCCTTATCAATTACTCTCGGCGTCTGAGTAAGGAAGTTCAGGAATTGGTGTCGATCTTCAACTCTGAATTAGAGAGAAAGTTTGACCGTACTATTCCACTTTTAGATCAAACCCTTTTTCAAACTAATGCCCGCGATGGTGTCCATTGGCTGCGTAGGACAGCTAATAAGATGCTGGAACACTGGCTTAGCTGTTTAAACTTGTAAGGGGATCGAACACCTCGTCCACTCCGCCCTTGACTAACATCACTAACCTCTCCAGATTTTTTGTTTTAGATAGACATGAGATTGAAGTGCTCAACAGGGGCCTCTCTTTTGTCCCCACACCCCGCCGCCTTAACCAGTCAGAATTATTACGTGATGTACATTCATATCATAGGCGTTTAAAGTTACTAGAGTTGTTTGATTTTGAGCGCTTGGGTGAGCGAATTCCTTTTCAGACACCTTCTAACTGGGAACCACCAGACACTCGGGTTTCAGATCTTCTTTTAGAACATTGCCAAAAGGACCTGTCTATCATTCATAAAATGAACCTTAGACTTGGATCGGTAAGTTGTAATCTGACGATAGAACAACAGAGGGCACTCCGTAACCTCCAAAACAATGAATTAATAGTTATTAAACCTGCGGACAAGGGATCAAGAATAGTCATCATGGATCGCGCACAGTATATAAGGGAAGCAGAGCGACAGTTATCTAATGGGGAGCATTACATTCCACTCTCCTCCTCTATTCAGCAGGCCACTCGAGAGCTGCAGCGACCTGTGGTGGAAAGCCTGAGGTCTCAAGACTTCATTTCAGACCGCCAGGTGCAGTTTCTCATGGGCCCAGACGAGCCTCGCTCACGACTTTTTTATTTACTTCCTAAAATACATAAGAAGAGGGAGACGTGGCCCCTTCGGGACGTCCCGCCAGGACGACCCATAGTGTAGTGACTGCGGCTCTGAATCATACCATCTGGCTCAGTACATTGACCATTTCCTTAATCCAATATCACAGCGTCATGCGAGTTATATTAAAGATACGTACGATTTTGTGTCTAAGGTGAGAGGTAAAAAGGTGCCGTTTGATACGTTGCTTTTTTCAATTGACATCAACTCTCTATACACCAACATTAGTACAGAATTGGGTCTGAAGGCTGTCCGGGAGGCATTTGACAAGTATCCGGACCCAACCCGACCGGACAGTGCATTATTAGAATTGTTACATCTAGGGTTAACTCGTAATGATTTTCAATTTAATGGTCAATGGTACTTGCAGGTTCAGGGCACAGCCATGGGCAAA
>PYXC01001593.1:0-53325 GCA_015244755.2 Tenualosa ilisha | reverse complement strand
TTTGTAAACCCACCCTGCTAAGCTAACCTAAGCTGCACCCAATCAGTCTCCTTGGGCCGTACGACCTGCATAAAAATTTAAACAGAGTTTAAACTAAGGAAAAGGGGAAAGCTAACATAAGCACCTAACATACTTACCTTAGATACTTACCTGGGAGATGCAGAGTCTGCGGGGTGGTACCTAGGAGCAACAAAAAAGACAAATTAGTAAAATTAAGACACAATTAAGACACAATTGGGAGTAGGGATGCTAACTAAAATTCACAATGGAAAACCTAAATTAAGGGATGTAAATTAAGACTCAAAATTAAAACCTAAATTAAGGATGACCCCTACCATGCCTGAAGAGAGTGTCGGAACTCGAAACGCGTCGCAGAAATGGGGCATCGACGCAATTCAATAGGAACAGGGAGGGGAAGGGGAAAACATCTTGGGGATGGAGAACGGTGTGGGGTGGGGCCTTATGTGGGTCTGGATGGGGATAGTGAACTGGTGGGTAATCGGAGCGTCTCAGGGGGAGGTGAACCGTGGTGGGGAGGTGTTCTCTGGGGAGGAAGGTCCCCAAGAGGGGAGGTGACTTTGTGTATGGACCGTGCCAAACCTGAGCTCCACTTCGGTGGGGACAGGATCCCTAACCCCCTAACCCCTAATAACCCTACCCTAACCCTAACCCTAACCATGGTTTATTAACACTCTTGGGAATGGACGAACCTAAAAGTTAATTTTTTCTAAGGCTAATTGGCCAATATTTGAACCCCCATAGCCACACTTATGGCATGGGCAGTTGGCTAAGTCAACCAGACTGGCTAACCCTATCCTACCCCTAACCCTAACCATGGGTAACCTACGTCCCTAACCCTAAAACCACCACACCAATCCCTAACACCTAAGGCTAATCTAGCTAATTTTAAAACCTCAATAGAGAAGAGGGGCCCACAACGAGGAGGGGGATAGTGAACCAGCGTATGGCCCGTGCCTAACCAGGACACCACCCCGGTGGGCCCTGGATAATTTCCCCTAACTACTGCCAGTGCCTGCGTCTGGATCTGCCCCCCCTTCAGTGGGCCCCTTGAAAGCCTAATTGGCACTTAGTGTGAGTGGAAGAGTGTATAACTCAGAGGAAAAAACTAAAACACAAAATACTTACCTGGAGACAAACACCTGCAAGAGAAGGAGAGATGGAATTAAAGAGACACAAAAAGACAAAATGCTAAGCCGAATTGAGCTAGCTGGGAAACACAAAAGGATAAATGTTAAGCTAAACTGAGCTAACTAAAATACAAATACTTACCTGGAGACATACTTGTACTTACCTGGAAAAACCTGTAGGAGAAAAGGAAAACAGAATTAAGGGAACACAAAAGGATAAATGTTAAGCCAAACTGAGCTAACTGAAAGATATCTAAGCTAATATGAGTAATTAAGGGCAAAACAGCCACAACTAAGCCAAACTGAGCTAAACCAAAGATAACTAAACTTAAATAAGGGCAAAATAGCCATAAACTAAGCCACACTAAACCAAACTAAGGTAAGTTAAATAAACTAAGGGCAAAACAGCCAAATAAGGGCAAAAAAGCCACTAAGCCAAACTGAGCTAAACCAAAGATAACTAAACTTAAATAAGGGCAAAATAGCCATAAACTAAGCCATACTAAACCAAATAAGGTAAGTTAAATAAACTAAGGGCAAAACAGCCAAATAAGGGCAAAAAAGCCACTAAACTACGCTAATTTAAGCAAACTAAGGGCCACTAAGCCGACTGATATAAATAGGAGGAGCTACACTCTCAGCCCTCATTTGTCTCTAGACCTCTGAAGGAACAACATGCCCCTGAAAGCCTGATGAAGACCTAATCGTGGTCGAAACGTTGCAACTCAGGGAGCATAATTTAGCTAAAACCCTAATTTTTGGAAACCCCCATAGCCACAATTTCTGGCATGGTTTATTTTAACACTCTTGGGAATGGACGAACCTAAAAGTTAATTTTTTCTAAGGCTAATTGGCCAATATTTGAACCCCCATAGCCACACTTATGGCATGGGCAGTTGGCTAAGTCAACCAGACTGGCTAACCCTATCCTACCCCTAACCCTAACCATGGGTAACCCACGTCCCTAACCCTAAAACCACCACACCAATCCCTAACACCTAAGGCTAATCTAGCTAATTTTAAAACCTCAATAGAGAAGAGGGGCCCACAACGAGGAGGGGGATAGTGAACCAGCGTATGGCCCGTGCCTAACCAGGACACCACCCCGGTGGGCCCTGGATAATTTCCCCTAACTACTGCCAGTGCCTGCGTCTGGATCTTGCCCCCCCTTCAGGTGGGCCCCTTGAAAGCCTAATTGGCACTTAGTGTGAGTGGAAGAGTGTAGGATAACTCAGAGGAAAAAATTAAAACACAAAATACTTACCTGGAGACAAACACCTGCAAGAGAAGGAAAGATGGAATTAAAGAGACACAAAAGGACGGAATGCTAAGCTGAATTGAGCTAGCTGCAAAAACACAAAAGGATAAATGTTAAGCTAAACTGAGCTAACCAAAATACAAATACTTACCTGGAGACATACTTGTACTTACCTGGAAAAACCTGTAAGAGAAAAGGAAAACAGAATTAAGGGAACACAAAAGGATAAATGTTAAGCCAAACTGAGCTAACTGAAAGATATCTAAGCTAATATGAGCAATTAAGGGCAAAATAGCCACAACTAAGCCAAACGGAGCTAAACCAAAGATAACTAAACTAAAATAAGGGCAAAATAGCCATAAACTAAGCCACACTAAACCAAACTAAGGTAAGTTAAATAAACTAACAACTAAGGGCAAAGCACTAAGCTGGCCAAATAACTAAGGGCAATAGCCATAACTTATACCAATAGCTAACAAACGATAAGGCAAAAAAGCATAACTACGCTAATTTAAGCAAACTAAGGGCCACTAAGCCGACTGATATAAATAGGAGGAGCTACACTCTCAGCCCTCATTTGTCTCTAGACCTCTGAAGGAACAACATGCCCCTGAAAGCCTGATGAAGACCTAACTCGTGGTCGAAACGTTGCAACTCAGGGAGCATAATTTAGCTAAAACCCTAATTTTTGGAAACCCCCATAGCCACAATTTTCTGGCATGGTTTATTTTAACACTCTTGGGAATGGACGAACCTAAAAGTTAATTTTTTCTAAGGCTAATTGGCCAATATTTGAACCCCCATAGCCACACTTATGGCATGGGCAGTTGGCTAAGTCAACCAGACTGGCTAACCCTATCCTACCCCTAACCCTAACCATGGGTAACCTACGTCCCTAACCCTAAAACCACCACACCAATCCCTAACACCTAAGGCTAATCTAGCTAATTTTAAAACCTCAATAGAGAAGAGGGGCCCACAACGAGGAGGGGGATAGTGAACCAGCGTATGGCCCGTGCCTAACCAGGACACCACCCCGGTGGGCCTGGATAATTTCCCCTAACTACTGCCAGTGCCTGCGTCTGGATCTGCCCCCCTTCAGTGGGCCCTTGAAAGCCTAATTGGCACTTAGTGTGAGTGGAAGAGTGTAGATAACTCAGAGGAAAAAATAAACACAAAATACTTACCTGGAGACAAACACCTGCAAGAGAAGGAGAGATGGAATTAAAGAGACACAAAAGGACGAATGCTAAGCTGAATTGAGCTAGCTGGCAAAACACCAAAAGGATAAATGTTAAGCTAAACTGAGCTAACCAAAATACAAATACTTACCTGGAGACATACTTGTACTTACCTGGAAAAACCTGTAGGAGAAAAGGAAAACAGAATTAAGGGAACACAAAAGGATAAATGTTAAGCCAAACTGAGCTAACTGAAAGATATCTAAGCTAATATGAGCAATTAAGGGCAAAACAGCCACAACTAAGCCAAACTGAGCTAAACCAAAGATAACTAAACTAAAATAAGGGCAAAAAAGCCATAAACTAAGCCACACTAAACCAAACTAAGGTAAGTTAAATAAATAAGGGCAAAACAGCCAAATAAGGGCAAAAAGCCACTAAACTACGCTAATTTAAGCAAACTAAGGGCCACTAAGCCGACTGATATAAATAGGAGGAGCTACACTCTCAGCCCTCATTTGTCTCTAGACCTCTGAAGGACACATGCCCCTGAAAGCCTGATGAAGACCTAACTGTGGTCGAAACGTTGCAACTCAGGGAGCATAATTTAGCTAAAACCCTAATTTTTGGAAACCCCCATAGCCACAATTTCTGGCATGGTTTATTTTAACACTCTTGGGAATGGACGAACCTAAAAGTTAATTTTTTCTAAGGCTAATTGGCCAATATTGAACCCCATAGCCACACTTATGGCATGGGCAGTTGGCTAAGTCAACAGACTGGCTAACCCTATCCTACCCCTAACCCTAACCATGGGTAACCACGTCCCTAACCCTAAACCACCACACCAATCCCTAACACCTAAGGCTAATTAGCTAATTTTAAAACCTCAATAGAGAAGAGGGGCCCACAACGGAGAGGGGGATAGTGAACCAGCGTATGGCCCGTGCCTAACCAGGGACACCACCCCGGTGGGCCCTGATATTTTCCCCTAACTACTGCCAGTGCCTGCGTCTGGATCTGCCCCCCTTCAGTGGGCCCCTTGAAAGCCTAATTGGCACTTAGTGTGAGTGGAAGAGTGTATAACTCAGAGGAAAAAACTAAAACACAAAATACTTACCTGGAGACAAACACCTGCAAGAGAAGGAGAGATGGAATTAAAGAGACACAAAAAGACAAAATGCTAAGCCGAATTGAGCTAGCTGGGAAACACAAAAGGATAAATGTTAAGCTAAACTGAGCTAACTAAAATACAAATACTTACCTGGAGACATACTTGTACTTACCTGGAAAAACCTGTAGGAGAAAAGGAAAACAGAATTAAGGGAACACAAAAGGATAAATGTTAAGCCAAACTGAGCTAACTGAAAGATATCTAAGCTAATATGAGTAATTAAGGGCAAAACAGCCACAACTAAGCCAAACTGAGCTAAACCAAAGATAACTAAACTTAAATAAGGGCAAAATAGCCATAAACTAAGCCACACTAAACCAAACTAAGGTAAGTTAAATAAACTAAGGGCAAAACAGCCAAATAAGGGCAAAAAAGCCACTAAGCCAAACTGAGCTAAACCAAAGATAACTAAACTTAAATAAGGGCAAAATAGCCATAAACTAAGCCATACTAAACCAAATTAAGGTAAGTTAAATAAACTAAGGGCAAAACAGCCAAATAAGGGCAAAAAAGCCACTAAACTACGCTAATTTAAGCAAACTAAGGGCCACTAAGCCGACTGATATAAATAGGAGGAGCTACACTCTCAGCCCTCATTTGTCTCTAGACCTCTGAAGGAACAACATGCCCCTGAAAGCCTGATGAAGACCTAATCGTGGTCGAAACGTTGCAACTCAGGGAGCATAATTTAGCTAAAACCCTAATTTTTGGAAACCCCCATAGCCACAATTTCTGGCATGGTTTATTTTAACACTCTTGGGAATGGACGAACCTAAAAGTTAATTTTTTCTAAGGCTAATTGGCCAATATTTGAACCCCCATAGCCACACTTATGGCATGGGCAGTTGGCTAAGTCAACCAGACTGGCTAACCCTATCCTACCCCTAACCCTAACCATGGGTAACCCACGTCCCTAACCCTAAAACCACCACACCAATCCCTAACACCTAAGGCTAATCTAGCTAATTTTAAAACCTCAATAGAGAAGAGGGGCCCACAACGGAGAGGGGGATAGTGAACCAGCGTATGGCCCGTGCCTAACCAGGACACCACCCCGGTGGGCCCTGGATATTTTCCCCTAACTACTGCCAGTGCCTGCGTCTGGATCTGCCCCCCCTTCAGTGGGCCCCTTGAAAGCCTAATTGGCACTTAGTGTGAGTGGAAGAGTGTATAACTCAGAGGAAAAAACTAAAACACAAAATACTTACCTGGAGACAAACACCTGCAAGAGAAGGAGAGATGGAATTAAAGAGACACAAAAAGACAAAATGCTAAGCCGAATTGAGCTAGCTGGGAAACACAAAAGGATAAATGTTAAGCTAAACTGAGCTAACTAAAATACAAATACTTACCTGGAGACATACTTGTACTTACCTGGAAAAACCTGTAGGAGAAAAGGAAAACAGAATTAAGGGAACACAAAAGGATAAATGTTAAGCCAAACTGAGCTAACTGAAAGATATCTAAGCTAATATGAGTAATTAAGGGCAAAACAGCCACAACTAAGCCAAACTGAGCTAAACCAAAGATAACTAAACTTAAATAAGGGCAAAATAGCCATAAACTAAGCCACACTAAACCAAACTAAGGTAAGTTAAATAAACTAAGGGCAAAACAGCCAAATAAGGGCAAAAAAGCCACTAAGCCAAACTGAGCTAAACCAAAGATAACTAAACTTAAATAAGGGCAAAATAGCCATAAACTAAGCCATACTAAACCAAATTAAGGTAAGTTAAATAAACTAAGGGCAAAACAGCCAAATCAAGGGCAAAAAAGCCACTAAACTACGCTAATTTAAGCAAACTAAGGGCCACTAAGCCGACTGATATAAATAGGAGGAGCTACACTCTCAGCCCTCATTTGCCTCTAGACCTCTGAAGGAACAACATGCCCCTGAAAGCCTGATGAAGACCTAATCGTGGTCGAAACGTTGCAACTCAGGGAGCATAATTTAGCTAAAAACCCTAATTTTTGGAAACCCCCATAGCCACAATTTCTGGCATGGTTTATTTTAACACTCTTGGGAATGGACGAACCTAAAAGTTAATTTTTTCTAAGGCTAATTGGCCAATATTTGAACCCCCATAGCCACACTTATGGCATGGGCAGTTGGCTAAGTCAACCAGACTGGCTAACCCTATCCTACCCCTAACCCTAACCATGGGTAACCCACGTCCTAACCCTAAAACCACCACACCAATCCCTAACACCTAAGGCTAATCTAGCTAATTTTAAAACCTCAATAGAGAAGAGGGGCCCACAACGGAGAGGGGGATAGTGAACCAGCGTATGGCCCGTGCCTAACCAGGACACCACCCGGTGGGTCCTGGATATTTTCCCCTAACCCTAACCCTAACCCTAACCCAAATTATCCCATACTAAACCCTAATTGGAACACTAACCCCATACAGACGGACACTTACCTTTGGAGTGGATACTTACCTCTGGACCTCTGGACATCTGGAACACCTGCAAAAACACAAAACAAAATTAAGGACAGAATGCAAGAATGGGAGAAGCCTAAACTAAGGACCCTAAGCATAATTACTTATTAGTGTGACCTAAAAATCTAAAACACAAAGTCAAAGGGTTACACTATCAAGCTTATATAAGGGGGAGTGGGGCGGACGCGCCTCATTTCTTGATAGCCCTCGCCTGATGAAGACTAAGAAAAGTCGAAACGTTGCAACCGGGCTATCTGAAGGCTAATTTAAGCTAAAAACACTTACCTGCAGGATGTATCCTAATTTTTTGAACCACAGCTGGGCATTTGCTCAGCTGTTTATTAAAGGGCTAATCGGCCAAAGTATGGTGACTGGGATGGGGGATAAACTAAATTTTAAGAAGTGGTGTGAGCAGACGGTGAAGGGAATCTAGAACTGAACTAAGTGTGATGGGATAGTGACCTGAGGGGAGAACCTAGCGACTCAGGGGATTTGTGAGCTGGGTTTTTGGGGGGGTTCCTCTGGAGGGGAGGTGAACCGCAGTATGGCCCGTGCCTGTCCCAGATCCACCAAGATTGGTGGATGTGGATCTAATTCTTTGAGCCTAACTCTGCCAGTGCCTGCTTGCGGATCTGCCCCTCTGGGGGGCCCCCCTTGGCTCAGATCTGCCTGTCTGATGGCAAAGTGCCCAGCAGATCTGCCCGTTCATACCCAAAAGGGACCGGGTTTCTTAAACTTAAAACTCATGCTACATCTCTAAAAGCCCAACTGGAATGCTAATTGGATCAAAACTCTAAGCTAAACCTCATTCTAGGAGCTAACACCAAAACAAAACCCTAAACCTAACCTAAATTGAACCCCAGTGGTGGAATTAACACTAATTTGGATATTACCATTGGCAAACTAACCTAACCAGACCCTAAACCTAACCGTCACTGGACTCTAATTGGAAAGCTAAAACCTAATTTGAGGAGCTAACCCTAAGATAAATTTTAACCCTTAACTAAACCTAAACCTAATTTGAGGAACTAACCCTAAGACAAAATTTATTCTAATTTCTAACCCTAATTTGAACCCAAATTATCCCATACTAAACCCTAATTGGAACACTAACCCCATACAGACGGATACTTACCTTTGGAGTGGATACTTACCTCTGGACCTCTGGACATCTGGAACACCTGCAAAAACACAAAACAAAATTAAGGACAGAATGCAAGAATGGGAGAAGCCTAAACTAAGGACCCTAAGCATAATTACTTATTAGTGTGACCTAAAAATCTAAAACACAAAGTCAAAGGGTTACACTATCAAGCCTATATAAGGGGGAGTGGGCGGACGCGCCTCATTTCTTGATAGCCCTCGCCTGATGAAGACTAAGAAAAGTCGAAACGTTGCAACCGGGCTATCTGAAGGCTAATTTAAGCTAAAAACACTTACCTGCAGGATGTATCCTAATTTTTTGAACCACAGCTGGGCATTTGCTCAGCTGTTTATTAAAGGGCTAATCGGCCAAAGTATGGTGACTGGGATGGGGGACTAAACTAAATTTTAAGAAGTGGTGTGAGCAGACGGTGAAGGGAATCTAGAACTGAACTAAGTGTGATGGGATAGTGACCTGAGGGGAGAACCTAGCGACTCAGGGGATTTGTGAGCTGGGTTTTTGGGGGGGTTCCTCTGGAGGGGAGGTGAACCGCAGTATGGCCCGTGCCTGTCCCAGATCCACCAAGATTGGTGGATGTGGATCTAATTCTTTGAGCCTAACTCTGCCAGTGCCTGCTTGCGGATCTGCCCCTCTGGGGGGCCCCCTTGGCTCAGATCTGCCTGTCTGATGGCAAAGTGCCCAGCAGATCTGCCCGTTCATACCCAAAAGGGACCGGGTTTCTTAAACTTAAAACTCATGCTACATCTCTAAAAGCCCAACTGGAATGCTAATTGGATCAAAACTCTAAGCTAAACCTCATTCTAGGAGCTAACACCAAAACAAAACCCTAAACCTAACCTAAATTGAACCCCAGTGGTGGAATTAACACTAATTTGGATATTACCATTGGCAAACTAACCTAACCAGACCCTAAACCTAACCGTCACTGGACTCTAATTGGAAAGCTAAAACCTAATTTGAGGAGCTAACCCTAAGATAAATTTAACCCTTAACTAAACCTAAACCTAATTTGAGGAACTAACCCTAAGACAAAATTTATTCTAATTTCTAACCCTAATTTGAACCCAAATTATCCCATACTAAACCCTAATTGGAACACTAACCCCATACAGACGGATACTTACCTTTGGAGTGGATACTTACCTCTGGACCTCTGGACATCTGGAACACCTGCAAAAACATAAAACAAAATTAAGGACAGAATGCAAGAATGGGAGAAGCCTAAACTAAGGACCCTAAGCATAATTACTTATTAGTGTGACCTAAAAATCTAAAACACAAAGTCAAAGGGTTACACTATCAAGCCTATATAAGGGGGAGTGGGGCGGACGCGCCTCATTTCTTGATAGCCCTCGCCTGATGAAGACTAAGAAAAGTCGAAACGTTGCAACCGGGCTATCTTAAGGCTAATTTAAGCTAAAAATACTTACCTGCAGGATGTATCCTAATTTTTTGAACCACAGCTGGGCATTTGCTCAGCTGTTTATTAAAGGGCTAATCGGCCAAAGTATGGAGACTGGGATGGGGGATAAACTAAATTTTAAGAAGTGGTGTGAGCAGACGGTGAAGGGAATCTAGAACTGAACTAAGTGTGATGGGATAGTGACCTGAGGGGAGAACCTAGCGACTCAGGGGATTTGTGAGCT
Source organism: Tenualosa ilisha (assembly GCA_015244755.2). Taxonomy (NCBI): domain Eukaryota; kingdom Metazoa; phylum Chordata; class Actinopteri; order Clupeiformes; family Clupeidae; genus Tenualosa; species Tenualosa ilisha. Next base: position 43,309 of record PYXC01001593.1, on the reverse strand, counting down.
GGGTTTTGGGGGGGTTCCTCTGGAGGGGAGGTGAACCGCAGTATGGCCCGTGCCTGTCCCAGATCCACCAAGATTGGTGGATGTGGATTAATTCTTTGAGCCTAACTCTGCCAGTGCCTGCTTGCGGATCTGCCCCTCTGGGGGGCCCCCTTGGCTCAGATCTGCCTGTCTGATGGCAAAGTGCCCAGCAGATCTGCCCGTTCATACCCAAAAGGGACCGGGTTTCTTAAACTTAAAACTCATGCTACATCTCTAAAAGCCCAACTGGAATGCTAATTGGATAAACTCTAAGCTAAACCTCATTCTAGGAGCTAACACCAAAACAAAACCCTAAACCTAACCTAAATTGAACCCCAGTGGTGGAATTAACACTAATTTGGATATTACTATTGGCAAACTAACCTAACCAGACCCTAAACCTAACCGTCACTGGACTCTAATTGGAAAGCTAAAACCTAATTTGAGGAGCTAACCCTAAGATAAATTCTAACCCTTAAGCTAAACCTAAACCTAATTTGAGGAACTAACCCTAAGACAAATTTATTCTAATTTCTAACCCTAATTTGAACCCAAATTATCCCATACTAAACCCTAATTGGAACACTAACCCCATACAGACGGATACTTACCTTTGGAGTGGATACTTACCTCTGGACCTCTGGACATCTGGAACACCTGCAAAAACATAAAACAAAATTAAGGACAGAATGCAAGAATGGGAGAAGCCTAAACTAAGGACCCTAAGCATAATTACTTATTAGTGTGACCTAAAAATCTAAAACACAAAGTCAAAGGGTTACACTATCAAGCTATATAAGGGGGAGTGGGGCGGACGCGCCTCATTTCTTGATAGCCCTCGCCTGATGAAGACTAAGAAAAGTCGAAACGTTGCAACCGGGCTATCTTAAGGCTAATTTAAGCTAAAAATACTTACCTGCAGGATGTATCCTAATTTTTTGAACCACAGCTGGGCATTTGCTCAGCTGTTTATTAAAGGGCTAATCAGCCAAAGTATGGAGACTGGGATGGGGGATTAAACTAAATTTTAAGAAGTGGTGTGAGCAGACGGTGAAGGGAATCTAGAACTGAACTAAGTGTGATGGGATAGTGACCTGAGGGGAGAACCTAGCGACTCAGGGGATTTGTGAGCTGGGTTTGGGGGGGTTCCTCTGGAGGGGAGGTGAACCGCAGTATGGCCCGTGCCTGTCCCAGATCCACCAAGATTGGTGGATGTGGATTAATTCTTTGAGCCTAACTCTGCCAGTGCCTGCTTGCGGATCTGCCCCTCTGGGGGGCCCCCCTTGGCTCAGATCTGCCTGTCTGATGGCAAAGTGCCCAGCAGATCTGCCCGTTCATACCCAAAAGGGACCGGGTTTCTTAAACTTAAAACTCATGCTACATCTCTAAAAAGCCCAACTGAATGCTAATTGGATCAAACTCTAAGCTAAACCTCATTCTAGGAGCTAACACCAAAACAAAACCCTAAACCTAACCTAAATTGAACCCCAGTGGTGGAATTAACACTAATTTGGATATTACTATTGGCAAACTAACCTAACCAGACCCTAAACCTAACCGTCACTGGACTCTAATTGGAAAGCTAAAACCTAATTTGAGGAGCTAACCCTAAGATAAATTCTAACCCTTAAGCTAAACCTAAACCTAATTTGAGGAACTAACCCTAAGACAAAATTTATTCTAATTTCTAACCCTAATTTGAACCCAAATTATCCCATACTAAACCCTAATTGGAACACTAACCCCATACAGACGGATACTTACCTTTGGAGTGGATACTTACCTCTGGACCTCTGGACATCTGGAACACCTGCAAAAACATAAAACAAAATTAAGGACAGAATGCAAGAATGGGAGAAGCCTAAACTAAGGACCCTAAGCATAATTACTTATTAGTGTGACCTAAAAATCTAAAACACAAAGTCAAAGGGTTACACTATCAAGCCTATATAAGGGGGAGTGGGGCGGACGCGCCTCATTTCTTGATAGCCCTCGCCTGATGAAGACTAAGAAAAGTCGAAACGTTGCAACCGGGCTATCTTAAGGCTAATTTAAGCTAAAAATACTTACCTGCAGGATGTATCCTAATTTTTTGAACCACAGCTGGGCATTTGCTCAGCTGTTTATTAAAGGGCTAATCAGCCAAAGTATGGAGACTGGGATGGGGGATTAAACTAAATTTTAAGAAGTGGTGTGAGCAGACGGTGAAGGGAATCTAGAACTGAACTAAGTGTGATGGGATAGTGACCTGAGGGGAGAACCTAGCGACTCAGGGGATTTGTGAGCTGGGTTTGGGGGGGTTCCTCTGGAGGGGAGGTGAACCGCAGTATGGCCCGTGCCTGTCCCAGATCCACCAAGATTGGTGGATGTGGATTTAATTCTTTGAGCCTAACTCTGCCAGTGCCTGCTTGCGGATCTGCCCCTCTGGGGGGCCCCCCTTGGCTCAGATCTGCCTGTCTGATGGCAAAGTGCCCAGCAGATCTGCCCGTTCATACCCAAAAGGGACCGGGTTTCTTAAACTTAAAACTCATGCTACATCTCTAAAAAGCCCAACTGAATGCTAATTGGATTAAACTCTAAGCTAAACCTCATTCTAGGAGCTAACACCAAAACAAAACCCTAAACCTAACCTAAATTGAACCCCAGTGGTGGAATTAACACTAATTTGGATATTACTATTGGCAAACTAACCTAACCAGACCCTAAACCTAACCGTCACTGGACTCTAATTGGAAAGCTAAAACCTAATTTGAGGAGCTAACCCTAAGATAAATTCTAACCCTTAAGCTAAACCTAAACCTAATTTGAGGAACTAACCCTAAGACAAAATTTATTCTAATTTCTAACCCTAATTTGAACCCAAATTATCCCATACTAAACCCTAATTGGAACACTAACCCCATACAGACGGATACTTACCTTTGGAGTGGATACTTACCTCTGGACCTCTGGACATCTGGAACACCTGCAAAAACATAAAACAAAATTAAGGACAGAATGCAAGAATGGGAGAAGCCTAAACTAAGGACCCTAAGCATAATTACTTATTAGTGTGACCTAAAAATCTAAAACACAAAGTCAAAGGGTTACACTATCAAGCCTATATAAGGGGGAGTGGGGCGGACGCGCCTCATTTCTTGATAGCCCTCGCCTGATGAAGACTAAGAAAAGTCGAAACGTTGCAACCGGGCTATCTTAAGGCTAATTTAAGCTAAAAATACTTACCTGCAGGATGTATCCTAATTTTTTGAACCACAGCTGGGCATTTGCTCAGCTGTTTATTAAAGGGCTAATCAGCCAAAGTATGGAGACTGGGATGGGGATTAAACTAAATTTTAAGAAGTGGTGTGAGCAGACGGTGAAGGGAATCTAGAACTGAACTAAGTGTGATGGGATAGTGACCTGAGGGGAGAACCTAGCGACTCAGGGGATTTGTGAGCTGGGTTTGGGGGGGTTCCTCTGGAGGGGAGGTGAACCGCAGTATGGCCCGTGCCTGTCCCAGATCCACCAAGATTGGTGGATGTGGATTTAATTCTTTGAGCCTAACTCTGCCAGTGCCTGCTTGCGGATCTGCCCCTCTGGGGGGCCCCCCTTGGCTCAGATCTGCCTGTCTGATGGCAAAGTGCCCAGCAGATCTGCCCGTTCATACCCAAAAGGGACCGGGTTTCTTAAACTTAAAACTCATGCTACATCTCTAAAAAGCCCAACTGAATGCTAATTGGATAAACTCTAAGCTAAACCTCATTCTAGGAGCTAACACCAAAACAAAACCCTAAACCTAACCTAAATTGAACCCCAGTGGTGGAATTAACACTAATTTGGATATTACTATTGGCAAACTAACCTAACCAGACCCTAAACCTAACCGTCACTGGACTCTAATTGGAAAGCTAAAACCTAATTTGAGGAGCTAACCCTAAGATAAATTCTAACCCTTAAGCTAAACCTAAACCTAATTTGAGGAACTAACCCTAAGACAAAATTTATTCTAATTTCTAACCCTAATTTGAACCCAAATTATCCCATACTAAACCCTAATTGGAACACTAACCCCATACAGACGGATACTTACCTTTGGAGTGGATACTTACCTCTGGACCTCTGGACATCTGGAACACCTGCAAAAACATAAAACAAAATTAAGGACAGAATGCAAGAATGGGAGAAGCCTAAACTAAGGACCCTAAGCATAATTACTTATTAGTGTGACCTAAAAATCTAAAACACAAAGTCAAAGGGTTACACTATCAAGCCTATATAAGGGGGAGTGGGGCGGACGCGCCTCATTTCTTGATAGCCCTCGCCTGATGAAGACTAAGAAAAGTCGAAACGTTGCAACCGGGCTATCTTAAGGCTAATTTAAGCTAAAAATACTTACCTGCAGGATGTATCCTAATTTTTTGAACCACAGCTGGGCATTTGCTCAGCTGTTTATTAAAGGGCTAATCAGCCAAAGTATGGAGACTGGGATGGGGGATTAAACTAAATTTTAAGAAGTGGTGTGAGCAGACGGTGAAGGGAATCTAGAACTGAACTAAGTGTGATGGGATAGTGACCTGAGGGGAGAACCTAGCGACTCAGGGGATTTGTGAGCTGGGTTTGGGGGGGTTCCTCTGGAGGGGAGGTGAACCGCAGTATGGCCCGTGCCTGTCCCAGATCCACCAAGATTGGTGGATGTGGATTTAATTCTTTGAGCCTAACTCTGCCAGTGCCTGCTTGCGGATCTGCCCCTCTGGGGGGCCCCCTTGGCTCAGATCTGCCTGTCTGATGGCAAAGTGCCCAGCAGATCTGCCCGTTCATACCCAAAAGGGACCGGGTTTCTTAAACTTAAAACTCATGCTACATCTCTAAAAAGCCCAACTGAATGCTAATTGGATCAAACTCTAAGCTAAACCTCATTCTAGGAGCTAACACCAAAACAAAACCCTAAACCTAACCTAAATTGAACCCCAGTGGTGGAATTAACACTAATTTGGATATTACTATTGGCAAACTAACCTAACCAGACCCTAAACCTAACCGTCACTGGACTCTAATTGGAAAGCTAAAACCTAATTTGAGGAGCTAACCCTAAGATAAATTCTAACCCTTAAGCTAAACCTAAACCTAATTTGAGGAACTAACCCTAAGACAAATTTATTCTAATTTCTAACCCTAATTTGAACCCAAATTATCCCATACTAAACCCTAATTGGAACACTAACCCCATACAGACGGACACTTACCTTTGGAGTGGATACTTACCTCTGGACCTCTGGACATCTGGAACACCTGCAAAAACACAAAACAAAATTAAGGACAGAATGCAAGAATGGGAGAAGCCTAAACTAAGGACCCTAAGCATAATTACTTATTAGTGTGACCTAAAAATCTAAAACACAAAGTCAAAGGGTTACACTATCAAGCCTATATAAGGGGGAGTGGGGCGGACGCGCCTCATTTCTTGATAGCCCTCGCCTGATGAAGACTAAGAAAAGTCGAAACGTTGCAACCGGGCTATCTGAAGGCTAATTTAAGCTAAAAACACTTACCTGCAGGATGTATCCTAATTTTTTGAACCACAGCTGGGCATTTGCTCAGCTGTTTATTAAAGGGCTAATCGGCCAAAGTATGGTGACTGGGATGGGGGACTAAACTAAATTTTAAGAAGTGGTGTGAGCAGACGGTGAAGGGAATCTAGAACTGAACTAAGTGTGATGGGATAGTGACCTGAGGGGAGAACCTAGCGACTCAGGGGATTTGTGAGCTGGGTTTTTGGGGGGGTTCCTCTGGAGGGGAGGTGAACCGCAGTATGGCCCGTGCCTGTCCCAGATCCACCAAGATTGGTGGATGTGGATCTAATTCTTTGAGCCTAACTCTGCCAGTGCCTGCTTGCGGATCTGCCCCTCTGGGGGGCCCCCCTTGGCTCAGATCTGCCTGTCTGATGGCAAAGTGCCCAGCAGATCTGCCCGTTCATACCCAAAAGGGACCGGGTTTCTTAAACTTAAAACTCATGCTACATCTCTAAAAAGCCCAACTGAATGCTAATTGGATCAAACTCTAAGCTAAACCTCATTCTAGGAGCTAACACCAAAACAAAACCCTAAACCTAACCTAAATTGAACCCCAGTGGTGGAATTAACACTAATTTGGATATTACCATTGGCAAACTAACCTAACCAGACCCTAAACCTAACCGTCACTGGACTCTAATTGGAAAGCTAAAACCTAATTTGAGGAGCTAACCCTAAGATAAATTTTAACCCTTAAACTAAACCTAAACCTAATTTGAGGAACTAACCCTAAGACAAAGTTTATTCTAATTTCTAACCCTAATTTGAACCCAAATTATCCCATACTAAACCCTAATTGGAACACTAACCCCATACAGACGGACACTTACCTTTGGAGTGGATACTTACCTCTGGACCTCTGGACATCTGGAACACCTGCAAAAACACAAAACAAAATTAAGGACAGAATGCAAGAATGGGAGAAGCCTAAACTAAGGACCCTAAGCATAATTACTTATTAGTGTGACCTAAAAATCTAAAACACAAAGTCAAAGGGTTACACTATCAAGCCTATATAAGGGGGAGTGGGGCGGACGCGCCTCATTTCTTGATAGCCCTCGCCTGATGAAGACTAAGAAAAGTCGAAACGTTGCAACCGGGCTATCTGAAGGCTAATTTAAGCTAAAAACACTTACCTGCAGGATGTATCCTAATTTTTTGAACCACAGCTGGGCATTTGCTCAGCTGTTTATTAAAGGGCTAATCGGCCAAAGTATGGTGACTGGGATGGGGGACTAAACTAAATTTTAAGAAGTGGTGTGAGCAGACGGTGAAGGGAATCTAGAACTGAACTAAGTGTGATGGGATAGTGACCTGAGGGGAGAACCTAGCGACTCAGGGGATTTGTGAGCTGGGTTTTTGGGGGGGTTCCTCTGGAGGGGAGGTGAACCGCAGTATGGCCCGTGCCTGTCCCAGATCCACCAAGATTGGTGGATGTGGATCTAATTCTTTGAGCCTAACCCTAACCCTAACCCTAACCCTAACCCTAACCCTTGGGTCTGAAGGCTGTCCGAGAGGCATTTGACAAGTATCCGGACCCAACCCGACCGGACAGTGCATTATTAGAATTGTTACATCTAGGGTTAACTCGTAATGATTTTCAATTTAATGGTCAATGGTACTTGCAGGTTCAGGGCACAGCCATGGGCAAAACTTTTGCACCCTCGTATGCAAACATTTATATGGCGTCCTGGGAGGAGTCAGTCTTTTTGAAGTGTAATAAATTGCCCAGACTGTATCTACGCTTCCTGGATGACATCTTTGGGCTCTGGGAACACGGGGTGGAGGCCTTTGAGGAATTTGCACATATTTTAAATACACATCATACAACAATTTCCATTACTAGTAACTTACAGACACATAGTCTGGAATTTCTAGATACAGAAGTTTTATGGCGAATGGGCGGGAGATGGGAATGGGTGAGTTGGCCACTCGAGTATATTTTAAGAGCACGGACACTCATGCTCTGTTGCAAAAATCTTCCTATCACCCCAAGCACACTTTCAAGGGAATCATTAAATCTCAACTAATTAGATTCCGTCGTATCTGCTCCCTGGAGGAGGATGTGGAAGTGGCAACTAATACCCTCTTTGCAGCTTTAAGACCCAGAGGGTATTCACGCCGCTTTCTTAGATATGTTAAGGCAGAGGTTAAGCGTTCTTTTGATCAGTATAGGGGCGTGGGTGGAAGGGATGAGGGTGGAGGGAATTTGATCCCCTTCGTACAGACATATAACATACATCTGCTAGGGCTCAATAGACAGTTTAGGGGGAATTTTTGTGCCCTACAGGATCAGATTCCTGGTTTTAAAGAATATAGGCTGATTTCAGCCTATCGCAGGGGCCGAAACTTGCAGGACATCCTGGTTCATACCCGTCTTAATAAATCCCAGAGAGAAGAGTCTCCTTTTCTTACCTTAGCATATCTCCGTAATTCGGTGTCAGGGAAGGGACTACCCATTTATCAGACTGTAGGCCCTGATAGTAACAACGTGGTTTATGCTATTAAGTGTTTAACATGTGGTGCATTATATATCGGAGAGTCTAGACACTCTATGCGAGTTAGAGTTAAACAACATCTTTATTACATTAGACGACAGAAAGATAGGCTCCTATACAACCATTTCCAGATGCATCCAGTGGAACAGCTTAGGATCATTGGACTTCAATCAAACTTAAGGTGGGATGTTAAGGAGAGACAAAAATGTGAGAGATACTGGATTCTAAAACTCAATACCTTAGAACCTTGGGGTTTGAATGAAAAGTGGTAATATGCCATCTTCTGCCAGTTCTTATGTAATAATTATGTGCATATTGTGAATAAAGGAACTTGTTGTTTGGATCTCTGATCATTCTTGTCTTTGTGGGTTTCTCCACTTGAGGATCTTATTAATGGGCTTCTTACTTGGGAGATGGGGATTCCTTATTGTCCCAGGTAATTCTAGGGTTTTTTTAGGTTTTTCCTTTCCCTTTCCCCCACCCCCCCCCCTTTTTTTCTCTCTTCTTTTTGTTAGGTTCATTACTTTTTTATTTTTTTATTTAATAATAAGACTTCTTTTTCTTTCTTAAAAAAAAAAAAAAAAAAAAAAAAAAATTATTATTAAGGGGGATGGTTTGGGTATCTGGGAAAACTTAAATTTAATTAAAGGATATATAACCTTTATCCTGATTCTAACCCTAACCTACTCTGACCCATTGTAATCCTTCGTAGCTCAATAGGCTAGAGGGTTGTTTGATGAGTCAGCAGAGTTTGTAAACATGGGTTCGAGCCCAACAATTTGTATGGATCTCTTGGTTTTTCTTTTGGGGACTACCTAACAAAGTTTTAATGGTCATGGGGAATACTGGATGGACTCTCCCGGATGCTTATATAGTTTATTGGTGTTCTTTCTTTCCTAGAACAACCCCAACCCTTAACAACCCCCCCCCCTCCCTTTTTCCCTTTTTTCTCCTTTCCTCTTTTCCTTGACTTTGTAGTTCTGGGTACCTGGGTCCCCTTGGTAGGCTTGTGGGATGATAACAGACTATGATGTGGGGGACCGGAGTTCATATCTCCACCCGCCTATCTTTAAAAACATCTTTCACTTGTGGCCAGTACATTGATTTCTAACGACTCTAATTCTAACCTTAACCCGGGCCCGGTAGGGCATAGATTACTTTTGGATCTATTCCATGTACTGATCCTAACCCTAACCTAGGTTCAGTGGTGGCTCCTGATAGAGTAATGGAATGGCCATTGACTGCAATGTGGGAGTCCAGGGTTCACTTCCCAACCCACTCATCTTAAAAGATCACTTAAAAACATTTTCCACTTGGAGCCAATATATAGGATTGGGTCTCTTAGAACCTAACCCTAACTCTTATAGTCAATACATAGTCTTTGTTCTTAAAAACCTAATTAATCAGTGTTTTGTGGACTTAAAGATTATTATTTTTTTTTTTTATTTTATTTTATTTTTTTTTTTTTTTTTTTTTTTTTTTTTTTTTTTTTTTTCCCCCACTTTTTTAGGTTTCTATTCTCACCTTCTTTCTTTCTTTTGAATTATATATCCCCCAATAGAGTGATGGATTGACTTTGGACTGGGATGTGGGAGACCAGGGTTCACTTCCTGACCTGCTCATCTTAAAGATCACTTAAAAACACTTTCCACCTGTAGCCAGTACATAGGGCTTTGTCCCTCTCTCCCTAAAACCTAAACCCTTACCCCATCCTTATCCTAACCCCAATCCCAACCCCTACCCCTAATCCTAACCCCCTTACCTTACCCCACTAGGCGTTGGGCTTGCCTCGGACCCTCGTCCGGGGACTGGATGGGCTTCCCCCTTCCTCCTAACCCTAACCCTAACCCTAACCCTAACCCTAACCCCATGCCTTAACCTAACCCAAACCCTTACCCTAAATTTAACCCTAACCCCACACCTAAACCTAACCCAAACCCCTATCCTAAACCTAACCCCTTACCCAATTCCCTACCCTAACCTCAGCCCCTTACCCATGCCTAACCTAACCCCCATCCTAAACCTAACCCCAACACCTCAGTCCCTTACCCATACCTAACCTAACCCCCATCCTCAACCTAACCCCCATCCTAAACCTAACCCCAACACCTCAGCCCCTTACCCATACCTAACCTAACCCCCATCCTCAACCTAACCCCAACACCTAAAACCCCCCCCCCCCCCCCCCCCACTTACCTGTGATGGTGTCCTGGGCGCGGTCGGGTTTATGTTTTTCTCTCCTAACCCTAACCCTAACCCTAACCCTAACCCTTCCCCCAAAATAGGGTCACCAAAAGTAGATACCAATCGACTCCAAATGGCCTGAAACGTGCTTCTAACATATTTCTTTTTTTTTTTGACGTTTGGACTTAGAAAAATTTTCAACATTTTTCGTTAACATTGAAGTCAATGGGCGAAAACGGTTTTTCGTTAATATCTCCGGAACGGAAGGTCGTAGAGACTTAAAACCAAGATCCGCCTGCCCATTTTCGGGTGCGCTGAACACGCCAGACGTGGTCCCATGTCTTACGACCTTCCGTTCCGGAGATACGGCCAAAATAACGCTATTTCCGGGAATAGCTCCGCCCCCGAAGGAGTTACCGGATCGAGCGTCATATCAATGGAAAGGCCTGGGCACAAGGAATCCGGGAACTTGGAAGTATGTCTCTAGACCTTCCCAGCCGAAGCTATGGCCGAAAACTCCTATGGTAGGGGGTACCATAGGGGTTTTATCCCTATAACCCTAACCCTAACCCTAACCCTAACCCTAACCCTAACCCAAACCCTTACCCTAAACCTAACCCCTTACCCTATCCCCTATCCTAACCCTAACCTTAACCCTAACCCCATGCCTTAACCTAACCCAAACCCTTACCCTAAATTTAACCCTAACCCCACACCTAAACCTAACCCAAACCCCTATCCTAAACCTAACCCCTTACCCAATTCCCTACCCTAACCTCAGCCCCTTACCCATACCTAACCTAACCCCCATCCTAAACCTAACCCCAACACCTCAGTCCCTTACCCATACCTAACCTAACCCCATCCTCAACCTAACCCCCATCCTAAACCTAACCCCAACACCTCAGCCCCTTACCCATACCTAACCTAACCCCCATCCTCAACCTAACCCCAACACCAAACCCCCCCCCCCCCCCCCCCCCCCCCCCCCCCCCCCCACTTACCTGGTGATGGTGTCCTGGGCGCGGTCGGGTATTTATTTTTCTTTCCTAACCCTGAAGAGTACGCTGGAGTACGAAACGCGTCGCTAAAAAAGAGTTACCCAGCGGGAAGAGCTCAATAAGCTAAATTAAGCTAATCTAAACTAAATTAAGTCCCTATCAAGCCCTAAACCCTCCCTTTAAAGCTAAATTAAGCTAAACTAATAGGCTAACCCAAATTTGGACCTAACACTTACAATTACTAAGATAAATTAATTAGGCTAACCCCAATCTGGACCTAATTCTGACCCTAACCAACTAAACTAATTAGGCTAACCCCAATCTGGACCTAATTCTAATCCTAAAGGCTAAACCCAATCTGGACCTATTGCTAACCCTAACTAAAGGGATCAGTAAAGGCTACTGTAGCTAAAGGCTATCCCTAATCTGCCTTATTTTTATCTGTATGGAGACGTGAACTGGGGGTCTTCTTTTCTGATGGAGGGGCTAACCCTAATCTGCCTACTCTGCATGGGCATGGAGAGGTGAACTGGGGGTCTTAGGATATTCTCGGGGGGGGATAGTGAACCGGTGTATGGCCAGTGCCTAACCTGGGCCCACCTCGGTGGGCTAAGGATTTTTTCAAACCTAATCTTGCCCGTGCCTGCATCCGGATCTGCCCCCCCCGGGATGTCTGAGTGGCTAACCCTAATCTGCTCTGTATCTGTGTGGATGTGGATGTGAACTGGGGGTCTCTGAAGTTAAGAATTGTATGGCTAACCCTAATCTGCTTTGTATGGATGGGATTTGGATGTGAACTGGGAGTCTGGAGGTTATGGTGACCTGCAAAACAAAAGGATTAGTTAAAAAGGGTAAAAATGTAAAATTAAGGTTAATACTTACCTGTGGGAGAGGGGAAAGGAACCTAAATTAAGGACCTGTAAAATAAAAGACAAATTGGTCATTTAATAGGAGACTATATAAGAGGAGCCACACATTGAGCCCTCATTTTGAGCCTGGCATTCAAAGAAGCAACATGTCCAGACATGCCCCGCAGACGCTAGCGAAAGACACACTTTTAAGACACATTATGGGAACTCTTGCCAAGCCTGAAGAGTACGCAGGAGTACGAAACGCGTCGCTAAAAAAGAGTTACCCAGCGGGAAGAGCTCATTAAGCTAAATTAAGCTAAACTAATCTAAATTAAGTCTCTATCAAGCCCTAAATCCTCCCTTTAAAGCTAAATTAAGCTAAACTAATAGGCTAACCCAAATTTGGACCTAACACTTACCATTACTAAGACAAATTAATTAGGCTAACCCCAACCTGGACCTAATTCTGACCCTAACCAAACTAAACTAATTAGGCTAACCCCAATTCGGACCTAATTCTAATCCTAAAGGCTAAACCCAATCTGGACCTATTGCTAACCCTAACTAAAGGGATAAGTAAAGGCTACTGTGGCTAAAGGCTATCCCTAATCTGCCTTATTTTTATTTATATGGAGACGTGAACTGGGGGTCTTCTTTTCTAATGGAGGGGCTAACCCTAATCTGCCTACTCTGCATGGGCATGGAGAGGTGAACTGGGGGTCTTAGGATATTCTCGGGGGGGGATAGTGAACCGGTGTATGGCCAGTGCCTAACCTGGGCCCACCTCGGTGGGCTAGGGATTTTTTCAAACCTAATCTTGCCCGTGCCTGCATCCGGATCTGCCCCCCCCGGGATGTCTGAGTGGCTAACCCTAATCTGCTCTGTATCTGTGTGGATGTGGATGTGAACTGGGGGTCTCTGAAGTTAAGAATTGTATGGCTAACCCTAATCTGCTTTGTATGGATGGGATTTGGATGTGAACTGGGAGTCTGGAGGTTATGGTGACCTGCAAAACAAAAGGATTAGTTAAAAAGGGTAAAAATGTAAAATTAAGGTTAATACTTACCTGTGGGAGAGGGGAAAGGAACCTAAATTAAGGACCTGTAAAATAAAAGACAAATTGGTCATTTAATAGGAGACTATATAAGAGGAGCCACACATTGAGCCCTCATTTTGAGCCTGGCATTCAAAGAAGCAACATGTCCAGACATGCCCCGCAGACGCTAGCGAAAGACACACTTTTAAGACACATTATGGGAACTCTTGCCAAGCCTGAAGAGTACGCAGGAGTACGAAACGCGTCGCTAAAAAAGAGTTACCCAGCGGGAAGAGCTCATTAAGCTAAATTAAGCTAAACTAATCTAAATTAAGTCTCTATCAAGCCCTAAATCCTCCCTTTAAAGCTAAATTAAGCTAAACTAATAGGCTAACCCAAATTTGGACCTAACACTTACCATTACTAAGACAAATTAATTAGGCTAACCCCAACCTGGACCTAATTCTGACCCTAACCAAACTAAACTAATTAGGCTAACCCCAATTCGGACCTAATTCTAATCCTAAAGGCTAAACCCAATCTGGACCTATTGCTAACCCTAACTAAAGGGATAAGTAAAGGCTACTGTGGCTAAAGGCTATCCCTAATCTGCCTTATTTTTATTTATATGGAGACGTGAACTGGGGGTCTTCTTTTCTAATGGAGGGGCTAACCCTAATCTGCCTACTCTGCATGGGCATGGAGAGGTGAACTGGGGGTCTTAGGATATTCTCGGGGGGGGATAGTGAACCGGTGTATGGCCAGTGCCTAACCTGGGCCCACCTCGGTGGGCTAGGGATTTTTTCAAACCTAATCTTGCCCGTGCCTGCATCCGGATCTGCCCCCCCCGGGATGTCTGAGTGGCTAACCCTAATCTGCTCTGTATCTGTGTGGATGTGGATGTGAACTGGGGGTCTCTGAAGTTAAGAATTGTATGGCTAACCCTAATCTGCTTTGTATGGATGGGATTTGGATGTGAACTGGGAGTCTGGAGGTTATGGTGACCTGCAAAACAAAAGGATTAGTTAAAAAGGGTAAAAATGTAAAATTAAGGTTAATACTTACCTGTGGGAGAGGGGAAAGGAACCTAAATTAAGGACCTGTAAAATAAAAGACAAATTGGTCATTTAATAGGAGACTATATAAGAGGAGCCACACATTGAGCCCTCATTTTGAGCCTGGCATTCAAAGAAGCAACATGTCCAGACATGCCCCGCAGACGCTAGCGAAAGACACACTTTTAAGACACATTATGGGAACTCTTGCCAAGCCTGAAGAGTACGCAGGAGTACGAAACGCGTCGCTAAAAAAGAGTTACCCAGCGGGAAGAGCTCATTAAGCTAAATTAAGCTAAACTAATCTAAATTAAGTCTCTATCAAGCCCTAAATCCTCCCTTTAAAGCTAAATTAAGCTAAACTAATAGGCTAACCCAAATTTGGACCTAACACTTACCATTACTAAGACAAATTAATTAGGCTAACCCCAACCTGGACCTAATTCTGACCCTAACCAAACTAAACTAATTAGGCTAACCCCAATTCGGACCTAATTCTAATCCTAAAGGCTAAACCCAATCTGGACCTATTGCTAACCCTAACTAAAGGGATAAGTAAAGGCTACTGTGGCTAAAGGCTATCCCTAATCTGCCTTATTTTTATTTATATGGAGACGTGAACTGGGGGTCTTCTTTTCTAATGGAGGGGCTAACCCTAATCTGCCTACTCTGCATGGGCATGGAGAGGTGAACTGGGGGTCTTAGGATATTCTCGGGGGGGGATAGTGAACCGGTGTATGGCCAGTGCCTAACCTGGGCCCACCTCGGTGGGCTAGGGATTTTTTCAAACCTAATCTTGCCCGTGCCTGCATCCGGATCTGCCCCCCCCGGGATGTCTGAGTGGCTAACCCTAATCTGCTCTGTATCTGTGTGGATGTGGATGTGAACTGGGGGTCTCTGAAGTTAAGAATTGTATGGCTAACCCTAATCTGCTTTGTATGGATGGGATTTGGATGTGAACTGGGAGTCTGGAGGTTATGGTGACCTGCAAAACAAAAGGATTAGTTAAAAAGGGTAAAAATGTAAAATTAAGGTTAATACTTACCTGTGGGAGAGGGGAAAGGAACCTAAATTAAGGACCTGTAAAATAAAAGACAAATTGGTCATTTAATAGGAGACTATATAAGAGGAGCCACACATTGAGCCCTCATTTTGAGCCTGGCATTCAAAGAAGCAACATGTCCAGACATGCCCCGCAGACGCTAGCGAAAGACACACTTTTAAGACACATTATGGGAACTCTTGCCAAGCCTGAAGAGTACGCAGGAGTACGAAACGCGTCGCTAAAAAAGAGTTACCCAGCGGGAAGAGCTCATTAAGCTAAATTAAGCTAAACTAATCTAAATTAAGTCTCTATCAAGCCCTAAATCCTCCCTTTAAAGCTAAATTAAGCTAAACTAATAGGCTAACCCAAATTTGGACCTAACACTTACCATTACTAAGACAAATTAATTAGGCTAACCCCAACCTGGACCTAATTCTGACCCTAACCAAACTAAACTAATTAGGCTAACCCCAATTCGGACCTAATTCTAATCCTAAAGGCTAAACCCAATCTGGACCTATTGCTAACCCTAACTAAAGGGATAAGTAAAGGCTACTGTGGCTAAAGGCTATCCCTAATCTGCCTTATTTTTATTTATATGGAGACGTGAACTGGGGGTCTTCTTTTCTAATGGAGGGGCTAACCCTAATCTGCCTACTCTGCATGGGCATGGAGAGGTGAACTGGGGGTCTTAGGATATTCTCGGGGGGGGATAGTGAACCGGTGTATGGCCAGTGCCTAACCTGGGCCCACCTCGGTGGGCTAGGGATTTTTTCAAACCTAACCCTAACCCTAACCCTAACCCTAACCCTGGGCTTGCCTCGGACCCTCGTCCGGGGACTGGATGGGCTTCCCCCTTCCTCCTAACCTAACCCCAAACCCATCCCTTAACCTAACCCTATCCCTAAACCTAACCCATCCCTAAACCTAACCCTAACCCCCAACCTTACCCCACCCCTACCCCTAGCCTCACGCCTGGGCCTTTTTGCGATATCGGATAAACCCTAACCTAACCCTATCCTAAACCTAACCCCATCCCTAAACCTAACCCTAACCCCCAACCTTACCCCACCCCTAACCCCTAGCCTCGCGCCTGGCCTTTATGCGGCAGCGGTTAAACCCTAACCTAACCCTAGGGTATTGTTTTTCTTTCCTAACCCTAAACCCCAACAAGAACTCTACCTTGACGTTGGTGTTGGGGCTTACGCACTTAGGTGTAACCAAAGAGTTTACGCTAAAGAGTAACGCTAAATTTCCCCCAAAATAGGGTCACCAAAAGTAGGTACCAATCGACTCCAAATGGCCTGAAACGTGCTTCTAACATATTTCTTTTTTTTTTTTTGGCGTTTGGACTTAGAAAAATTTTCAACATTTTTCGTTAACATTGAAGTCAATGGGCGAAAACGGTTTTTCGTTAATATCTCCGGAACGGAAGGTCGTAGAGACTTGAAACCAAGATCCGCCTGCCCATTTTCGGGTGCGCTGAACACGCCAGACGTGGTCCCATGTCTCTACGACCTTCCGTTCCGGAGATACGGCCAAAATAACGCTATTTCCGGGAATAGCTCCGCCCCGAAGGAGTTACCGGATCGAGCGTCATATCAATGGAAAGGCCTGGGCACAAGGAATCCGGGGAACTTGGAAGTATGTCTCTAGGACTTCCCAGCCGAAGCTATGGCCGAAAACTCCTATGGTAGGGGGTACCATAGGGGGTTTTATCCCTATAACCTAACCCTAACCCTAACCCTAACCCTAACCCTAACCCTAACCCTAACCCTAACCCTAACCCTAACCCTAACCCTAACCCTAACCCTAACCCTAACCCTAACCTAACCCTAACCTAACCCTAACCCTAACCCTAACCCTTATGGAGGCAGCGGAAAACCCTAACCTAACCCTAACCCTAACCCTAACCCTAACCCTAACCCTAACCCTGGCTTGCCTCGGACCCTCGTCCGGGGACTGGATGGGCTTCCCCCTTCCTCCTAACCTAACCCCAAACCATCCTTAACCTAACCCTATCCCTAAACCTAACCCCATCCCTAAACCTAACCCTAACCCCCAACCTTACCCCACCCCTAACCCCTAGCCTCACGCCTGGGCCTTTTTGCGATATCGGATAAACCCTAACCTAACCCTATCCCTAAACCTAACCCCATCCCTAAACCTAACCCTAACCCCCAACCTTACCCCACCCCTAACCCCTAGCCTCGCGCCTGGCCTTTATGCGGCAGCGGTTAAACCCTAACCTAACCCTAGGGTATTGTTTTTCTTTCCTAACCCTAAACCCCAACAAGAACTCTACCTTGACGTTGGTGTTGGGGCTTACGCACTTAGGTGTAACCAAAGAGTTTACGCTAAAGAGTAACGCTAAATTCCCCCAAAATAGGGTCACCAAAAGTAGGTACCAATCGACTCCAAATGGCCTGAAACGTGCTTCTAACATATTTCTTTTTTTTTTTTGGCGTTTGGACTTAGAAAATTTTCAACATTTTTCGTTAACATTGAAGTCAATGGGCGAAACGGTTTTTCGTTAATATCTCCGGAACGGAAGGTCGTAGAGACTTGAACCAAATCCGCCGCCCATTTTCGGGTGCGCTGAACACGCCAGACGTGGTCCCATGTTCTACGACTTCCGTTCGGAGATACGGCCAAAATAACGCTATTTCCGGGAATAGCTCCGCCCCCGAGGAGTTACCGGATCGAGCGTCATATCAATGGAAAGGCCTGGCACAAGGAATCCGGGGAACTTGGAAGTATGTCTCAGGACCTTCCCAGCCGAAGCTATGGCCGAAAACTCCTATGGTAGGGGTACCATAGGGGGTTTTATCCCTATACCTAGGGTTAACCCTAACCTAACCCTAACCCTAACCCTAGGTGTAACCAAAGAGTTTACGCTAAAGAGTAACGTAAATTTCCCCAAAATAGGGTCACCAAAAGTAGGTACCAATCGACTCCAAATGGCCTGAAACGTGCTTCTAACATATTTCTTTTTTTTTTTTGGCGTTTGGACTTAGAAAAATTTTCAACATTTTTCGTTAACATTGAAGTCAATGGGCGAAAACGGTTTTTCGTTAATATCTCCGGAACGGAAGGTCGTAGAGACTTGAAACCAAGATCGCCTGCCCATTTTCGGGTGCGCTGAACACGCCAGACGTGGTCCCATGTCTCTACGACCTTCCGTTCCGGAGATACGGCCAAAATAACGCTATTTCCGGGAATAGCTCCGCCCCCGAAGGAGTTACCGGATCGAGCGTCATATCAATGGAAAGGCCTGGGCACAAGGAATCCGGGGAACTTGGAAGTATGTCTCTAGGACCTTCCCAGCCGAAGCTATGGCCGAAACTCCTATGGTAGGGGTACCATAGGGGGTTTATCCCTATAACCTAACCCTACCCTAACCCTAACCTAACCCTAACCCTAACCTAACCCTAGGGTATTGTTTTTCTTCCTAACCCTAAACCCCAACAAGAACTCTACCTTGACGTTGGTGTTGGGGCTTACGCACTTAGGTGTAACCAAAGAGTTTACGCTAAAGAGTAACGCTAAATTTCCCCCAAAATAGGGTCACCAAAAGTAGGTACCAATCGACTCCAAATGGCCTGAAACGTGCTTCTAACATATTTCTTTTTTTTTTTTGGCGTTTGGACTTAGAAAAATTTTCAACATTTTTCGTTAACATTGAAGTCAATGGGCGAAAACGGTTTTTCGTTAATATCTCCGGAACGGAAGGTCGTAGAGACTTGAAACCAAGATCCGCCTGCCCATTTTCGGGTGCGCTGAACACGCCAGACGTGGTCCCATGTCTCTACGACCTTCCGTTCCGGAGATACGGCCAAAATAACGCTATTTCCGGGAATAGCTCCGCCCCGAAGGAGTTACCGGATCGAGCGTCATATCAATGGAAAGGCCTGGGCACAAGGAATCCGGGGAACTTGGAAGTATGTCTCTAGGACCTTCCCAGCCGAAGCTATGGCCGAAAACTCCTATGGTAGGGGGTACCATAGGGGTTTTATCCTATAACTAACCCTACCTAACCCTAACCCTACCCTAACCAACCCTAACCCCTAACCCTAACCCTGGCTTGCCTCGGACCCTCGTCCGGGACTGGATGGCTTCCCCTTCTCCTAACTAACCCCAAACCCATCCCTTAACCTAACCCTATCCCTAAACCTAACCCCATCCCTAAACCTAACCCTAACCCCACCTTACCCCACCCCTAACCCCTAGCCTCACGCTGGGCCTTTTGCGATATCGGATAAACCCTAACCTAACCCTATCCCTAAACCTAACCCATCCCTAAACCTACCCTAACCCCCAACCTTACCCACCCCTAACCCCTAGCTCGCGCCTGGCCTTTATGCGGCAGCGGTTAAACCCTAACCTACCCTGGGTATTGTTTTCTTTCCTAACCCTAAACCCCAACAAGAACTCTACCTTGACGTTGGTGTGGGGCTTACGCACTTAGGTGTAACCAAAGAGTTTACGCTAAAGAGTAACGCTAAATTTCCCCCAAAATAGGGTCACCAAAAGTAGGTACCAATCGACTCCAAATGGCCTGAAACGTGCTTCTAACATATTTCTTTTTTTTTTTTGGCGTTTGGACTTAGAAAAATTTCAACATTTTTCGTTAACATTGAAGTCAATGGGCGAAAACGGTTTTTCGTTAATATCTCCGGAACGGAAGGTCGTAGAGACTTGAAACCAAGATCCGCCTGCCCATTTTCGGGTGCGCTGAACACGCCAGACGTGGTCCCATGTCTCTACGACCTCCGTTCCGGAGATACGGCCAAAATAACGCTATTTCCGGGAATAGCTCCGCCCCCGAGGAGTTACCGGATCGAGCGTCATATCAATGGAAAGGCCTGGGCACAAGGAATCCGGGGAACTTGGAAGTATGTCTCTAGGACCTTCCCAGCCGAAGCTATGGCCGAAAACTCCTATGGTAGGGGGTACCATAGGGGTTTATCCCTATAACCTAACCTAACCCTAACCCTAACCCTAACCTAACCTAACCTAACCCTAACCCTAACCTAACCCTAACCCTAACCCTGGGCTTGCCTCGGACCCTCGTCCGGGGACTGGATGGGCTTCCCCTTCCTCCTAACCTAACCCCAAACCCATCCCTTAACCTAACCTATCCCTAAACCTAACCCATCCCTAAACCTAACCCTAACCCCCAACCTTACCCCACCCCTAACCCCTAGCCTCACGCCTGGGCCTTTTTGCGATATCGGATAAACCCTAACCTAACCCTATCCCTAACCTAACCCCATCCCTAAACCTAACCCTAACCCCAACCTTACCCCACCCCTAACCCTAGCCTCGCGCCTGGGCCTTTATGCGGCAGCGGTTAAACCCTACCTAACCCTAGGGTATTGTTTTCTTTCCTAACCCTAAACCCCAACAAGAACTCTACCTTGACGTTGGTGTTGGGGCTTACGCACTTAGGTGTAACCAAAGAGTTTACGCTAAAGAGTAACGCTAAATTTCCCCCAAAATAGGGTCACCAAAAGTAGGTACCAATCGACTCCAAATGGCCTGAAACGTGCTTCTAACATATTTCTTTTTTTTTTTTGGCGTTTGGACTTAGAAAATTTTCAACATTTTTCGTTAACATTGAAGTCAATGGGCGAAAACGGTTTTTCGTTAATATTCCGGAACGGAAGGTCGTAGAGACTTGAAACCAAGATCCGCCTGCCCATTTTCGGGTGCGCTGAACACGCCAGACGTGGTCCCATGTCTCTACGACCTTCCGTTCCGGAGATACGGCCAAAATAACGCTATTCCGGGAATAGCTCCGCCCCCGAAGGAGTTACCGGATCGAGCGTCATATCAATGGAAAGGCCTGGGCACAAGGAATCCGGGGAACTTGGAAGTATGTCTCTAGGACCTTCCCAGCCGAAGCTATGGCCGAAAACTCCTATGGTAGGGGTACCATAGGGGTTTTATCCCTATAACCTAACCCTAACCCTAACCCTAACCCTAACCCTAACCCTAACCTAACCCTAACCCTAACCCTAACCCTAACCCTGGGCTTGCCTCGGACCCTCGTCCGGGGACTGGATGGGCTTCCCCTTCCTCCTAACCTAACCCCAAACCCATCCCTTAACCTAACCCTATCCCTAAACCTAACCCCATCCCTAAACCTAACCCTAACCCCCAACCTTACCCCACCCCTAACCCCTAGCCTCACGCCTGGGCCTTTTTGCGATATCGGATAAACCCTAACCTAACCCTATCCCTAAACCTAACCCCATCCCTAAACCTAACCCTAACCCCAACCTTACCCCACCCCTAACCCCTAGCCTCGCGCCTGGGCCTTTATGCGGCAGCGGTTAAACCCTAACCTAACCTAGGGTATTGTTTTTCTTTCCTAACCCTAAACCCCAACAAGAACTCTACCTTGACGTTGGTGTTGGGGCTTACGCACTTAGGTGTAACCAAAGAGTTTACGCTAAAGAGTAACGCTAAATTTCCCCCAAAATAGGGTCACCAAAAGTAGGTACCAATCGACTCCAAATGGCCTGAAACGTGCTTCTAACATATTTCTTTTTTTTTTTTGGCGTTTGGACTTAGAAAAATTTTCAACATTTTTCGTTAACATTGAAGTCAATGGGCGAAAACGGTTTTTCGTTAATATCTCCGGAACGGAAGGTCGTAGAGACTTGAAACCAAGATCCGCCTGCCCATTTTCGGGTGCGCTGAACACGCCAGACTGGTCCCATGTCTCTACGACCTTCCGTTCCGGAGATACGGCCAAAATAACGCTATTTCCGGAATAGCTCCGCCCCCGAAGGAGTTACCGGATCGAGCGTCATATCAATGGAAAGGCCTGGGCACAAGGAATCCGGGAACTTGGAAGTATGTCTCTAGGACCTTCCCAGCCGAAGCTATGGCCGAAAACTCCTATGGTAGGGGTACCATAGGGGGTTTTATCCCTATAACCTAACCCTAACCCTAACCCTAACCCTAACCCTAACCTAACCCTAACCCTAACCCTAACCCTAACCCTAACCCTGGGCTTGCCTCGGACCCTCGTCCGGGGACTGGATGGGCTTCCCCTTCCTCCTAACCTAACCCCAAACCCATCCCTTAACCTAACCCTATCCCTAAACCTAACCCCATCCCTAAACCTAACCCTAACCCCAACCTTACCCCACCCCTAACCCCTAGCCTCACGCCTGGGCCTTTTTGCGATATCGGATAAACCCTAACCTAACCCTATCCCTAAACCTAACCCCATCCCTAAACCTAACCCTAACCCCAACCTTACCCCACCCCTAACCCTAGCCTCGCGCCTGGGCCTTTATGCGGCAGCGGTTAAACCCTAACCTAACCTAGGGTATGTTTTTCTTTCCTAACCCTAAACCCCAACAAGAACTCTACCTTGACGTTGGTGTTGGGGCTTACGCACTTAGGTGTAACCAAAGAGTTTACGCTAAAGAGTAACGCTAAATTTCCCCCAAAATAGGGTCACCAAAAGTAGGTACCAATCGACTCCAAATGGCCTGAAACGTGCTTCTAACATATTTCTTTTTTTTTTTTGGCGTTTGGACTTAGAAAAATTTTCAACATTTTTCGTTAACATTGAAGTCAATGGGCGAAAACGGTTTTTCGTTAATATCTCCGGAACGGAAGGTCGTAGAGACTTGAAACCAAGATCCGCCTGCCCATTTTCGGGTGCGCTGAACACGCCAGACGTGGTCCCATGTCTCTACGACCTTCCGTTCCGGAGATACGGCCAAAATAACGCTATTTCCGGGAATAGCTCCGCCCCCGAAGGAGTTACCGGATCGAGCGTCATATCAATGGAAAGGCCTGGGCACAAGGAATCCGGGGAACTTGGAAGTATGTCTCTAGGACCTTCCCAGCCGAAGCTATGGCCGAAAACTCCTATGGTAGGGGGTACCATAGGGGTTTTATCCCTATAACCTAACCCTAACCCTAACCCTAACCCTAACCTAACCCTAACCTAACCCTAACCCTAACCCTAACCCTAACCCTAACCCTAACCCTAACCCTGGGCTTGCCTCGGACCCTCGTCCGGGGACTGGATGGGCTTCCCCCTTCCTCCTAACCTAACCCCAAACCCATCCCTTAACCTAACCCTATCCCTAAACCTAACCCCATCCCTAACCTAACCCTAACCCCCAACCTTACCCCACCCCTAACCCCTAGCCTCACGCCTGGGCCTTTTTGCGATATCGGATAAACCCTAACCTAACCCTATCCCTAAACCTAACCCCATCCCTAAACCTAACCCTAACCCCCAACCTTACCCCACCCCTAACCCCTAGCCTCGCGCCTGGGCCTTTATGCGGCAGCGGTTAAACCCTAACCTAACCCTAGGGTATTGTTTTTTCTTTCCTAACCCTAAACCCCAACAAGAACTCTACCTTGACGTTGGTGTTGGGGCTTACGCACTTAGGTGTAACCAAAGAGTTTACGCTAAAGAGTAACGCTAAATTTCCCCCAAAATAGGGTCACCAAAAGTAGGTACCAATCGACTCCAAATGGCCTGAAACGTGCTTCTAACATATTTCTTTTTTTTTTTGGCGTTTGGACTTAGAAAAATTTTCAACATTTTTCGTTAACATTGAAGTCAATGGGCGAAAACGGTTTTTCGTTAATATCTCCGGAACGGAAGGTCGTAGAGACTTGAAACCAAGATCCGCCTGCCCATTTTCGGGTGCGCTGAACACGCCAGACGTGGTCCCATGTCTCTACGACCTTCCGTTCCGGAGATACGGCCAAAATAACGCTATTTCCGGGAATAGCTCCGCCCCCGAAGGAGTTACCGGATCGAGCGTCATATCAATGGAAAGGCCTGGGCACAAGGAATCCGGGGAACTTGGAAGTATGTCTCTAGGACCTTCCCAGCCGAAGCTATGGCCGAAAACTCCTATGGTAGGGGGTACCATAGGGGGTTTTATCCCTATAACCTAACCTAACCTAACCCTAACCCTAACCCTAACCCTAACCCTAACCCTAACCCTAACCCTAACCCTAACCCTAACCCTAACCCTAACCCTAACCCTTATGGAGGCAGCGGAAAACCCTAACCTAACCCTAACCCTAACCCTAACCCTAACCCTAACCCTAACCCTGGGCTTGCCTCGGACCCTCGTCCGGGGACTGGATGGGCTTCCCCCTTCCTCCTAACCTAACCCCAAACCCATCCCTTAACCTAACCCTATCCCTAAACCTAACCCCATCCCTAAACCTAACCCTAACCCCAACCTTACCCCACCCCTAACCCCTAGCCTCACGCCTGGGCCTTTTTGCGATATCGGATAAACCCTAACCTAACCCTATCCCTAAACCTAACCCCATCCCTAAACCTAACCCTAACCCCAACCTTACCCCACCCCTAACCCCTAGCCTCGCGCCTGGGCCTTTATGCGGCAGCGGTTAAACCCTAACCTAACCCTAGGGTATTGTTTTTCTTTCCTAACCCTAAACCCCAACAAGAACTCTACCTTGACGTTGGTGTTGGGGCTTACGCACTTAGGTGTAACCAAAGAGTTTACGCTAAAGAGTAACGCTAAATTTCCCCCAAAATAGGGTCACCAAAAGTAGGTACCAATCGACTCCAAATGGCCTGAAACGTGCTTCTAACATATTTCTTTTTTTTTTTTGGCGTTTGGACTTAGAAAAATTTTCAACATTTTTCGTTAACATTGAAGTCAATGGGCGAAAACGGTTTTTCGTTAATATCTCCGGAACGGAAGGTCGTAGAGACTTGAAACCAAGATCCGCCTGCCCATTTTCGGGTGCGCTGAACACGCCAGACGTGGTCCCATGTCTCTACGACCTTCCGTTCCGGAGATACGGCCAAAATAACGCTATTTCCGGGAATAGCTCCGCCCCCGAAGGAGTTACCGGATCGAGCGTCATATCAATGGAAAGGCCTGGGCACAAGGAATCCGGGGAACTTGGAAGTATGTCTCTAGGACCTTCCCAGCCGAAGCTATGGCCGAAAACTCCTATGGTAGGGGGTACCATAGGGGGTTTTATCCCTATAACCTAACCCTAACCCTAACCCTAACCCTAACCCTAACCCTAGGTGTAACCAAAGAGTTTACGCTAAAGAGTAACGCTAAATTTCCCCCAAAATAGGGTCACCAAAAGTAGGTACCAATCGACTCCAAATGGCCTGAAACGTGCTTCTAACATATTTCTTTTTTTTTTTTGGCGTTTGGACTTAGAAAAATTTTCAACATTTTTCGTTAACATTGAAGTCAATGGCGAAAACGGTTTTTCGTTAATATCTCCGGAACGGAAGGTCGTAGAGACTTGAAACCAAGATCCGCCTGCCCATTTTCGGGTGCGCTGAACACGCCAGACGTGGTCCCATGTCTCTACGACCTTCCGTTCCGGAGATACGGCCAAAATAACGCTATTTCCGGGAATAGCTCCGCCCCCGAAGGAGTTACCGGATCGAGCTTCATATCAATGGAAAGGCCTGGGCACAAGGAATCCGGGGAACTTGGAAGTATGTCTCTAGGACCTTCCCAGCCGAAGCTATGGCCGAAAACTCCTATGGTAGGGGGTACCATAGGGGGTTTTATCCCTATAACCTAACCTAACCCTAACCCTAACCCTAACCCTAACCCTAACCTAACCCTAAGGTATTGTTTTTCTTTCCTAACCCTAAACCCCAACAAGAACTCTACCTTGACGTTGGTGTTGGGGCTTACGCACTTAGGTGTAACCAAAGAGTTTACGCTAAAGAGTAACGCTAAATTTCCCCCAAAATAGGGTCACCAAAAGTAGGTACCAATCGACTCCAAATGGCCTGAAACGTGCTTCTAACATATTTCTTTTTTTTTTTGGCGTTTGGACTTAGAAAAATTTTCAACATTTTTCGTTAACATTGAAGTCAATGGGCGAAAACGGTTTTTCGTTAATATCTCCGGAACGGAAGGTCGTAGAGACTTGAAACCAAGATCCGCCTGCCCATTTTCGGGTGCGCTGAACACGCCAGACGTGGTCCCATGTCTCTACGACCTTCCGTTCCGGAGATACGGCCAAAATAACGCTATTTCCGGGAATAGCTCCGCCCCCGAAGGAGTTACCGGATCGAGCGTCATATCAATGGAAAGGCCTGGGCACAAGGAATCCGGGGAACTTGGAAGTATGTCTCTAGGACCTTCCCAGCCGAAGCTATGGCCGAAAACTCCTATGGTAGGGGGTACCATAGGGGGTTTTATCCCTATAACCTAACCCTAACCCTAACCCTAACCCTAACCCTAACCTAACCCTAACCCTAACCCTAACCCTAACCCTAACCCTGGGCTTGCCTCGGACCCTCGTCCGGGGACTGGATGGGCTTCCCCCTTCCTCCTAACCTAACCCCAAACCCATCCCTTAACCTAACCCTATCCCTAAACCTAACCCCATCCCTAAACCTAACCCTAACCCCCAACCTTACCCCACCCCTAACCCCTAGCCTCACGCCTGGGCCTTTTTGCGATATCGGATAAACCCTAACCTAACCCTATCCCTAAACCTAACCCCATCCCTAAACCTAACCCTAACCCCCAACCTTACCCCACCCCTAACCCCTAGCCTCGCGCCTGGGCCTTTATGCGGCAGCGGTTAAACCCTAACCTAACCCTAGGGTATTGTTTTTCTTTCCTAACCCTAAACCCCAACAAGAACTCTACCTTGACGTTGGTGTTGGGGCTTACGCACTTAGGTGTAACCAAAGAGTTTACGCTAAAGAGTAACGCTAAATTTCCCCCAAAATAGGGTCACCAAAAGTAGGTACCAATCGACTCCAAATGGCCTGAAACGTGCTTCTAACATATTTCTTTTTTTTTTTTGGCGTTTGGACTTAGAAAAATTTTCAACATTTTTCGTTAACATTGAAGTCAATGGGCGAAAACGGTTTTTCGTTAATATCTCCGGAACGGAAGGTCGTAGAGACTTGAAACCAAGATCCGCCTGCCCATTTTCGGGTGCGCTGAACACGCCAGACGTGGTCCCATGTCTCTACGACCTTCCGTTCCGGAGATACGGCCAAAATAACGCTATTTCCGGGAATAGCTCCGCCCCCGAAGGAGTTACCGGATCGAGCGTCATATCAATGGAAAGGCCTGGGCACAAGGAATCCGGGGAACTTGGAAGTATGTCTCTAGGACCTTCCCAGCCGAAGCTATGGCCGAAAACTCCTATGGTAGGGGTACCATAGGGGGTTTTATCCCTATAACCTAACCCTAACCCTAACCCTAACCCTAACCCTAACCCTAACCTAACCCTAACCCTAACCCTAACCCTAACCCTAACCCTGGGCTTGCCTCGGACCCTCGTCCGGGACTGGATGGGCTTCCCCCTTCCTCCTAACCTAACCCCAAACCCATCCCTTAACCTAACCCTATCCCTAAACCTAACCCCATCCCTAAACCTAACCCTAACCCCCAACCTTACCCCACCCCTAACCCCTAGCCTCACGCCTGGGCCTTTTTGCGATATCGGATAAACCCTAACCTAACCCTATCCCTAAACCTAACCCCATCCCTAAACCTAACCCTAACCCCCAACCTTACCCCACCCCTAACCCCTAGCCTCGCGCCTGGGCCTTTATGCGGCAGCGGTTAAACCCTAACCTAACCCTAGGGTATTGTTTTTCTTTCCTAACCCTAAACCCCAACAAGAACTCTACCTTGACGTTGGTGTTGGGGCTTACGCACTTAGGTGTAACCAAAGAGTTTACGCTAAAGAGTAACGCTAAATTTCCCCCAAAATAGGGTCACCAAAAGTAGGTACCAATCGACTCCAAATGGCCTGAAACGTGCTTCTAACATATTTCTTTTTTTTTTTTGGCGTTTGGACTTAGAAAAATTTTCAACATTTTTCGTTAACATTGAAGTCAATGGGCGAAAACGGTTTTTCGTTAATATCTCCGGAACGGAAGGTCGTAGAGACTTGAAACCAAGATCCGCCTGCCCATTTTCGGGTGCGCTGAACACGCCAGACGTGGTCCCATGTCTCTACGACCTTCCGTTCCGGAGATACGGCCAAAATAACGCTATTTCCGGGAATAGCTCCGCCCCCGAAGGAGTTACCGGATCGAGCGTCATATCAATGGAAAGGCCTGGGCACAAGGAATCCGGGGAACTTGGAAGTATGTCTCTAGGACCTTCCCAGCCGAAGCTATGGCCGAAAACTCCTATGGTAGGGGGTACCATAGGGGGTTTTATCCCTATAACCTAACCCTAACCCTAACCCTAACCCTAACCCTAACCCTAACCTAACCCTAACCCTAACCCTAACCCTAACCCTGGGCTTGCCTCGGACCCTCGTCCGGGGACTGGATGGGCTTCCCCCTTCTCCTAACCTAACCCCAAACCCATCCCTTAACCTAACCCTATCCCTAAACCTAACCCCATCCCTAAACCTAACCCTAACCCCCAACCTTACCCCACCCCTAACCCTAGCCTCACGCCTGGGCCTTTTTGCGATATCGGATAAACCCTAACCTAACCCTATCCCTAAACCTAACCCCATCCCTAAACCTAACCCTAACCCCCAACCTTACCCCACCCCTAACCCCTAGCCTCGCGCCTGGGCCTTTATGCGGCAGCGGTTAAACCCTAACCTAACCCTAGGGTATTGTTTTTCTTTCCTAACCCTAAACCCCAACAAGAACTCTACCTTGACGTTGGTGTTGGGGCTTACGCACTTAGGTGTAACCAAAGAGTTTACGCTAAAGAGTAACGCTAAATTTCCCCCAAAATAGGGTCACCAAAAGTAGGTACCAATCGACTCCAAATGGCCTGAAACGTGCTTCTAACATATTTCTTTTTTTTTTTTGGCGTTTGGACTTAGAAAAATTTTCAACATTTTTCGTTAACATTGAAGTCAATGGGCGAAAACGGTTTTTCGTTAATATCTCCGGAACGGAAGGTCGTAGAGACTTGAAACCAAGATCCGCCTGCCCATTTTCGGGTGCGCTGAACACGCCAGACGTGGTCCCATGTCTCTACGACCTTCCGTTCCGGAGATACGGCCAAAATAACGCTATTTCCGGGAATAGCTCCGCCCCCGAAGGAGTTACCGGATCGAGCGTCATATCAATGGAAAGGCCTGGGCACAAGGAATCCGGGGAACTTGGAAGTATGTCTCTAGGACCTTCCCAGCCGAAGCTATGGCCGAAAACTCCTATGGTAGGGGGTACCATAGGGGGTTTTATCCCTATAACCTAACCCTAACCCTAACCCTAACCTAACCCTAACCTAACCCTAACCCTAACCCTAACCCTAACCCTAACCCTGGGCTTGCCTCGGACCCTCGTCCGGGACTGGATGGGCTTCCCCCTTCCTCCTAACCTAACCCCAAACCCATCCCTTAACCTAACCCTATCCCTAAACCTAACCCCATCCCTAAACCTAACCCTAACCCCCAACCTTACCCCACCCTAACCCCTAGCCTCACGCCTGGGCCTTTTTGCGATATCGGATAAACCCTAACCTAACCCTATCCCTAAACCTAACCCCATCCCTAAACCTAACCCTAACCCCAACCTTACCCCACCCCTAACCCCTAGCCTCGCGCCTGGGCCTTTATGCGGCAGCGGTTAAACCCTAACCTAACCCTAGGGTATTGTTTTTCTTTCCTAACCCTAAACCCCAACAAGAACTCTACCTTGACGTTGGTGTTGGGGCTTACGCACTTAGGTGTAACCAAAGAGTTTACGCTAAAGAGTAACGCTAAATTTCCCCCAAAATAGGGTCACCAAAAGTAGGTACCAATCGACTCCAAATGGCCTGAAACGTGCTTCTAACATATTTCTTTTTTTTTTTTGGCGTTTGGACTTAGAAAAATTTTCAACATTTTTCGTTAACATTGAAGTCAATGGGCGAAAACGGTTTTTCGTTAATATCTCCGGAACGGAAGGTCGTAGAGACTTGAAACCAAGATCCGCCTGCCCATTTTCGGGTGCGCTGAACACGCCAGACGTGGTCCCATGTCTCTACGACCTTCCGTTCCGGAGATACGGCCAAAATAACGCTATTTCCGGGAATAGCTCCGCCCCCGAAGGAGTTACCGGATCGAGCGTCATATCAATGGAAAGGCCTGGGCACAAGGAATCCGGGGAACTTGGAAGTATGTCTCTAGGACCTTCCCAGCCGAAGCTATGGCCGAAAACTCCTATGGTAGGGGTACCATAGGGGGTTTTATCCCTATAACCTAACCCTAACCCTAACCCTAACCCTAACCCTAACCTAACCCTAACCCTAACCCTAACCCTAACCCTAACCCTAACCCTAACCCTGGGCTTGCCTCGGACCCTCGTCCGGGACTGGATGGGCTTCCCCCTTCCTCCTAACCTAACCCCAAACCCATCCCTTAACCTAACCCTATCCCTAAACCTAACCCCATCCCTAAACCTAACCCTAACCCCCAACCTTACCCCACCCCTAACCCCTAGCCTCACGCCTGGGCCTTTTTGCGATATCGGATAAACCCTAACCTAACCCTATCCCTAAACCTAACCCCATCCCTAAACCTAACCCTAACCCCCAACCTTACCCCACCCCTAACCCTAGCCTCGCGCCTGGGCCTTTATGCGGCAGCGGTTAAACCCTAACCTAACCCTAGGGTATTGTTTTTCTTTCCTAACCCTAAACCCCAACAAGAACTCTACCTTGACGTTGGTGTTGGGGCTTACGCACTTAGGTGTAACCAAAGAGTTTACGCTAAAGAGTAACGCTAAATTTCCCCCAAAATAGGGTCACCAAAAGTAGGTACCAATCGACTCCAAATGGCCTGAAACGTGCTTCTAACATATTTCTTTTTTTTTTTTGGCGTTTGGACTTAGAAAAATTTTCAACATTTTTCGTTAACATTGAAGTCAATGGGCGAAAACGGTTTTTCGTTAATATCTCCGGAACGGAAGGTCGTAGAGACTTGAAACCAAGATCCGCCTGCCCATTTTCGGGTGCGCTGAACACGCCAGACGTGGTCCCATGTCTCTACGACCTTCCGTTCCGGAGATACGGCCAAAATAACGCTATTTCCGGGAATAGCTCCGCCCCCGAAGGAGTTACCGGATCGAGCGTCATATCAATGGAAAGGCCTGGGCACAAGGAATCCGGGGAACTTGGAAGTATGTCTCTAGGACCTTCCCAGCCGAAGCTATGGCCGAAAACTCCTATGGTAGGGGGTACCATAGGGGGTTTTATCCCTATAACCTAACCCTAACCCTAACCCTAACCCTAACCCTAACCCTACCCTATCCCTAAACCTAACCCTAACCCTATCCCTAAACCTAACCCTACCCCTAAACCTAACCCTAACCCTAACCCCATCCCTAAACCTAACCCCAACCCTTACCCTACCCCTAGCTTCGCGCCCAGGCCCTTATGGAGGCAGCGGAAAACCCTAACCTAACCCTAACCCTAACCCTAACCCTAACCCTAACCCTAACCCTGGCTTGCCTCGGACCTCGTCCGGGGACTGGATGGGCTTCCCCCTTCCTTCCTAACCTAACCCCAAACCCATCCCTTAACCTAACCCTATCCCTAAACCTAACCCCATCCCTAAACCTAACCCTAACCCCAACTTACCCACCCCTAACCCCTAGCCTCACGCCTGGGCCTTTTTGCGATATCGGATAAACCCTAACCTAACCCTATCCCTAAACCTAACCCCATCCCTAAACCTAACCCTAACCCCAACCTTACCCACCCCTAACCCCTAGCCTCGCGCCTGGGCCTTTATGCGGCAGCGGTTAAACCCTAACCTAAACCCTAGGGTATTGTTTTTCTTTCCTAACCCTAAACCCCAACAAGAACTCTACCTTGACGTTGGTGTTGGCTTACGCACTTAGGTGTAACCAAAGAGTTTACGCTAAAGAGTAACGCTAAATTTCCCCCAAAATAGGGTCACCAAAAGTAGGTACCAATCGACTCCAAATGGCCTGAAACGTCTTCTAACATATTTCTTTTTTTTTTTTGGCGTTGGACTTAGAAAAATTTTCAACATTTTTCGTTAACATGAAGTCAATGGCGAAAACGGTTTTTCGTTAATATCTCCGGAACGGAAGGTCGTAGAGACTTGAAACCAAGATCCGCCTGCCCATTTTCGGGTGCGCTGAACACGCCAGACGTGGTCCCATGTCTCTACGACCTTCCGTTCCGGAGATACGGCCAAAATAACGCTATTTCCGGGAATAGCTCCGCCCCCGAAGGAGTTACGGATCGAGCGTCATATCAATGGAAAGGCCTGGCACAAGGAATCCGGGAACTTGGAAGTATGTCTCTAGGACCTCCCAGCCGAAGCTATGGCCGAAAACTCCTATGGTAGGGGGTACCATAGGGGGTTTTATCCCTATAACCTAACCCTAACCCTAACCTAACCCTAACCCTAACCCTAGGAACTTGACAAACTGGGATACAAAGACCCTACAAAGGCACAAGAACTCTGCGACATAGCAATTAAAAGAGCCAAACACAACCGAGGCTCAAGACTAAAGGAGAAAACCATCACCCAAGCAGAAGATCTAATTTTGAATTTCATTGGGAGTAACACAGATCACCCTAATGCACCAAATAACTGCATGACAGACATAATTGAAGACATGCTAACACCAACTAACTCCATGACGAACCTCACTACAACAGATACAACAGATACAACAACTACACAGGCAAACACATCAAAACAAGAGGAGCAGGCAACACAAACACTAATTAATACAACACAACAAATACATGCAACTGTATGTGATGACCTACTGACACAAATGCTAACTAACGCTACACAACAAGCACGTGCAACTGCACTAGAACATCTACAGACACCAACATCACCAGATAGGACTACAGACACAACTACCAAGACGACACCGACAAGACAAACAAACACAACTACAAAAGATAGCCCTCCTTTAACACCAGAACACAACACCAACACAATTCTACACACACCAGACACAACTCAATTAGCACCATATACACCTAAACAGACAACACCCCCATCTCATAACACACCACATCCACCAGACACAGCACCTAAACTACTCCCACAAAATCAAAACACACACAACCTATCATTTGAAACACCACATAAAGTCAACACACATCCAGACATACAACACAAGATTGAAAAGTGGAAACGAACACATTGGACGGAACATTTCAAACCAAGGACCACAAGACAGAATAAATAAACCATACTTACCTGGCAAACACTTACCTCTGGAAGGACCGTGCTACAAACCGTGCCTCCCCAGGACCAAAGTGCGCGAAGCTAACCACCATACCCATTCCCCTTCCCTATGCCTAAACCTAACCCTCCTCCCCTATGCCTAAACCTAACCTTATACCTAAACCTAACCCCAATCCCATCCCTAACCCTAACCCCTAACCCTACCCTATCCCTAAACCTAACCCTAACCCTATCCCTAAACCTAACCCTATCCCTAAACCTAACCCTACCCCTAAACCTAACCCTAACCCTAACCCCATCCCTAAACCTAACCCCAACCCCTTACCCTACCCCTAGCTTCGCGCCCAGGCCCTTATGGAGGCAGCGGAAAACCCTAACCTAACCGGCCAGTTTTCCTCCAGAAAATTGTGTAGCCTCACCAAGTCAGTATTTTAAAACTATATTACATAATATATAAAACCATCAAATAACTATATAACACATATGAATGCACACAACACAGGATTCGCCAGAAAACAACTTTATTGCACGATACAACTCATCAACCACAAATCTAACACATTAGCCTTCTTTACTCACAGATTTAAAAACATATAATTTACTTACATAATCTTAACTACATACTTACACAACACAAAAATAATCACAACTCATTTACCACCTACACTGAGACCCTACCCTAATTCATTACATCACCATTTTATAAGATTAAAGACATTAACTAACATAATTCATACTTAATTTTATTCTATCATATCTTACTACCATCTAACAAGATTAATAATATTGACAAACATAGATTAATACATATACACCCTTAAATATCATTACTTACCTTACTTACATTGAGCAGCAGAAAAACCGATGGGAGGGGCTACCACACTATATAAAGGGGAGCTCCTCCAGACTCACTCATTCTCTCACCAACTGCAGAACAGACAACACATGCAAACTGACTCTCTCTCACTTCCATTTAAAACACAACACTCAAGCAAGTCTGCCTGAAGAAGATTCTCCTAAGAATCGAAACGCGTCGCGAAAGGCTTGCTTAGATCACCTACACACACAAAAAACACACAAGAAAAAGATAAAAAGACATAAAAAAATTACAAAACACAAAAAAGATTACAAAAAAAGTTTTACTTCACCACTTTATTTCTTATACACACAGATTAAACCCTACACGAGCACACTTCACTACACAGAACTAAGATTACACCACCAACTAACACTAACAATGATCAACCAGGACGGATGGACCACAGTACGATACGGGCGTAAACACCGCCAAACACTACTGGACAGGGGAACTAAACCTACTTACAACCAAATGGACAGAAACTACACTACATACACACACTGGAACCAAACTCCATGGATACACTACAATAACTCACAAAACACTCACAACTACAACTCACAAAACACACACTACAGAACCTATGCAGAAGTAACAGCAACACCGACACCTACCTTCAAGACTTGGGGCAACAATTGGCAAAGACAAGGTCCCATTTACTCATATCAAACACAACAACTAAACCTAAACCATCACAGCTATGGACACAAACAAAAACCGACATTACACCAAAACTTAACACAACCAGACATGAACAACGGGACACGACAGACACAGAAAACTACGACACAACAAACACTGACCCTCAAGATAAAGAAACCCTAATCATAATGGGAAGAATTATTACTCTCAAACATCACCTAAACAACATCTCTGAAGACTTTGAGCTGGTGGAACCGCAGGGGCTAACCAAGATGGTCAAATATCTAACAGACAACATAAAACCAGGCCTACCTGACGACAAGATTAAACAACAGATACGAAACAACGCACAAAACTGGTCACAAACTACCTTGAAAATGTTACATGAACACTACGACAATACACTGGATGAGGAACTTGACAAACTGGGATACAAAGACCCTACAAAGGCACAAGAACTCTGCGACATAGCAATTAAAAGAGCCAAACACAACCGAGGCTCAAGACTAAAGGAGAAAACCATCACCCAAGCAGAAGATCTAATTTTGAATTTCATTGGGAGTAACACAGATCACCCTAATGCACCAAATAACTGCATGACAGACATAATTGAAGACATGCTAACACCAACTAACTCCATGACGAACCTCACTACAACAGATACAACAGATACAACAACTACACAGGCAAACACATCAAAACAAGAGGAGCAGGCAACACAAACACTAATTAATACAACACAACAAATACATGCAACTGTATGTGATGACCTACTGACACAAATGCTAACTAACGCTACACAACAAGCACGTGCAACTGCACTAGAACATCTACAGACACCAACATCACCAGATAGGACTACAGACACAACTACCAAGACGACACCGACAAGACAAACAAACACAACTACAAAAGATAGCCCTCCTTAACACCAGAACACAACACCAACACAATTCTACACACACCAGACACAACTCAATTAGCACCATATACACCTAAACAGACAACACCCCATCTCATAACACACCACATCCACCAGACACAGCACCTAAACTACTCCCACAAAATCAAAACACACACAACCTATCATTTGAAACACCACACAAAGTCAACACACATCCAGACATACAACACAAGATTGAAAAGTGGAAACGAACACATTGGACGGAACATTTCAAACCAAGGACCACAAGACAGAATAAATAAACCATACTTACCTGGCAAACACTTACCTCTGGAAGGACCGTGCTACAAACCGTGCCTCCCCAGGACCAAAGTGCGCGAAGCTAACCACCATACCCATTCCCCTTCCCTATGCCTAAACCTAACCCTCCTCCCCTATGCCTAAACCTAACCTTATACCTAAACCTAACCCCAATCCCATCCCTAACCCTAACCCCTAACCCTACCCTATCCCTAAACCTAACCCTAACCCTATCCCTAAACCTAACCCTATCCCTAAACCTAACCCTACCCCTAAACCTAACCCTAACCCTAACCCCATCCCTAAACCTAACCCCAACCCCTTACCCTACCCCTGCTTCGCGCCCAGGCCCTTATGGAGGCAGCGGAAACCCTAACCTAACCGGCCAGTTTTCCTCCAGAAAATTGTGTAGCCTCACCAAGTCAGTATTTTAAAACTATATTACATAATATATAAAAAACCATCAAATAACTATATAACACATATGAATGCACACAACACAGGGATTCGACCAGAAAACAACTTTATTGCACGATACAACTCATCAACCACAAATCTAACACATATAGCCTTCTTTACTCACAGATTTAAAAACATCATAATTTACTTACATAATCTTAACCTACATACTTACACAACACAAAAATAATCACAACTCATTTACCACCTACACTGAGACCCTACCCTAATTCATTACATCACCATTTTATAAGATTAAAGACATTAACTAACATAATTCATACTTAATTTTATTCTATCATATCTTACTACCATCTAACAAGATTAATAATATTGACAAACATAGATTAATACATATACACCCTTAAATATCATTACTTACCTTACTTACATTGAGCAGCAGAAAAACCGATGGGAGGGGCTACCACACTATATAAAGGGGAGCTCCTCCAGACTCACTCATTCTCTCACCAACTGCAGAACAGACAACACATGCAAACTGACTCTCTCTCACTTCCATTTAAAACACAACACTCAAGCAAGTCTGCCTGAAGAAGATTCTCCTAAGAATCGAAACGCGTCGCGAAAGGCTTGCTTAGATCACCTACACACACAAAAAACACACAAGAAAAAGATAAAAAGACATAAAAAAATTACAAAACACAAAAAAGATTACAAAAAAAGTTTTACTTCACCACTTTATTTCTTATACACACAGATTAAACCCTACACGAGCACACTTCACTACACAGAACTAAGATTACACCACCAACTAACACTAACAATGATCAACCAGGACGGATGGACCACAGTACGATACGGGCGTAAACACCGCCAAACACTACTGGACAGGGGAACTAAACCTACTTACAACCAAATGGACAGAAACTACACTACATACACACACTGGAACCAAACTCCATGGATACACTACAATAACTCACAAAACACTCACAGCTACAACTCACAGAGCACACACTACAGAACCTATGCAGAAGTAACAGCAACACCGACACCTACCTTCAAGACTTGGGGCAACAATTGGCAAAGACAAGGTCCCATTTACTCATATCAAACACAACAACTAAACCTAAACCATCACAGCTATGGACACAAACAAAAACCGACATTACACCAAAACTTAACACAACCAGACATGAACAACGGGACACGACAGACACAGAAAACTACGACACAACAAACACTGACCCTCAAGATAAAGAAACCCTAATCATAATGGGAAGAATTATTACTCTCAAACATCACCTAAACAACATCTCTGAAGACTTTGAGCTGGTGGAACCGCAGGGACTAACCAAGATGGTCAAATATCTAACAGACAACATAAAACCAGGCCTACCTGACGACAAGATTAAACAACAGATACGAAACAACGCACAAAACTGGTCACAAACTACCTTGAAAATGTTACATGAACACTACGACAATACACTGGATGAGGAACTTGACAAACTGGGATACAAAGACCCTACAAAGGCACAAGAACTCTGCGACATAGCAATTAAAAGAGCCAAACACAACCGAGGCTCAAGACTAAAGGAGAAAACCATCACCCAAGCAGAAGATCTAATTTTGAATTTCATTGGGAGTAACACAGATCACCCTAATGCACCAAATAACTGCATGACAGACATAATTGAAGACATGCTAACACCAACTAACTCCATGACGAACCTCACTACAACAGATACAACAGATACAACAACTACACAGGCAAACACATCAAAACAAGAGGAGCAGGCAACACAAACACTAATTAATACAACACAACAAATACATGCAACTGTATGTGATGACCTACTGACACAAATGCTAACTAACGCTACACAACAAGCACGTGCAACTGCACTAGAACATCTACAGACACCAACATCACCAGATAGGACTACAGACACAACTACCAAGACGACACCGACAAGACAAACAAACACAACTACAAAAGATAGCCCTCCTTTAACACCAGAACACAACACCAACACAATTCTACACACACCAGACACAACTCAATTAGCACCATATACACCTAAACAGACAACACCCCCATCTCATAACACACCACATCCACCAGACACAGCACCTAAACTACTCCCACAAAATCAAAACACACACAACCTATCATTTGAAACACCACACAAAGTCAACACACATCCAGACATACAACACAAGATTGAAAAGTGGAAACGAACACATTGGACGGAACATTTCAAACCAAGGACCACAAGACAGAATAAATAAACCATACTTACCTGGCAAACACTTACCTCTGGAAGGACCGTGCTACAAACCGTGCCTCCCCAGGACCAAAGTGCGCGAAGCTAACCACCATACCCATTCCCCTTCCCTATGCCTAAACCTAACCCTCCTCCCCTATGCCTAAACCTAACCTTATACCTAAACCTAACCCCAATCCCATCCCTAACCCTAACCCCTAACCCTACCCTATCCCTAAACCTAACCCTAACCCTATCCCTAAACCTAACCCTACCCCTAAACCTAACCCTAACCCTAACCCCATCCCTAAACCTAACCCCAACCCCTTACCCTACCCCTAGCTTCGCGCCCAGGCCCTTATGGAGGCAGCGGAAAACCCTAACCTAACCCTAACCCTAACCCTAACCCTAACCCTAACCCTAACCCTAACCCTGGCTTGCCTCGGACCCTCGTCCGGGACTGGATGGGCTTCCCCTTCCTCCTAACCTAACCCCAAACCATCCCTTAACCTAACCCTATCCCTAAACCTAACCCCATCCCTAAACCTAACCCTAACCCCAACTTACCCCCTAACCCTAGCCTCACGCCTGGCCTTTTGCGATATCGGATAACCCTAACCTAACCTATCCCTAAACCTAACCCATCCCTAAACCTAACCCTAACCCCAACCTTACCCCACCCTAACCCCTAGCTCGCGCCTGGGCCTTTATGCGGCAGCGGTTAAACCCTAACCTAACCCTAGGGTATTGTTTTTCTTTCCTAACCCTAAACCCCAACAAGAACTCTACCTTGACGTTGGTGTTGGGGCTTACGCACTTAGGTGTAACCAAAGAGTTTACGCTAAAGAGTAACGCTAAATTTCCCCCAAAATAGGGTCACCAAAAGTAGGTACCAATCGACTCCAAATGGCCTGAAACGTGCTTCTAACATATTTCTTTTTTTTTTTTGGCGTTTGGACTTAGAAAAATTTTCAACATTTTTCGTTAACATTGAAGTCAATGGGCGAAAACGGTTTTTCGTTAATATCTCCGGAACGGAAGGTCGTAGAGACTTGAAACCAAGATCCGCCTGCCCATTTTCGGGTGCGCTGAACACGCCAGACGTGGTCCCATGTCTCTACGACCTTCCGTTCCGGAGATACGGCCAAAATAACGCTATTTCCGGGAATAGCTCCGCCCCGAAGGAGTTACCGGATCGAGCGTCATATCAATGGAAAGGCCTGGGCACAAGGAATCCGGGGAACTTGGAAGTATGTCTCTAGGACCTTCCCAGCCGAAGCTATGGCCGAAAACTCCTATGGTAGGGGGTACCATAGGGGGTTTTATCCCTATAACCTAACCCTAACCCTAACCCTAACCCTAACCCTAACCCTAACCAAGTCTAAGCTAAATCTAGCCCCAATGCCTAAACCTAACCCTTACCCACTCACCTACCTCTAACCCCTAAGCCCTAAATTCTACACCTAGCCCTAGCCCTACCCTAACCCTAACCTTAACCCCTACCCAACCCACTAAACCCTAAATTTTCTACCCCAAAATTGGCTAAACTAAACCCTTGCTAATCTATGCTAAGTCTAAACCCTATCTAAGGCCCAGTTTGGCAGAAAAAGTGTGGTTCTAATTAAACTAAAATCTAAATCTAAGGGGGACTAACTAAACTAAACTCTAACCCAATAAGTGGCTAAGAAACCATACTTCTAACTTAAATTAAAATTAAATCTAAAAGGGGACTAAGCTAAACTAAACTCTAAGCCTAAAAATGGCAACAAATTATACTTACCTTATTAAGATGAACACCAAACGCAAGGGTATAAAAGGAACGCATGGGGAGAATAAGCTCACTTACAGCCCGGAGCCTGATGAAGACACAACCAGATGTCGAAACGTTGCAACAGGGCTAAGTGACATAATTAGCTAAGACACAATTTGTCTAATTTTTTGAACCTGAATGGCTAACTTGCCTTCAATGTGGGAACTGGGAGGCAGGGAGGGATGGGTATAAGGGATCATTGGTAGTTGGGAGGGGGGAGGATAAGGTGAATAGTGGTGTGAGTGTACGGTGTGGGGAGTTGGGAAGAGGGAGATGGGATGTTTATTAAGCCCAGTTGGGGATAGTGAACTGGCGGTCACTCTGAGCGTCTCAGAAGGATGTGAACCGTGTAAGGGAGATGTTCTCTGGAGGGGAAGTTCTCCAGAGGGGAGAGGTGACGAATGTGTAAGGACCGTGCCTAACCTGTGCAGCACTTCGGTGAGGCCAGGGTCTTTTCTAACCTAATCCTGCCTGTGCCTACACATAGCTCTGCTTCTCTGGGGGCATTAACCTGCACGGATCTGCCTTCTGATGGCAAGGAGCCCAATAGATCTGCCTCGCTAGGCCCAAAGAACCCTAGGCTACCCCTATGTCTAAGCTAAATCTAGCCCCAATGCCTAAACCTAACCCTTACCCACTCACCTACCTCTAACCCCTAAGCCCTAAATTCTACACCTAGCCCTAGCCCCTACCCTAACCCTAACCTTAACCCCTACCCAACCCACTAAACCCTAAATTTTCTACCCCAAAATTGGCTAAACTAAACCCTTGCTAATCTATGCTAAGTCTAAACCCTATCTAAGGCCCAGTTTGGCAGAAAAAGTGTGGTTCTAATTAAACTAAAATCTAAATCTAAGGGGGACTAACTAAACTAAACTCTAACCCAATAAGTGGCTAAGAAACCATACTTCTAACTTAAATTAAAATTAAATCTAAAAGGGGACTAAGCTAAACTAAACTCTAAGCCTAAAAATGGCAACAAATTATACTTACCTTATTAAGATGAACACCAAACGCAAGGGTATAAAAGGAACGCATGGGGAGAATAAGCTCACTTACAGCCCGGAGCCTGATGAAGACACAACCAGATGTCGAAACGTTGCAACAGGGCTAAGTGACATAATTAGCTAAGACACAATTTGTCTAATTTTTTGAAACCTGAATGGCTAACTTGCCTTCAATGTGGGAACTGGGGGGCAGGGAGGGATGGGTATAAGGGATCATTGGTAGTTGGGAGGGGGGAGGATAAGGTGAATAGTGGTGTGAGTGTACGGTGTGGGGAG
The DNA here is from genome assembly GCA_015244755.2 of Tenualosa ilisha. Taxonomy (NCBI): domain Eukaryota; kingdom Metazoa; phylum Chordata; class Actinopteri; order Clupeiformes; family Clupeidae; genus Tenualosa; species Tenualosa ilisha. The sequence continues at coordinate 1,401 of PYXC01001593.1, read as the reverse complement.
TTGGGAAGAGGGAGATGGGATGTTTATTAAGCCCAGTTGGGGATAGTGAACTGGCGGTCACTCTGAGCGTCTCAGAAGGATGTGAACCGTGTAAGGGAGATGTTCTCTGGAGGGGAAGTTCTCCAGAGGGGAGAGGTGACGAATGTGTAAGGACCGTGCCTAACCTGTGCAGCACTTCGGTGAGGCCAGGGTCTTTTCTAACCTAATCCTGCCTGTGCCTACACATAGCTCTGCTTCTCTGGGGGCATTAACCTGCACGGATCTGCCTTCTGATGGCAAGGAGCCCAATAGATCTGCCTCGCTAGGCCCAAAGAACCCTAGGCTACCCCTATGTCTAAGCTAAATCTAGCCCCAATGCCTAAACCTAACCCTTACCCACTCACCTACCTCTAACCCCTAAGCCCTAAATTCTACACCTAGCCCTAGCCCCTACCCTAACCCTAACCTTAACCCCTACCCAACCCACTAAACCCTAAATTTTCTACCCCAAAATTGGCTAAACTAAACCCTTGCTAATCTATGCTAAGTCTAAACCCTATCTAAGGCCCAGTTTGGCAGAAAAAGTGTGGTTCTAATTAAACTAAAATCTAAATCTAAGGGGGACTAACTAAACTAAACTCTAACCCAATAAGTGGCTAAGAAACCATACTTCTAACTTAAATTAAAATTAAATCTAAAAGGGGACTAAGCTAAACTAAACTCTAAGCCTAAAAATGGCAACAAATTATACTTACCTTATTAAGATGAACACCAAACGCAAGGGTATAAAAGGAACGCATGGGGAGAATAAGCTCACTTACAGCCCGGAGCCTGATGAAGACACAACCAGATGTCGAAACGTTGCAACAGGGCTAAGTGACATAATTAGCTAAGACACAATTTGTCTAATTTTTTGAAACTGAATGGCTAACTTGCCTTCAATGTGGGAACTGGGAGGCAGGGAGGGATGGGTATAAGGGATCATTGGTAGTTGGGAGGGGGAGGATAAGGTGAATAGTGGTGTGAGTGTACGGTGTGGGGAGTTGGGAAGAGGGAGATGGATGTTTATTAAGCCCAGTTGGGGATAGTGAACTGGCGGTCACTCTGAGCGTCTCAGAAGGATGTGAACCGTGTAAGGGAGATGTTCTCTGGAGGGGAAGTTCTCCAGAGGGGAGAGGTGACGAATGTGTAAGGACCGTGCCTAACCTGTGCAGCACTTCGGTGAGGCCAGGGTCTTTCTAACCTACCCTAACTAACCCTAACCCTAACCACCCTAAACCTAACCCCAACCCCTTACCCTACCCCTGGCTTCGCGCCCAGGCCCTTTTGGAGGCAGCGGAGAACCCTAACCTAACCCTAACCCTAACCCCCAACCCTATCCCTAAACCTAACCCCATCCCCAACCCTACCCCTAAACCTAAC
>PYXC01001592.1:0-55000 GCA_015244755.2 Tenualosa ilisha | reverse complement strand
AGCCCTGAGTCTGACAATAACCCTCCTAAGACAGCCCTGAGTCTGACAGCAATAACTCTCCTAAGACAGCCCTGAGTCTGACAGCAATAACCCTCCTAAGACAGCCCTGAGTCTGACAGCAATAACCCTCCTAAGACAGCCCTGAGTCTGACAGCAATAACCCTCCTAAGACAGCCCTGAGTCTGACAGCAATAACTCTCCTAAGACAGCCCTGAGTCTGACAATAACCCTCCTAAGACAGCCCTGAGTCTGACAATAACCCTCCTAAGACAGCCCTGAGTCTGACAGCAATAACTCTCCTAAGACAGCCCTGAGTCTGACAGCAATAACCCTCCTAAGACAGCCCTGAGTCTGACAGCAATAACCCTCCTAAGACAGCCCTGAGTCTGACAGCAATAACCCTCCTAAGACAGCCCTGAGTCTGACAGCAATAACTCTCCTAAGACAGCCCTGAGTCTGACAATAACCCTCCTAAGACAGCCCTGAGTCTGACAATAACCCTCCTAAGACAGCCCTGAGTCTGACAGCAATAACTCTCCTAAGACAGCCCTGAGTCTGACAGCAATAACCCTCCTAAGACAGCCCTGAGTCTGACAGCAATAACCCTCCTAAGACAGCCCTGAGTCTGACAACAATAACCCTCCTAAGACAGCCCTGAGGCTGACAGCAGTCTGACAGAGGAGGAGAGAGCAGACTCTAGCTGAAGCTCTAGCGCAGAGCGACTGACAGAGAGATGGAGGCAGAGGAAGGATGGAGAGAGCAGAAAAAGAGAAGAAGGGAGGGGTGGGAAGGAAGGAAGTGGAAGGGAAGAGCACTTATGATGACAAAATACAGAGAATCCAGAGCATCACCGCTGTGGGTTGCATGTGTCACACATCAATCAAAAATCAGTCAGTCTGATTGGACACTACGGGAACGCAAACACAATCTCACTGTGTCGATACCACATTACTCCTGCACTGCCTTCTCTTTCTTGAATAAAAGCATGGAAAAGGGCAGGCAAACACCATCTACAGGGGTGAGCTGAGAAACATTTCAGTGAGCATTGGCTGGTGTTTGGCTATGTGGTCTGTGCTGCTGTTCGGCTATGTGGTCTGTGCTGTACCAAATGGAGCTGGTGTTTCACTGTGTGGTCTGTGCTATAGCAAATGGTCCTGTTCTTCTCCCTACTAACCACTCTTGGAGAACTCAAACAACAGAGCGTTGGGCTGAACTACCCCAAACGTATCCTTTAAGTACACACTCCCAAGGACAGACAGTACCAATCCAAACAGACGACAGCACATGGCAGTCAGATGAGAGCATGCTGCTCCAGCCATGAGCTAGCTGAACTGAGCTAACAGAAACCCTTCAAAGCGGCTCTCCACAGGACCACTACTCAACCACCAGAGGAACCGTCGGGGGTCTTAACAGTGTCTTAACACACCATCTTCAACTGATGGCCAACTCAACTAAAGCCATTTTCTCATCTGACCAATGTGCTGCTGCTGGACAGAACCTTCCAGAACCTTCCAAGGGCTGAATGGCCCTACAGATGTGTGGCACTATGAGAAGAAGGTCTCTTTTACAGTGAGAGAGAGAGAGAGAGAGAGAGAGAGAGGGGGAGAGAGAAGGAGGGGGAGAGAGGGGGAGAGGGAGAAAGAAAAACAGACAGAGGGAGATGGAGAGAAAGAAAAAGAGAGGGGAAGCGAGACAGAAAGAAAGGAAGGGAGAAAGAAAGGGAGAAAGAGTGTGTGTGTTAAGTGGAGGAGGTGTGTGAATGCTCTCAGCCTGTGGGCAATGATGACCCCAAACATGTCAATGGGATTCTTCACGTCCTTAAGGGACACATGCCTGAGTGCAGAGACCCAGAAACCGAGCGACCGAGCGACCATGTGACCGATGTCTGACGTCCAATCACTGCTGTCATCACCCACAGTTGATCGTCTACCCCAACACAGCCAGACAACCCACATTTCCATGTCATTCAGCGGTAACATGCAATAACATTGATACTGATGCTTGAATTCAGGGATTCATCCAGCCTGATCTGAGTCATTTGAGTAGGAGTAGTAGCCTAGTTATTATAACAGACGCCCACTGAATCTGCTGTGTGTGTGTGTGTGTGTGTGTGTGTGTGTGTGTGTGTGTGTACACATGTACCTGTGCTGTATCCTAGGATCCACCTGGACCAGGGGCAAAACCGCCTCTAGCACCTTGCTGGCAGAACCAGGGAGCATTTCTAGAACCTTCTTATCCACAGCCATCTTGTCGATGATGGTCTTGAAGTAGCGCAGGGCACTGACCACATCCTTCTCATGCTCCTCCAGACGACTCAGGTTCTGCACAGACACAGAGAGATAAAGGCAAGTCAGCCTCCCTCCTTGGCTTGGCCTGCATCCCTGGAGCCTACAGAACAAGTCACTCCGAACACTCGCCCTCGGCAGTCACTTCCGAACACTCGCCCTCGGCAGTCACTTCCGAACACTCGCCCTCGGCAGTGGCCTCAAGCGCCTTACAAATGTGTTTAGAAACCACTAGCACTAGCCGTGTGTGTGTGTGTGTGTGTGTGTGTGTGTGTGTTTGTCTGCACCTTGTTGACATACATTTCGGGGATCTTAACAGTGTTTTCTGCAGGGGGCCTGTGTGTGTGTGTGTGTCTACCTCATTGACATGCTTTTCGAGGGTCTTAAGAGTGTTTTCTGGAGGGGGCCTGTGTGTGTGTGTGTGTGTGTGTGTGTGTGTCTACCTCATTGACATGCTTTTCGAGGGTCTTAACAGTGTTTTCTGGAGGGGGCCTGTGTGTGTGTGTGTGTGTGTGTGGGTGTGGGTGTGTGTGTGTGTGTTTGTCTACCTCACTGACATGCTTTCCAACGGTCTTAACAGTGTTTTCTGGAGGGGGCCTGTGTGTGTGTGTGTGTGTGTGGGTGTGTGGGTGTGTGGGTGTGTGGGTGTGTGTGTCTGTGTGTCTACCTTGTTGACATGCTTTCCGACGGTCTTAACAGTGTTTTCTGGAGGGGGCCTGTGTGTGTGTGTGTGTGTGTGTGTGTGTGTGTGTGTGTGTGTGTGTGTGTGTGTGGGTGTGTCTACCTTGTTGACATGCTTTTCGGGAGTCTTAACAGTGTTTTCTGCGGGGGGCTTGGAGGTCTTCTTGGACGGAGTCCTCTTGATTTTGGGCGAGTGGAACTTGTCCTTAAGTTTCATAGTGAAGGAAGACAGATGGGAACGCTGTGAGTCTGGAGGATGAACAGAGAGAGAGAGAGAGAGAGAGAGAGAGAGAGAGAGAGAAGATTATTTGTAATGTCCAGAGTATCCATCTACAAAATGTATGTGATTTTTGACATCATGTGGATTCTCATCTCTATTCTTATCTCTGAATTCTTGGGCAATGCAACATATGATGGGATGGAAATAAAGCGAATTTGAATTCAAATGAATTAAGACAGAGAGAGAGAGAGAGAGAAAGTAAGAGAGAGAGAAAAAAAAGGACAGAGACAAAAGTGAGAGAGAGAGCGTGAAATAATAACAGGGAGAAAGAGTGGGAGGAAGAGAGAGAGACAAAGTGAAAAAAGAGCGAGAAAGAGAGAGAAAGGTCTGGAGGGTCAGAGATAAAGAGAAAGAACAAATAAGAGAGAGAATGAAAGACAGGAAGAAAGAGAGAAAAAAACGAAAAGGGTGAAAAACCAAAGCAGCCTTAGAAGACAAAGTCATTCACGTCATGGAACAGAAAGATGAAGGCGTTGGAAAACCTCCCATAATTCCAGTGCACTTGAGAGTTTATGTGGGGGTCTCATCACTGGAGGACATCAAAGGAGCCTCGGAGCGGAGCCACAAAAGGGTGTGCTCACTGTGAGGCAACAACTGCTTAAAAAACCACCACCCACCCACACACACACACACACACACACACACACACACACACACACACACACACACACACACACACACCCTCGCTGAACAACTTGGTTGTGATCTTATAATCCAGCACGTGCTGGGCTCTGATGAGCCTTACCAAGCAAGCCTAAGCAAGCTTTCATACCGGCAGGATGTGCGCACACACACACACACACACACACACACACACACTTGTGTGAGAATGGAGCCATTAAGTCGGCAAGTGAGAAACAAAGCGAGAAAGGTTGAGGCCGGCCGCTGTAGCTCACACGGAGGGGGTGGTGGGTGTGTGAGTGTAAGTGTGTGTGTGTGTGGGGTTGTTGTTGGGGCGGTGTGTTGGAGTGGACTTCCTGCCGATTCACAGCGTTAAGCACCTCACATCAACAACCAATTACTGTCTAATGTCAACAATGGGGCTAGCCTGACAAATGAAATGTTCCTTTGGAGGTGTGTGTGGGGGTGTGTGTGTGTGTGTGTGTGTGTGTGTGTGAGTAATGTGGAGACACAGGACTGAACTATACAGTGACGAGGGAGATTTATGAGTGTGTGTGTGTGTGTGTGTGTGTGTGTGTGTGTGTGTGTGTGTGTGTGTGTGTAGGGAGGGACTGGCTTGGCCATGACATAGACTTGGATGAGATAGTGGACATCAGACTCAACAATGAGATTCTGACAGCCCCACACACACACACACACACACACACACACTCACACACACACACACACACACACACACACACACACTCACACACACACACTCACTCACTATCAGAGCTGTGGGGACGGGATACACATTCCGTTGCTGTGACAACCAGCAGTGTATTTACTGCACCAGATGTTTCCATATGAGAGAGAGAGAGAGAAAGAGAACAGAATATTTAAGAGAGGAGAGAAAGAAAGAGGAGTGACAGAACAGAACACAGAGGAAGAGAAAATACAGGACAGTGACAGAGGGGAGAAAGAGAGGAGAGAAAAGATGGAGAGAATACAGCGGAAAGAGGAGAGAAGAGAGCGCTCTCCTGCCTCACACAATCACACAAAAGACTGGAAGCTGCTCTCCATGCAGACAGGAAAAGTATTGCTGCATTCAGTGTGTGTGTGTGTGTGTGTGTGTGTGTGTGTGTGTGTGTGTGTGTGTGTCTCAGTGAGAGAGCTCTTCCTGCTTCAGTCCATTCACACACTGTTGGAGAGCAGAAAGGGTTCCTCTTTCACACACACACACAAATCGTCTATTGACTATAGACTGAATTAGTCACACTGAGTCTTCGCTCTCTCAAAACACACACACACACACACACACACACACACACACACACACACACACACACACACACACACACACACACTTCAGAGGAGCCAGTGCTGACAAGACTGTACAGCAAGCAAAGGCTTCCAAATGCCATCAGCCTTGAGTGAGGCGTCTAAGAGAGTAACGGCCAGTCAGGACGTGACGTGAAGCACCACGCAAAGTTACAGATCACACAGGCAGCAACACACAGCTCTGTTCTCTTTCACTCTCTCTCTCTCTATCAAAACACACACACACACACACACACACACACACACACACACACACACACACACACACACACCAATACACATGTGCTTTCCTCTCTCAAGGGTAATTCCCAACACACATGCACAGACATTCATGCACACACACACACAGTCACAGACATACACACACACACCCACAGACAATCAAGGTTGCAGTGAGGCTCAGGTTGAGGCCATCATTAATTCTCCTGTCTGCTTACAAAGAGAAGAATCAGCCTGGAAGAGACGCTCACGGGAGAAGAGGAGAGGAGAGGAGAGGAGAGCAGAGGAGAGGAGAGGAGAGAAGAGAGGAGAGAGAAGAGAGAAGAGGAGAGAGGACAGGGGAGGAGAGGAGAGGAGAGGAGAGAGAAGAGGAGAGAGGACAGGGAAGGAGAGAAGAGAGGAGAGGAGAGGAGAGAGGACAGGGAAGGAGAGAAGAGAGGAGAGGAGAGGAGAGGAGAGGAGAGAGAAGAGAGAAGAGGAGAGGAGGAGAGAGGACAGGGAAGGAGAGAGGAGAGGAGAGGAGAGGAGAAAGGAAAGGAGGGCAGCAGAGGGGAGAGATGACTAGAGAGGAGAGGAGAGATAGAGGAGAGAGAGAGAGAATGAATGAGGGCCTCCACACACTGACTCTGTCAAAGTGCAGAGAACTTCACCTCCAACATTCAGTTACTTCAGACTCCATTTTTCATTGGAGCACTGGACTACAATCTGGGAGGCTTGTCTTCATTGGAGCACTGGACTACAATCTGGGAGGCTTGTCTTCATTGGAGCACTGGACTACAATCTGGGAGGCTTGTCTTCTTATAGTGATGGCTCGCGTGTATATTGAAAGTCTGCAACAGCGATGAAAGTGATTCAAAATGGTGATTTCAAATCAGGCTTGTTTAACAGTTGATCAGGCCAAAACACCCGGAGTACCTCCAATGGAATTCCATACTTGAGATCAGAGTTTAGAGCGTTGTTAGAGAGCCTGTCGATAGCCTGTATCTCTCAGCTACGCTGCTGTCTCTGATGTTCATGATACGTGTCGTGTCATGTTTATAACGGGCTCATGTCACCCTTATGTAGACCCCTTAAACTGAAGTGTTACAGACCAAAGTTTAAAGATCAAAGAGCGTCGTAAAGAGCCTGCTTATAGCCTGTATCTCTCCGCTCCGTCGCCATCATAGACGAGTGGTGTGTGTGTGGGGGCAAACGCAATTCCAGCAGAGCTCCGCAATGATGCTGAAGACAGTGTGAGGAAGCCCCGACTCTGACTCAGTGACTAACAGAGTGCCTGACTGGTGTGCTGTGTGCGTGCTCTGTGTGTGTGTGTGTGTGTGTGTGTGTGTGTGTGTGTGTTTCCTAATATATAATCTGTCTATCACTGGGGAAATGCCCAGGGCTGTCTGGCTGATAACTGACAGGTAGGTGTGTGTGTGTGTGTGTGTGTGTGTGTGTGTGTGTGTGTGTCTGTATGTAGGATCTTCCTGTTGTGTAATCTGTCTTTGCGATCACTGAGGAAATGCTCTAGGCTGTCTGCCTGCCTAACTGACAGGTGTATGTTGTGTGTGTGTCTGTCTGTGTGTGTGTGTGATCTTCCTACTGTGTAATCTGTCTTTGCTATCAGTGGAGAAATGCTCGGTGCTAGCAGAGATGGAATACACCGTGAAGCTGACATCAGTTGTGGTGTGTGTCAGCTCACTACTAAAACCCACACACAGGTGCTCGTCACAAAAACAAGTGTACACACACATACGCCAACTTGTCATCCCAAAAAAGCCATTTTGTGCATGTGTTTGTGTGTGTGTGTGTGTGTGTGTTTGGGGGGGGTGGCATGAATGTGTGTGTGAATGTGTGTAAAGCAGATGTGTGACATTCACTGCTGCCAATGGTGTGAGACAAAGTGAAACTAGTGACTCACCACTGAAAAACACACACACACACACACACACACACGGTAAACACATACACACACTCTTGACCTGAGTCACAGAAGAGCCCAAACTCATCCCCGGACCACATTGCCTTTCATGGCCAGACCACAGAGCCTCCACTGAACTGCAGGGGGAGAACCAGCAAATACACACACACACACACACACACACACACACACACACACACACACACACACACACACACACACAGCAGACCAATCAGTCAACTTGTGCAAACAGACACACACCTATGTAGACATACACACACTCTTCAAGGGAAATTCTTTTTCTTAATACTGCTCCACAGACACACAAACAAGCAGGCAGACAGGCAGACAGGCAGACAGACACACACACACAAACATGCGCGCGCAGACACACACACACACACAGGAGAATGCAGGACAATGCACAGAGGGCTTTCTGTGGTGGAGTGTGTGAAGTGGGGTTTTCCTCCTCAGTCGGGTCAGCAGCACATACAAAAACATACATTTCACAAACAAGAACATGGGAGAATGGACACACACACACACACACACACACACACACCCCATGGGCTTCAGACCAATAGCACAATTTACTGAGAACAGGCTGTGTTCAGCTCGTATTCAGACATGTGCACGTACACACTTGCATACACACACACACACACACACACACACACACACACACACACACACACACGGTCCTTCCCCTACACAATCCTCTGTCAAGAGATTTCTTCCCTTCAGAGGGAATCTGAAGGCTGTTAAGTCCCCTCTCCCCTCAAGAGCAGTGTGTGACAGTGTGTGACAGTGTGTGACAGTGTGTGACAGTGTGTGACACAGTGTTCCATGCGTGATCTGCCCTCGGCACTAGTCCTTGATTATGATAGGCTGAATCCCATTTCTCCTCATAGTCCGACAGCCTCGTTACTCAATGAAATATCTGGTGTTACAACATGTTACCCTTCAACCCTGCGAGTCAACATACCTCTTCAGCAGTCCAAAATTCTGTTTGGGTAATTCAGCACACGCTGTTGATTCTAATTTGAAAACACAAACACTCTCGATTTATTCCATTTGCTCAAAAGGAGCTAGTTTGAAAGACAATATGGGCTGTCTGAAGGAAAATTTTTTTTTTTTAAATCTGGCTAGCCGTTAGCTGTGCCAGGTGAGAGCAAGAAGTACTGTCACTTGGAAATCAGCAGTTTCTATTGGACAACACAAACACAAACACAAACACACACACACACACTTTCACTGTGAAGTCAGCAGTTTCTACGGGGCAAAATCAAGCAAATCTACAATAAGACTAGAAAGTTAGCTAACTGTGAAGTAACCTGTGAAGTCCCTTCCTACAGATGGGAGGAGTCGAGGTAGCAGGCCCAAGTCAAAGTTCAAGTGTCACTGAGTAGACAAATCAGCTCTTCCTCCATGCTGTGCATGTAAGCAGCAGGCCTAAGAAGTTGAGAGCGTCTCTGCCAGACTGACAGTGTTAGAGCCCAGTGTTAGAGCCCAGTGTTAGAGCCCAGTGTTAGAGCCCAGTGTTAGAGTGTTAGAGCCAAGTCAGGCTGAACCTGGTGTCCTTAGTGCCTCTCTGCCAGGCTGACAGTGCTAGACAGTATTAGAGCCCAGCCAGACTGAACCTGATGCCCCTAGAGCAGTTCTGCTGTGGGCAGGAACAATCCTGCACAGTCATGCTGCCTCCAATCAAACACACCCAAGGACACGAAGCAGGGGGGTCAGGTCTGCAGACACTGCAGTACAGATGTGCTGATCCCCAGACACACACACACACACACACACACACACACACAAAGGATTGGAGTGGATATACAGGCATGAAACCACAGAGATAATACAGGGAGATTCTCTCTTCATGACTGCACTGAGGCATAGATTAGCTTCAGCTTTTCTTTCCTCTGAGCTGATTCTCTTCATCTCTCCATTCATTCACTCCTCTACACCTCCTCCTCATCCCCCCATCTCCCCTCCTCTTCTCTGCAATCCCTCCCCAGGACTTCCCAGCTTCTTGTCCTCCTCACTCCTCTCTTTGATCTACTCATTTCTGTTTCCTCATCTCCACCACCACCAACCCAACACACACACACGCCCACACAGGCACAGGCACAGACACAGACACACATGTGCACACACACACACACACCTATGAGATACAATTAGTACAAGCCGTAGAGAGGAAGTACATGAATGGACTGGGCGGCTTTTTAGAGAAGTCAGCAGCTCTCATAGTAGACAATGAGTCAAGTGCACAAAAACAGACAGAAGTGCAGTGTGCTCTCTCTCTCTCTCTACGCCCCTCCCCCCCCCCCACACACACACACACACACACACACACACACACACACACACACACACACACACACACACACACACACACACACACACACACACACACACACACCCTGTGTGGTCTGAATCACTACGCACACACACGACAGACACACACACACACACACACCTCTGTTAACTATCTATTACTCCTTCAGAACACCATCTGCTACTAGTTCATGCATTAACTTTCATGACTAAAACCTGCTGTGTATAACACACTTTATTACTGTTTATAACAAGCACTTGGTTTAAAGACTGTTGCTGTGTATAACACACTTTATTACTGTTTATAACAAGCATTCTGTTTAAAGACTGGTGCTTGTCAGTCTATTCCTTGTCTGTAAATAGCCTGATGTTTAATTACTGTGGGTGTGTAATATCATCACTGCTCAGTCTATTACAGCAGCCTAGTGTTTTATTATTGTTGGTGTGTAGTATAGTCACTACATGCTAATCAGAGCAGAGTGGTGTTTTATTTGACAGAGCGTACTGGTGTTGCTGGTGTTTCATTGGCTCCTCAGAGCAGAGCGTACTGGTGTTGCTGGTGTTTCATTGGCTCCTCAGAGCAGTGTACTGGTGTTGCTGGTGTTTCACTGGCTCCTCAGAGCAGTGTACTGGTGTTGCTGGTGTTTCACTGGCTCCTCAGAGCAGTGTACTGGTGTTGCTGGTCTTTCATGGGCTCCTCAGAGCAGTGTACTGGTGTTTCACTGGCTCCTCAGAGCAGAGCGTACTGGTGTTGCTGGTGTTTCACTGGCTCCTCAGAGCAGTGTACTGGTGTTGCTGGTGTTTCACTGGCTCCTCAGAGCAGTGTACTGGTGTTGCTGGTGTTTCACTGGCTCCTCAGAGCAGTGTACTGGTGTTGCTGGTGTTTCACTGGCTCCTCAGAGCAGTGTACTGGTGTTTCACTGGCTCCTCAGAGCAGTGTACTGGTGTTTCACTGGTTCCTCAGAGCAATGTACTGGTGTTTCACTAGTTGCTCAGAGCAGTGTACTGGTGTTTCACTGGCTCCTCAGAGCAGTGTACTGGTGTTTCACTGGTTGCTCAGAGCAGTGTACTGGTGTTTCACTGGCTCCTCAGAGCAGTGTACTGGTGTTTCACTGGCTCCTCAGAGCAGTGTACTGGTGTTTCACTGGTTGCTCAGAGCAGTGTACTGGTGTTTCATTGGCTCCTCAGAGCAGTGTACTGGTGTTTCATTGGCTCCTCAGAGCAGTGTACTGGTGTTTCACTGGCTCCTCAGAGCAGTGTACTGGTGTTTCACTGGTTCCTCAGAGCAGTGTACTGGTGTTTCACTGGTTGCTCAGAGCAGTGTACTGGTGTTTCATTGGCTCCTCAGAGCAGTGTACTGGTGTTTCACTGGTTCCTCAGAGCAGTGTACTGGTGTTTCACTGGTTCCTCAGAGCAGTGTACTGGTGTTTCATTGGCTCCTCAGAGCAGTGTACTGGTGTTTCATTGGCTCCTCAGAGCAGTGTACTGGTGTTTCATTGGCTCCTCAGAGCAGTGTACTGGTGTTTCATTGGCTCCTCAGAGCAGTGTACTGGTGTTTCACTGGCTCCTCAGAGCAGTGTACTGGTGTTTCACTGGTTCCTCAGAGCAGTGTACTGGTGTTTCACTGGTTCCTCAGAGCAGTGTACTGGTGTTTCCCACCATCTGTGTTTCATGGCTGTGCCACACACAGATTAGCAGGGCGCCTCTGGCTCAGCCCTCTGATCACACATGAAAGAAGAGGACTACAGTATTCTAGGCTTTTAGGAAGATCTGCTACGGGTTACACAGCTAGGTGACCCCACCCCCCTCTCTCTCCCTCGTCCCCTCAATTCCTCTCCATTTCATCTCTCTCTCTCTCCTTCTCCCTCAACCCTTCAATTCCCCTCCATTTCATCTCTCTGTCTCCCTCTCTCCTTCTCCCTCGTCCCCTCAATTCCCCTCCCTTTCATCTCTCTGTCTCTGTCTCTCTCTCTCCTTCTCCTTCTCCCTCGTCCCCTCAATTCCCCTCCCTTTCATCTCTCTGTCTCTCTCTCTCCTTCTCCTTCTCCCTCGTCCCCTCAATTCCCCTCCATTTCATCTCTCTCTCTCTCTCTCTCTCACTCTCCCTCTCCCTCAATTTCTCTTATCAGTGCTGGCATGTTTTTCAAGCCATGGTCAATGGGTCTTTCTGCATACAGAATTGAATTGGACCACACAGTTCTACATGCCGTCCCTCACGCTAATAGGCTGTTCTGGTCACCTTATGGGCCGAATTATTGGCCTGTGTGCTGGTACTGAGAACTGATCAAAATTGGACCGATAAGAATTGACAATGGCACTGATATTGATAAAATCTTATCAATTTCCACCCCTAATCTTTCAGTTGTTCTGACTGCAACCTGCCTCCACAGTATTGTGATCCAGATTCAACCTGTTCTGTCAAACAAATGGGAAAGAAGGTACTGCTGAACTGATTTCACCAATTTCAGCTTGATCCACAAACAACTTATGTCTAAGACTGTTAAACTGTTCTCACTTGCTATATCTGAGGCTCTTAAACTGTTCTCACCAATGAAACTTTAGAACACAATAGAAGGGAACACACCCTGCCGAGCCTCCACTGTTATAGCAAAGCACAGCTACACACATACATACACACACACGCTTGAAGGTTGAAGTCAACACTTAAGTACACAAGAGTACAGAGACCAGTCACATACACACATGCGCCTCACCCTAAAAACACACACACACATACGCACACACAAACACAAACAAGAGCCTCATCCCGGAACACACAAGTATGTACACACACACCATATCATACATGCCTCACCCTAACATACAAACTTTCAAGCATGCCTGTGTATACACACACACACACAGGAGGCCTAACCCCACTCAGCGTGAAGTTGTGGTTTCCTCATGCATGACACACTTTTAGAGCCGCTAGCTCTCTTCACTTCCTCTTACTCAGAAAAAAATAAACACACACACACACACACACACACACACACACACACACACACACACACACACACACACACACACACACACACACACACACACACACACACACACACACACACACACACACACACACACACACACACACACACACACACACATCCCCTTCACAGTCCCAGCCACAACAGCTGTGGTAGCAGGAATAGCAACAACAGCAGCAGCTGGATATGGCCTCGATCTGGCTGGGATCTGGCCCAGTTGCAGGACATCAACCCACCTTCACCACTCTTTTTACCTAGACAGCAGTTAACCACACAGACATATAAAGCAGTCCACAGCCCTGAGCTCAAATCTCACCTGCTACATGGCATCCCACACATTTCCATACTTGGCCAGGAGTGACTGCTCTAATCTGGTCGCCCTGGTCATTCACAAACAAAACATTACGTCTCTAGTTATAACGAATGACAATGTCCACACAGCAAACGAGAGCGATGATGTGTGAAACAACATCACTGGGATCACTTTCAGAGCAATTTGACTATAAAAAGCGAACAGACAGTTTCTGGGTCTAGTTCCTGTTGTGAACGGCCCTTTATTCTAGGAAATGAACCTTACTGCCAATCTTCCCCATATGAGTGGCTTCATTACAGGCAACAGCCAAATACTGGGTTGGCTCTGGCTCCAGTCTGCTAATAGCATGGGTTGGGAGGATGCATTGTACGGGGAGAGGTTAGTGTGGGTTGTTAAGGCTATGTTGTGCGCTAGCAGAGAGCCTCAACCTCCCTAAGGCTGCCTTGCTCATCCAGTGACTGGGTTCAGCAAGCTTGCCTTTCCCAAATGTGTCATCAGCCCCACTCCAGCAGTCTTGTGAGAGCAGGGCTACAGGGCTGGACCAATCACCTTCTGCCTAAATTAGATTGGAGCCCATTAATGACTGAATGGCCCTTAGCCAATCAGATCTCAATTCAATGCTTCCAGGTCTCAGGCACAGTGAACCTCCAGCAGCATGCGTCTCCCCTGGCGCTCCTGCGAGGGCTTAAAGCTGAGGCCTCCCTCTTGTCCCCTTTGCTCTGTTTCAGTGCGAGCGCCTCTCACTTCCCTGTGTGCATCAAGGTTGAATAGGAAATGCCCCAGTGCATTGTGGTCCTGCTGCATCACTTCACCTGCGTTTCAACTTTTTCAGGCGTCGGCCAATCAAATCACATTTATGTAAACAAGCTGGCGCAGATGAGGCACTACAGAAGCGATATCGCCAAAGCCAATTAAAGGCTGACTTATGGTTCTGCGTTGACTAGACACAAAGGGCACTGCGTTGCCTCGTAGCTGTCGTTTTTTCCTGTTATGGTTCTGCCTGTTGACAAAGCGCTGAATTTGAGACATTACTGAAAGATGACACACAAAGCGAGTGGATGGACTTGCGGTGGAGGTGGAGGATCTTGAGAAAGAAACCGAAAATTTGACACAACATAGAGCATAGAGCAAATAGCAATCTGACAGCTAACGCTGACTGCAAGGGGCATAGGAAAGTGAAAGTGGAAGTCAGTTTCTGTGCCCCATTCAGTTAAACTCAGCTCCCGGTTCACTATTTGGTATCAAATTGTCTTATTCTTTTTCCTACAGACAGCACTCGGTGACCTCGAACATCAGGGCTTTGGATGGATTCACACAGGACTTCTCCTTTAAAGAGGGGTGGAGCTCATGACTGGACTGGACTCTACTGTAGGCTGAGGGAAAGCTCTGGAGGATGACTAAATCACAGGCCATCTGTGTGGACGACAGGACAGACACAGACACACACGTGACCCAAGTCCACATTGGCCAAACTGTCCCTTTCTCACACTCACACACGTGTTCAGAGTCTGCATCGGCTAAACTCTCCCTCTCTCACACACACGCACACACACGCACACACACGCACACACACACTCACACACACTCACACACACTCACACACACACACACACACACACACACACACACACACACACACCAGCCGTACATCCAGCCGTTGTGCCGAAGTCATAGCTGCCTCAAGAGAACACGACTTCCTGCCTCATCCTCCTCTCAGGCAGAAAACACACACACACACACACACACACACACAATCACACAGAGGCCTCCTCTCAGGCAGAATATAAAAGCACTCTCAGGCTGCAGGCATTGGAAACATTCCCCTCTGCCTGGCTGGGTCTGGCCTGCGCGCGCGCGCACACACGCGCGCGCACACACACACACACACACACACCACACACACACACACACACACACACACACACACACACACACACACACACACACACACACACACACACACACACCACACACACACACACACACACACACACACCTGTGGACTACACCCATGAGTCAAACGCTGAGAGACAAACAGCACGACCAATGAAGCGCAGCGTTCCACAGTTACCTTTTATGGCAAAGGTGTTTGATGAGACAAGGCCATTTCCATTTAGGAGGTCAAAGATTTGTTTACTAAGGTTACATAATCCCTGATCAAGCACCAAGTAGGTCACATGGACACACTGGGCCTCCCTGCAGCAGCTAATGAACATCTGAGACAACTTGGTGGTTCTTGGTGTGTGGCAAGTCTGTAGTCTATGTGTCTTAATGTGTGTAATTCTTGTTAATGTGTGTAATTCTCTATTTCTGTAAGTCTAGCAAAACCATTGCATGCCTGAGACCTAGCAAGCAGTTCCACTGAGGTTTCTGCATTATGGATATGAAAGCAAAGGGCCCATAAGTATACCACTGGCAATGGAAAACCCTTAGCTGACTGTCATTCTGACACTGAATGTCAGGCTTAGGTACACACACACACACACACATAGAGCACAGTGAATGTGACTGGGTGGGGATGTTTTGTGGAGTCTCTTCACTCTGTGTTGTACACTTTTACACTTCCTCTTTCTTGCACTGAACTTACAATAGCATCCTTCTGCACATCTCCATACTACCACCTCCACACTTTACAATTTAGTACCCTAAATGACACTCAATTACTATTTAGTACCCTAAATGACTCAGAATTACTATTTAGTACCCTAAATAAAACACAATTACAATTTTTTTTTTATCATTTTTTTTTTTATTTCTGTGTAGTGTGTGTGTCACATGTGCGACTCAAACCCATCTCACACTGCACTATTGACCATAAAACACACACACACACTCACAGAATCAGGACTCAAACCCATCTCACGCTGTACTACTGACCCTACCCCCCCCCCCCCCCAACACACACACACACACACACACACACACACACACACACACACACACACACAAAGGACTCACTGCCTGTGAGTAAAGGCCTCCTGTGACTTCTATAAAGCTGCATTAGCCTCTCAAAACAACGATTATTACCATCTTAAAATAAGGCCCAAACGCTAAACACAACAACAGCCAGTGACTTCACTGCTGATGAATGTCTCGGCTGCACTTGCTGTGCGGTCTGCCAGGGAGAAATGGATGTGTTTTCCAGTCATACACACACCACACACACACACACACACACAAAGTGCTGGCTGAGTCATACTCCCAGTGCAGTGTTACGCTACGGCAGTCCAGACACCACCACCACGGGAGTTGAAGAGCACTTCACTGTGAAATATCTGGGCCTTGATTCCAAACTGCACTCCAAAACCGACACCCTGGTCATTGGCTAGACACTGCTGTCTACAGAGATACACAGACTCAGAGTCGTGGCCTACTGATTAGGGCCTCAGGCTTGTGACTGACGGTTGGTCAGTTCGAAACCCGACCAGTAGGAAAAATGTGGGTGGGGAAAGTGGTTGAACATCGCTGTTGTAACCCCTCACTGCTCCCTTGGGCAAGGCCCCTAACCCCTCACTACTCCCTTGGGCAAGGCCCCTAACTCCTCACTGCTCCCTTGGGCAAGGCCCCTAACCCCTCACTACTCCCTTGGGCAAGGCCCCTAACCCCTCACTGCTCCCTTGGGCAAGGCCCCTAACCCCTCACTACCCCCTTGGGCAAGGCCCCTAACCCCTCACTGCTCCCTTGGGCAAGGCCCCTAACCCCTCACTACCCCCTTGGGCAAGGCCCCTAACCCCTCACTGCTCCCTTGGGCAAGGCCCCTAACCCCTCACTGCTCCCTTGGGCAAGGCCCCTAACCCCTCACTGCTCCCTTGGGCAAGGCCCCTAACCCCTCACTACCCCCTTGGGCAAGGCCCCTAACCCCTCACTGCTCCCTTGAGCAAGACCCCTAACCCCTCACTGCTCCCTTGGGCAAGGCCCCTAACCCCTCACTGCTCCCTTAGGCAAGACCCCTAACCCCTCACTGCTCCCTTGAGCAAGACCCCTAACCCCTCACTGCTCCCTTGAGCAAGACCCTAACCCCTCACTGCTCCCTTGGGCAAGGCCCCTAACCCCTCACTGCTCCCTTAGGCAAGACCCCTAACCCCTCACTGCTCCCTTGAGCAAGACCCCTAACCCCTCACTGCTCCCTTGAGCAAGACCCCTAACCCCTCACTGCTCCCTTGAGCAAGGCCCCTAACCCCCTCTCTAACCCCACTGGTAAATCCGGGATGGAGTCTCTGTGAACTACAGGTCTGTTGTGGGGATGGAGTCTCTGTGAACTACAGGTCTGCTGTGGGGATGGAGTCTCTGTGGGCCAAATATATATTCTGGTAAAAGGTCAACAAACAAAAACTTGATGCTTCCGACATAAACTACCAGCTCAAAATGAACAGACCTTGAAAGGCAGTAGCAGCAGTAAACTCTGTGTGTGTGTGTGTGAGTGTGTGTGTGTGTGTTACTGTGACAATGGCTTTTCTAATCTCCAAGCAACATCTGACATTTTTAAGGCTGCTCATCTGGTTACTTTCTTTTTCTTCCCACACAGATTTCCACAGTAACTGTCTGACACACAGATAATATCACACCTGCCTGGAAGTCACTTCAGCAACAGTCTCTCCTCAGAACATTTTCCCAGAATGCATCTGGCCCATGTTTGGTGGAAGTGCAGAGCATAGCACTGCTAAATGCTAGCTGAGTTGAAGTTCAGCATCTTTATTGTCCTGGGAGAAATTTGTTCTCTACATTTAACCCATTTGGGGGGTTGTAGTAGTAACACATATACACACTTTGAGCAAGCAAGCTCACTGGAAGAGCGCACACACACACACACACACACACACACACACACACATGTCAAGATGGTTTTTGGGATACTGCCAGCCTGCTCTACCCACTACCACCCGACCACCACCAGAAAAGCCAGGGAACTGGCTATGGGTTTGGCATTGTGTGTGTGTGTGTGTGTGTGTGTGTGTGTGTGTGTGTGTGTGTGCTAGTACAAATAAACCTATAAACTTTGAATCTCATTTGGTGCAGGTGGGCATTGGACAGGTGGACTGTCTCTCTGGCTCCTCACCAGAGTCCCACAGAAAGTGCTTAGACTCAGAAAGAAATAGGAGTACCGAAGGAAAACACACACACACACATGATCACGGTAAGCCCCCCCCCCCCCAACACACACACACACACACACACACACACACACACACACACACACACACACACACACACACACACACACAAATCCTTTCAGCACATAGGCGTGGGAGCCAGGGGGAGTGACAGCGTTCCAATGGCAGGCAAACATCAGACTTATGATGAGGCGCAAATTATAGTGCCGTGGCACATGCCACACACACACACACACACACACACTTGACAGCAACTGTTTGATGCTGTGAGAACCTCTTCAAGCTTACTTTTCTAGTTCTGGGTGGTCACAAACAGCCCAGAGACACACACACACACACACACACATACACACACACACACACACACACACACACACACACAGCCCAGAGATCTACACCAGAGAAGAGTAGAAGAGACTAGCCTTGCACACTCTCTGAGGAAGAACACACACTTTCCCAGAAAGAACACACAAAAAACACACGATTCTCTGAGGAAATACACACACTTACTTTACACACATCAAGGTGTGTTGCAGATACAAAACCAACTCTTCTTTCCTGTGCACTGCCTCCCTTGACAACTGATAAAGGTGTGTGTGTTGCAGGCACAACCCAACTTCATCACCGCTGCGTACAGTCTGTCAGTGGGAACTTATCAAGGTGTGTGTCTCAGAGAGAACCTGACTCTCACACTCTCACTCTCTCTCTCTCTCTCTCCCTCCCCCTCCCAGTGGTGTAACCTGCTTATATACCCACAGGCACCTCCGTCTGACTGATGCCGGAGGAGACGTGGGGGGGGCGTCTGGAGACGTCTGGATCCCCAGAAGTAGACCTGTGTCTGGGCCAGCCAGTCTCAGTGGTGGAGGAGGAGGGTTAGCAAACAGACAGAACAGGCAGGAAGGCAGGCAAGAGATTTGTCATCTTCAGGTCCTTTGGGCAGCTGTTGCTGCTGCTGCCGTTGCCACTGGCAGCGAGACGGAGGAATGGAAGAGAATCCAGCCGCGCGGCTCCACTAAATTTAGCTCCGTTTGGGGACGGGTCTAAATGGCCTTAGCAGTACAGCACAGCGCAGAGATTGCACAGCGCAACACAGCACAGCACAGCACAGCTTTAAGAGGAAAGGCAGGAGCACGGGCCAAGGAAAGCTGCTTGGAGTGCCGGTGACACCAGGCAACGAGAGCAGACCACACGTCAGCTGGATGGTGAGGTCATGCAGCAGCAACGACAGCAGGAGAGGAGAGGAGGGGAGGGGAGGGGAGAGGAGAGGAGAGGAGAGGAGAGGAGAGGAGAGGAGAGGAGAGGAGAGGAGAGAAAAGAAGAGAAGAGAAGAGAAGAGAAGAGGAGAGGAGAGGAGAGGAGAGGAGAGGAGAGGAGAGGAGAGGAGAGAAGAGGAGAGAGAGGAGAGGAGAGGAGAGGAGAGGAGAGGAGAGGAGAGCAGAGGAGAGGAGAGGAGAGGAGAGGAGAGGAGAGAAAAGAAGAGAAGAGAAGAGAAGAGAAGAGAAAAGAAGAGAAGAGAGGAGAGGAGAGGAGAGGAGAGAAGAGAAGAGAAGAGAAGAGAAGAGAAGAGAAGAGAAGAGAAGAGAGGAGAGGAGAGACATGGAGCGGCCGGTGAAGACAGCAAGCTCAGTCCCAACTCCAACTGCAAAAACATCCAAGATTCCCCTTCCATTGGTGAATCCCACCAGAACTGGCTTCATGATTGGCTGCTTCCTGCCAGTTACGCTTTTGAGGGCTCAGGGGGCTTTGGGTTAGGAAGGACATTGGCATTGGGTTAGGAAGGAAATTGGCATTCAGACAAACTTTCACATCTGTGCACTTCCTTTTACTTAGCTGATGAATGAATAGGAGACACACAGGCTCCTGTAGGTCTCTTTCACAGCAGTGTGCTCTCCCTGTGAACCCTTCTGACTGTCAGGGGGCAGGAACACACCTTAAACCAGTGGCTAAATCCCAGTGTTCTCCCTGCGCATCCTTCTGCCTTTCAGGAGACAAGACCACACCTTAAACCAGTGTCTAAATCCCAGTGTGATCTCCTGATACCTGGTACCTGATAACCACCTATGGAATGACTACCACGTGATGTAAAGTGGGATAATACTCTGGAACTATTATGAACCTTAGCTGAAACCAGACAACTTGCAGTCTATCATGGTTACTACTGATTATAATTTTCCTGCATGACCCTGGCAGTTGGGTTGGCCCCTTGAGTCTTGGATCTGCCCCAGGTTTCTTCCGAGACTAACTAAACATATGGGAGTTTTTTCTTGCCCTTGTTGCTCTTGGGTGCTCCTTCTGTAAAGCGCCATGAGACAATACTATTGTAAAAGGCGCTGTAGAAATAAAACTGATTTGAATTGAAAATCCTAATCCCTGAAATCTCAAAGATGTAACTAACAAGAACTGAATGATGGATTATGGGAAGCTATTCATTTTACACCTGAAGTCTCAAGAGCACCTGAACAAGTTGCATCTCACTTTTGTTGTTTATGTTCCTGTTTATTTGTTCTCTGCATACTAGAGTGTTAATCAATCAGTAGCAGCATCCAGCCCAACATCCTCTTAAAACTCTCCGCCCTCTTTAAGCATCTTAGGACCTGGAGAAAGAGCTCATCCTCAGAGTGGAGATTATCAGCAGCCTATGGCTGGAGCCAGGAACTGTAGGAGACACAGGCCTAAATGCCAAGCCAATCTCTTAGTCAGAGAAAGCTTCTGGGTCCTAATCCTCAAATCCCCAACTCTCACTGAAGTACAATTTATCTTCACATAGATGCCTCACACAGGCCTTAAGGACTTTATGAATGACATGAGGACTACTCTAACAGTGTTTTCCATTGAGAGTCAAAGAGATTGCCTCTCACTTGGTCTATGAGTAGGAGAAGGTTTGCATGGTCCTTTGTGGAGAGTCTCTCTCTGTTTCCATTTCACACACACACACACACACACACACACACACACACACACACACACACACACAGCTCACTGAATGAACAAGAGACCCATCCACTAACTAGGTAGACCAAAGTAGGCGTACTTGGACGTTTGTCTGTTTATGCATTCAACATTCCAATAACCGCAGATTGAAGTTTGCCACTTTCAATAAAAAAAAAACACAACCACAACATGGACAGGTCAGTGAGTGAGGTCACTGTCCATTTTTCCATAGTAGGCAGTAATGGAAAAGGTTACTTTGTTGCAGCCAACTTCACCCTCTACAAGGTCTTCGCACCTTCGTGGCTCGTTAGGCAGAGTAAACACACTTCCCTTCACGAGGGAATGTTCCAGGAGCGCGCTCGGTAGAATCCCTTCCGCTGACCAATGACGCAGGACGCCTTTGGAGCGCATTTCTTTCCTATGCTTGTGTTTGTACCCACGTTAATCATGTCACAGACACAGAGTCTAAAGATGACAAGGGAAATGTCTACGAAAAAACATTCATCATGATTCAGACAAGCGCTTGAAGGCAGCAATGAATCCCGTGAATCACATCGCACAACACTGGCACATCACTCTGTCCATAAACTAACATTTTCATCTGCAATGATGGCTACATAGATTGTGATAACTTGTTAAGTTGGCGCACGCCTTTAGTTATTATCTTGGGAAATAAATAGGACAACTGGTTTTCTAACAATTGTTAATCTGCAGAGTGGCCCTGACACCCAACTTATCAGCAACTACGCTATCTTTAAATACCAGTGAATGGCTTTCTGATCTGGAAAACCAAGAATGTTAGCTTGCTCGACGGGCAACTACAGCTGTTGTGAGGTGCGCTAACTAGCTGTGGGCAGCTAGGGTAGGCTGCTAACCAGACCTAACGTTAGCGCAGAGAGGTTAGCAAACAGCAGCCCCACTCCACCCCACTGCATGCCAATCATTTGTCTACTAGCTACGCTTGGTTCCAAACAGGCTGGAAAACGTTAGCCATTCCGACTGGCTCGCCAATAAAATGACTAATGTCGAATTCAGTCAAATATTTGATCTGATCAGAAGCCAACAGCAGAAGCACTAACCGCCCGCCGCTTTTAGTTCCGTGGCTTTGTGTCAGGTTCCTTGAATAAAGAGGAACACACATTTCTAGCATATGGCTAAGATCCACTGATAGCCTTGCTGGCTAAAGCTACTTAGCATTCCAGCTGGCCGCATATCTATTTGTTTGCCAGCCACACTGTTTCCATTAACCGTGATCTGTGGTCACTGTATCCCAAGATGAAAAGAATAACACAATTTATACAACAACACGAACAGTTTTTAGTTGCGTGTACTCATTGGCTTCATTGTCGACCAAAAACGTGATTTCAATGAGCATTGCTGGGGCCTTGCATCCCAGACAGTGCTCAGACTGGTATTTTAAAAGAAAGCTAACGGATTTGTCCGTTAGCACGGCTGCTAACCAGCTAGCAGGCGGTGATGTATGCGTGAACAGCCCCGTCCCATGAACTGAAGTGCCGTGCTTACCTTGCTTACTTTCTATCTTTCCCGACATTTCGAACCAGATGTGGGACCGTGCGATGAGAGAAAATTAATCCAAAGAAGCCAAAGGTCCTGATCTGTCGTTATTCCCGCATCCTTGACAATTAGAAATGGCTCTCGACGAGTCTCAAATCGTTTGCCTGCAACCAAGTGGCTCCTGTAACGTTGCAAATTCACCCAGTTCCGCTGCCTGGCACCACTGCTTCTCAGCTCAGCCTCCGACAGGCTTCAGCAACTAGGCTACACAGCAACAGAAACGCTTACTCAATGTTGCCCTCTGGCGGGTGGAATGTAAGGTTCAAAAATCAGGGACGAGGGAAAACATGCCCCGCGGTGATAAAATGTAGCGCGCTGCTCAGATTTGACTTATTACCTTAATAAGTTATAATTAATACAGCGAACACACACACACTTCTGCACCGCCTCCAGGAACTACAAGTCAACACAATTCTGGGGCTATGGCTCAGGTTCAACAATGTTAAATATCCCATGCATGTCAAAGTGAATACAGGGCTGTGTCTTGTCACTAATCCTGTTCTCTTTCCAGTACCCCCAATAAAAAATCTCTTGCAACAGCAACGGACCATTACCATTATATAACACTAATAATAGTAATATGTTAATGATGGTTTTGAAGCAGGTGCACCTTCACATGCATAAGGCATATAGGGAAAACTCATGACACTTTACCCCTGCCCACACACACACACACACACACACACACAGGCTAGCAGCTAGTTTCACATGTCTTACACCTAGTGTTTCTATATGACAATAAAAAAACTTGAATTGTTGAAGTTAAATGTCTGACCAATGTGTACTGGTTTCCAATTCTGAGCTTGTTCCCTTGTGCTTTAGCCCTGCACTGGTCCCCCTGCAACTGAACATCAGCAAGAACCAAGGTCAGATACCTGATATTGCACACCCCCTCTCCAGGCCACTCAGGCAGGAGCAGGTGGTGGATCAGGCCTCTGTTAAGGTCTCTCAGTAGGCCAGGCAAAGGGATCGACCACCACCTGAACCTCTGGCATGCGGTTGAGAGAAGGCCCAATAGAACCTGTGCCTGTGTCTGTACTCAGGAGTCTATACTCAGGAGACTATGCTGTGTCTGTACTCAGGAGTCTATACTCAGGAGACTATACTGTGTCTGTACTCAGGAGACTATACCGTGTCTACACTCAGGAGACTATACCGTCTCTGTACTCAGGAGTCTATGCTGTTCTATGCTCAGTAGTCTATATTGTTTCTATACTCAGTAGTCTATACTGTTTCTCCACTCAGGACTCTATACTGTTTCTCCACTCAGTAGTCTATACTGTTTCTCCACTCAGTAGTCTATACTGTTTCTATATTCAGTAGTCTATACTGTTTCTATATTCAGTAGTCTATACTGTTTCTCCACTCAGGACTCTATACTGTTTCTCCACTCAGTAGTCTATACTGTTTCTCCACTCAGTAGTCGATACTGTTTCTATACTCAGTAGTCTATACTGTTTCTCCACTCAGTAGTCTATACTGTTTCTATACTCAGTAGTCTATACTGTTTCTCCACTCAGTAGTCTATACTGTTTCTATACTCAGTAGTCTATACTGTTTCTATACTCAGTAGTCTATACTGTTTCTCCACTAAGTAGTCTATACTGTTTCTCCACTCAGTAGTCTATACTGTTTCTCCACTCAGGACTCTATACTGTGTCTATACTCAGTAGTCTATACTGTGTCTATAATACTGAGGAGGCCCAGGGGCGCTGTCAGGGGGGAAAAGGGATGATTCTAGGGCCTGGCACTGACAGGTGGCCCCAGTGAACATTTCAATATTATAATCAATGTTCAGGGGACCCAAAACTATTTTCTGTTATAGAGCCCAACATTTCTGGCAGCACACCAGAGGTGACAATACTGTTTCTGTACTGGGGAGATAATACTGTTTAGCCGAACAGTTTCTATAACTATATGTGAAAGACAATAAAGCTTCATAATCTTTCATTTTCATTTATATACAAACCCACAATTAGGGCTGATTTGGGAAAAACAATGAAATATTACCAAATAAAAGCAAAAAAGTCTGTTGCAGTCGGCCACTTCCAGACTTCTGCCTGGTCCCCCTGCGATATCAGAAACTGAGTTTTGATGATATCAAAAAGGGCAAATTGCAAAGTATGAAATTGCATACTTGCCTGCAATGCAACTACAGCACTGAAATGCACTACAGCACTGCAATGCAACTACAGCACTGAAAAGCACTACGGCACTGAAATGCACTACAGCACTGAAATGCACTACAGCACTGAAATGCACTACAGCACTGCAATGCAACTACAGCACTGAAATGCACTACAGCACTGAAATGCACTACAGCACTGAAATGCACTACAGCACTGAAAAGAAAACACACAAAGTAATGGGAGCCATACCATCAGCTTTGACAGCCAGGCGTGGAACTGATATCAGATCAGGAGTCAAATTAAACCAGGCGTGGAACTGATATCAGATCAAATTGTCAAATTGAGTCAAATTGAAGCGTTTATTTAAATGATGGTTGCAATTGCAGTTCGCTCAGTTTGAAGTAAAATGCATGTCCTTATTAGTCAAGGATAAGCGGCTGTGATTGGTTCCTTGATTTATGGTGATTTGGAGATGAGCTGCAATGCCCTTGTGACCACAGGGACCTGCAGAGCACATTTCAATCTGGCCCCTGTTACACCTGTAAGCTGATGAATGAATGAAATAGGCCTTAAATAGACCTTTACATCAATATCTGGCCAACCACACAGCATTTCTGTGCTTTGGGTTGATGTGAATAAACCTCTTTCATAATAATAACAATAACAATAACAATAACAATAACTACCAAACAACAACAACAATAATAATAATAATAATAATAATAATAATAACAACAACAACAACAATCATCATCATCATCATCATCATCATCATCATCATCATCATCATCATCATCATCGTCAAGGGGATCGGGATGTTATGAAATGGACCTGATCCAGCTAACAATTTTTGGCTCTGGGAAGTTCAGTAGTTCTCTGAACGGCTGTAGGATTTTTTATGGAAGTGCATCTTTTTTGGCTGGAAAGAATTGTGTGCATTGTGGAATGAGAACACGGAATGTGCACAATCACCAGTCAGTTCTGTTCCCTCTACTTTATCAAGGACGTGGAGCAGGCCTACAAATCCCACAGACAGAACACAAATAGACACACATTGTCTTTACACATTAAGGTAACGGCTCTGTAAGTGTCTGTGATTGTTATGCTGAATTGTTAGACGGAACACAACATGACCACAGCGCAACATTCCAGGAACGGTCCCACATGGCCCACAGGAATACCAAAAGGTTGGAGGCTGAGGAGGACTTCTGTAATATATGGAGAAGCTACAGTAGGTTATGGGGGGGGGGGCTGAATGTTAAAGTGACAGAAGGACTTTAAAGTCAAAGGACCAAGAAATCCCAGCTGATTCCTCAGTTCCTCCAAACTCACTTCTTTTACTTTCAGTTTGCTCTGCAGCTCAGTGTACCAGAGTTAGTCTCACCTTGTTTCATTTGCCCGAGATATGGAACCAATCAAAAACACATCAGACAAATGGAAGATGACGACATGATATCCAGATGAAGATCAATCTCGTGAATATGTGCATAAGTCTTTGAGGCTAATGTTCATCGTGGTTTTCTGGGTTAGGCATTTTTATTTTCATTTTTCAGTATTCAGAGCTGTGCAGTTATCTGAAAATAATGCATATTCTAAATAGCAGGAAATTTGATCAAGCAGTGGTATGACCCTTCCATAATTGTGTAACCCTCGGACTACACTGGATATGTCAGGGGAGTGTTAAGTCAAGTCATGTAAAAATTACTTTGAAAAAGTAATTTATTTCAGAATGCTGGCTGTGGAGGAGGCTAATTGTCACAGCAGATACGTATCCAGTGTAGCCTCTTAGTCAGTCTGTCTGGATAAACAGATTCACATAATTATGTAAGAGATACACTTAGACAACTCAACTACAACTCAAACATATCACCTACAAACAAGAAACATAACAAACTCATACAAAAGATTCATGACTGTCATTGAGAACAAATCACTGAAGGTGATACAGGCTTCTTTACTTATTTCCAAAGACTTTAAGTGAACAACCAGGCTGAGTCAGCACCCAGTCCTGTGTAGATGAAGGTGCTGGTCATGTAATATCAGTGTTTCAGTTTACTCATCCGTCTTCATGAAATAGTTTTGGTCCACCAATGTACAATCATGACCATCATGCAACACACACTGGCTGCTAATTAAGCCAAGAGATGGACAGCTTTGTCCTTGGAGATGGACACATTTGCCCATAGCAGAAGCAATCATAGTCCCAATCATACTCAGCTCCTAGCTGTGTCTGACATTCTATAGCGACTGCATGTGATGGTTACTCTCTCTGTTATGGAGAGTTTCTTAGTGCAAAGCGTGAGCAATCACTGATAAAACAAAATGTTGATAAAATCAACCTATATGTGCGTTTGTGTTGTCTCTGCAGAGTAAATCAAAATGTAAGTGGAGCCTTGTGCATTTGATGGGTCTTTCTTCCACCGTGTCAAAACGGTAGTAACAACTAGTGGCCATTAGATGGCCCTCCTAATCCATCACAGTTTGGCTTCGCCTGATGGTACTTAAATACTGTATGTGTTTTCAGTCTGAAAACTTTTAAATTATATGTGTATATGTGTTTGCATTTGCAAGAGTGTGATATTCAAACAGAACAAAACAAATAAGGAAACAAATTACTAAATCAAAAAACGATTAGGCTCATACAGGTGAACTGTGCTAAATACTCACATTCAAAGCCAATAGTATCTCATCTCCTCCTACCTCATATGACTTGGTGTAACCAAACAGATTTGGACAGCATGCCTAACAGATGCACATATTTTCAGTTCATAATTAGCTCCCAAATGCATCCTGCAAAAAAGGCATATAATCTCTCCTTTTGTCGCCCACTTACACAAATTGCATCCAACACTGAAAAGCTGCTTCACCTGTTTGATTTGATGAAAAACAGTTTATTGCAGAAGTCAAATGATAAACTGTGTCAAACGTTTGCAAAGTTATGTAAAATATTTGGAAAGAAGAAAGAAGAATCAGCAAGCTCTGGCCTATATGATGAGAAAGAGCCAACACACAGAGAGTAGGCTGCCATTACTGTAGCCCCTCAAGACGGGAGCAAAAATAGAAAAACAGCCTTCAAGTTGCCAGCCCTGTTAAAATTCTGTCCCTGGACCAAGAAGCCATTGATTGCTCAGGGCTTCATTGGGGAATTAATATGCATGTATTAACAAGGACATTCTCACTGAGTCAGAGGAAGGGAGAGGCCAGGGTGTTGACCTAGTCAATACTGTATGACAGTGGAGTCCAGATGCCAAATTGCAAAGCTCCTCATCAATAGGACAAGGTCAGAAGTAGAGTGAGCACGTAAAAGACCGATACTCAGCGAAGAGAAAGAGTGTCAGCGAAAGAGAGCGGGCCAAGATAGAGAGACCAGTAGCAGTCTGAAAACGAGTGTTTCTCGTTCTTCTACTCCAGAGACACACTGATGCATGCCGCTCTCATCCGTTACAGTGCTGGGCTGTGACTGCTGGTTGGAAATAAAATAAAAAAATCTGCTTCAATGTTAATATAGTTGCTCGACCTTCAAGGGCACACAGTACAGGTGCTGTAGGTGTACTACAGAATTGTGCGGTGTGTGTATGTAGTGCTGAAGCATAGCATATCTGCTATGAAGACCCAAGGGTGTTTGGCTGTGGCGCATTGAAAAGGCTGCATTGGGCGCCCCTCATGCTGTAATGTGAGGTGTGACATAAGGACTAAGTTCGCTTGTGTTGTCTTAAAGATGAAGTTTGCTTGTAATAAATGACTTTGTCCCTGTACAGGAGATACAAAGCTGCACTGACTGCAGTATGGGTTTGAAGAATCATCTTGAATTGTGGACATTGTTCACAAGAGAAAAAGACCCAGAAGTATAAACAGAAATATTGATCTGATTGTGCAAGATAAGTAGATACAGATAGACTAATAAATAGACAGATAGATAGATAGATCGATCAGTTTTATATATTTTCAAGATACCCAGACACTTTAGATCGATAGATAGAGAGAGAGAGAGAGAGAGAGGTGAGAGAGAGAGAGAGAGGGTGAGAGATAGAGTCTAATGTTAGTGTGCTAATAAACTATCACTCATTTGCTTAATCCAGACTGATTCTCATGTCAAGCAGTGCCAAATGAATCTAGCTGTTCCTTTGGGGTTTCATCTGTCCCAGCCTTTCAAGCTAAGACACTGCTTTTAAAAACTAGGTCTCGTGACACATTTATAAAGGTGTAATAAATGCTATATTAATGCTGTAATAGCTCCAGACTCATCTAGCTGAAACACTGTAAAGCAAACACTATTCCACAGAAGCCGTGAGTTCTTGATCATTAAGTATCTCATTAGGAGAGTTTTAAATCAACATTTTGCCTCGGTCCTGAGAGGCGTGTAGTCATGCACACACACGTTTGGGTGCAGAGGGCTCCGCAGTGCCATTGAGATGAAATATACATGGCCACGCAGCCAGCCAGCCAGCCTGTGTGTGTGTGTGTGTGTGGGTGTGTGTGTGTGTGTGTGTGTGGTGTGTGTGTGTGTGTGCTACCACTCACGCTACTCATTATCAAAGGCAAAATTTACATTCCTGAAAGAGAAACAGAGAGAGGGGAGAGAGAGGGAGGGAGAGAGGAAAGGAGAGAGGGAGAGGGGTGTGGGTAAATGAGAGAGTGAGGAAGAGTGAGAGAGAGAAGGAGAGGGGGGGTGGGAGATAGTGAGAGAGAAGAGTGATAGTGTGTGTGTGTGTCTGTGAGAGAGAGAGAGAGAGAGAGAGAGAGAAAGAGAGAAGGAGAGAGACAGATTGAGGGAGGAGAAAGAGGTATGATAAAAGAAAAAGATAAAAGAGAGGGATGACAAGACAAAGACATAGAGGAGAGAGAGAGACAGAGAGAAACACTGAGTATTGGGGAAGAGAAAGAGGGGGAAAGCGGGAAAGAGGGGAAAGAGAAAGTGGGGAGGGAGAGAAAAAGAGGGGAGGGAGAGAAGACACAGAGAAAGAGGAGGAAAAAAGGCTGAGAGAATCTGTTTTTATAAATTCATGAAAAGTAATGTACTGGCCTATTAGCTGTTTTTTCATTTGTGGTGTAGTGTGTGTGTGTGTGTGTGTCTGTGTCTGTGTGTGTCTGTGTGTGTGTGTGTGTGTGTGTGCATGTCTGTGTGTGTGTGTGTGTGTGTGTGCGTGTGTGTGTGTGTGTGTGTGTGTGTGTGTGTGTGTGTGTGTGTGCGAGTGTTGTCCAGATTGCCCATGGCATCCCACTGAGCTGTGTGCTTCAGTATCACATTATCATTCATGTAAACTCTCTCTCTGCATTGCTGCCTCACAAACACACACACACACACACACACACACACACACACACACACACATACATACACACACACTTAATGCATTTCCACTTGCTATAAGCATCTGCACACTCAGCAAGCCCTGTCTGAAATGACCCATAGTGAGATAGCCACTCTGTGTAATATGAGTCCTATGCATCACTTCCATGCAATACCAGTCAAATTAAAAGTCCTACTGCAAATCCCAGTCGTCACTGATGAGTGTTTGTGAAGAGACATGAGAGTCGTCATGGCTGCTGCTATGCACTGAGTCTGTCTGTCTGTGTGCATGAGTGAGTCAATGTGTCATGTGTGTGTCGCATTGTCTGTCTGCGTGTGTGTGTGTGTGTGTGGGGGGGTGTATTGGCATTGGTTGTGTTTGTGTTTTCATGTTGGAAGGCTGATGACATGGAGTAGTAGTTCTGAGACGTATCCTTTGCTGCATTTTAAGAGCCTCACATGTCATGTCATCGGAGGGCGTGGCCTGCCGTGGCGTGGCATGGGATGGGATGGGATGGGGTGTCGTGGTGTGGCGTGGCGTGGGGTGGGGTGTTGTGGCGTGGCGTGGCGTGGCGTGGCGTGGCGTTGCGTGGGGTGGGGTGTTGTGGCGTGGCGTGGCGTGGCGTGGCGTGGCGTGGCGTGGCGTGGCGTGGCGTGGCGTGGCATGGGATGGGGTGGCGTGGCGTGGCGTGGCGTGGCGTGGCGTGGCGTGGCGTGGCGTGGCGTGGCGTGGCGTGGCGTGGCGTGGCGTGGCGTGGCGTGGCGTGGCATGGGATGGGATGGGATGGGGTGGCGTGGCGTGGCGTGGCGTGGCGTGGCGTGGCGTGCGTGGCGTGGCGTGGCGTGGCGTGGCATGGGATGGGATGGCGTGGGGTGGCGTGGCGTGGCGTGGCGTGGCGTGGCGTGGCGTGGCGTGGCGTGGCGTGGCGTGGCGTGGAGCGGGCAGACCCACACTGCACTGGGACTGTGGCTGTCACAGCAAATAGACAGCTGGCCCAGACTTCTCGTCCGTCAGCCGCCGCCTGGGCCACTCTGCACAGGCCGCTAACTGGGGAATTAGGCCTTGGCCCAGAGATCAATACATTATTTAACAGCCAGCATACAGATGGGGGATGAAAATTAATGAGAGTGCGCCTGCATCTCCCTGCTCTCTCTCTTTTCCTCCTCTCTTTCACTCTCTCCATCCCTCTGTCCCCACTCATGCTCTCTCTCTCTTCCCCTTTCCCTCTTTCTGCCTCCTCCTCATCCCCTCTTTCTGTCATTCTCTATCTCTGCCTCACTCTATCTATCTTTCTCTTTCTACTCCTACCTCTTTCTCTCACTCATTCCATCCCTCCTATCCTTCTTCCTTCATCCCTTTCTCTCTCTTTCTCTTTGCTTTATCTCATTTGTCCCCTCTGTTCCACTATCTACTACTGTCTCTCACTCTTTCTTCCCCTGGATCCATCCCTTCTTCTATCTATCCCTTTTAATCCCCCTCTCTCTCTATCTCTGACCATCACGCTTTCATCACTATGTCTGTCATCCCTTTTTTTTTCTTTTTCAAACTGCCTCTCTCTCTCTCTGATTGCTCCTCTCTCTCTCTCTCTCTCTCCCTCTTTCTCTTTCTCCCCTGCTCTCCCCGTCACTGACCGTCTGTCTTCCATGGTGATTGCTGACAAATCCTGTGGCCAGTGTAAAAACAGGCGGTGGGCCTAAGAGACGCTGGGCCATCTATTATTGATGGGGCCTTAACACCAACCCATGAAAGGACGGCATCCAATTTCATCTCCCTGTCAACGAGCTCAGACCGGCCACCGCTCCGCTCGGGGTAACAAGTCCTGTGATTCAATAAAGACTTCCAAATGGCACATGGGCACCCAACGACCCCCCCCCCAAACACACACACACACACACCACACACACACACGCCCTGCTCTGTGTTCCAGCCAAAGCGTACACCTGTTTGGTGACAGTGTGATCAAGGCTGCTGTCTGCTGAGTGGGGCACACAGATGTGCTGTCTGACCTGACCAACACAGATGTCGCCCAGACAGCACAGAAGCCTGAGGACTGGGAACCACTGACTCGGGGTGACTGGTACAAAACGCATTGGAACAGCTTGTTTCAGTAGTGTGTGTGTGTGTTTGTGTGTGTTTGTGTGTGTGTGCATGCATGAGGTATGAATGTGTGTGTGTGTAGCATTTTGGTCAAGTCAGGTGTGCAGAATGTCTAAAGTTTAAAGAGTATGAGTGTTTTTTTGTGAGTGTGTGTGTGTGTGATGTGTGTTGTGTGTGTGTGTGTGCGTGTGTGTGTCTGTGTGTGTGTGTGTGTGTGTGTGTGTGTGTGTGACGATGATGAGTGTGTGTGTGTGTGTGTGTGTGTGTGTGTGTGTGTCTGTGTGTGTGTGTGTGTGTGTGTGTATGATGATGATGAGTGTGTGTGTGTGTGTGTGTGTGTATGTGTGTGCCTCTCTGGGGAGGAGACCTAGGTTGGCAGCACACTCTGTGTGACCTTGGCAGAGTGTGTTGTGGAGGTCAGTAGTGTAATGGGGCTCCCCCAGGAGCACACAGGCATGAAAGAGTGAAGTGTGTGTGTGTGTGTGTGTGTGTGTGTGTGTGTGTGCTTACAGGGGATTAGAGCGGATTGGGGAGGAGGAGGAGGGGGAGAGAGGGGGAGAGGAGCAGGCCCCAGGCAGCAGCACTGAAGGAGATGCAATCAAAGCAGAGGAGGACAGGAGGAGGAGAGGAGGAGACGAAGAGAGGAGCAGAGGAGATGAGAGGAGAGGAGGCCCCAGGCAGCAGCACTGGAGGAGACACAATGAGAGCAGAGGAGGACGAGAGGAGAGGAGGAGAAGGAGAGGAGAGGTGAGGAGAGGAAGCCCCGGACAGGAGTACTGGAGGAGACGCAATGAGGAGGACAAGAGGAGAGGAGAGGAAGAAAAGAAGAAGTGAGGAGTAGAAGATAAGAGGATGAAACAAAGGAAACACTAAAGAAGAGAAGAGAGAAGAAGGAGAGGAGAGGAGGAGAGAAGAGTAGAGTCTTACGAGTAGTACTGGGGGAGACGCAGGCAGGCAGGAGGAACACAGGAGAAGAGTGGGGGAGAGGCAGGGGCTCAGAGGAGGACAAGGGCCCCTGATGGAACAGATCTGATGAAGAGCCGTCTGCCAATCTGGTCAAACATTGTTGATGCCCAGCAGCCAATCATATCAGACCATCCATTCTAGGCATCTGAAAGGTGAATTAGCTGTAATGGTGTCTGTCTGACTAAGCCACTTCATTTGTCCCCACCTTCCCAAGGGATTCCTTAGAGCGCACGCACACACACACACACACACACACACACACACACTGCACAGACAGCTACTGGAGCAGGAGGAGAACTGTGGTGGATTCAGTGAAAAGTTCTGTTATGATCAAGGGCTGAGTGTGTGTGTGTGTGTGTGTGTGTTGGGGGGTGCTGATGGTGCAGTGGTGATGAAGGAGGTTGATGGTAAGATTTTGTGAAAATTTCCCTAGATGTTTTGCCCTTGTCAGACCTTCCCATTCTACAGCGTCTCCGACACATCGCCTCAAAGACTCCAAAAGTGTGACATGCAAGGGCAGGAACATTTCAGCTTCCGATAAACTCCGAGAGACACAAAACCTCTTGGGACTGCTAACCAGATTGCTAATTCACCTTTTTAAAGACAGGCGGTCTGTTGGCAAATGTTGGCTGAGCATTAGGAGTCCGAGTGCAGAGGCTTGCTGGTGGGTTGCACCATTTTCCTCTCCTGTCAGCAGGCATGAGGAGCGGGACGAGCAGGGCGGCGTCGCAGGCAGATTGTTCTGTGACGGCGCCATCAGTGGAACATGAAAGAGGAGCGTTCTGTACTGGCAATTTCACACGGTGGAGGCAAATTTTGTAAGAAAATAACGATGCTGCCGCAGGATCAATCACCTCTCGCGCTGAGCCTAAATGTGCCCACCTAAATGAGATAAAACAAATGTTTTCCAACCCGCGCACAACACACACACACACACACACACACACACAGCGCAGTGCCACACTCTTGGAAAGGATCAAATTGGTGCAAAGAGGAGGAGGAAAGTTGTCAGAAATAAATATACATACACATGGACACAAACTCAGTCCAGACACCCACGCTCGTATACACACACACACACACACACACACACTCATTTCTAAGAAGTGTAAAGTCACTGTAGATGAAGTAGATGAGTGTGGGTGGCATTTTCTTTTTGCATTCCTTTTTTCCTTTTTCTTGATCAAAACTTGATGTCTGTGAAGTCACATATCAGGAGGGCTGAGAGAAGGTTTGAGGCTCAAATCTACTTTCATAGAGGACGCAGCACAGGCCAGCTAATTAAAATCGAAAGAATTGAATTACAATGCGGCAGGCGAATACAAAAATCCAAGCCATAAGCAGATTTAATAAATACACATTTATACAAGGTGGGTTGAAATGTGAAAAAAAAGGCAGCTTGAAAGATATTCAAATAGATACCCCATCAAAAGGAATATGTAATATCTTCTGCTCATTGGGATGCATAGAAGAGAGCGGTGGGTTTTTCTCCCTCTGCTCTGCTTACATATTTAGAGGGTGGATGACAGCAAAAGCAATGCCTCTCAAGTAATGAGGATGGCCAGTCTGGATAAATATTCACACATTAATAGTGAAAAACTATGATGCAGCACTTTTCCCTAATGAATATAGCTGGCTTTGTGTACCCGACACCCCCCTGCTCCAGACTCAATTACACGCCAGTTTGTGTGAAGTCATTACTTTTTTTTTTTCCACTTCAAAAAATGCACAAATAATGCAGTTTGATAGAAAAACAAGCACCTCTGTTGTAAAAATGAAACCAGAATATTAGAATCGAGTGTCTTCCTAGTGCTCAAACGTTACAAGAGACAACTGGCTTCACACACCTCCTCATTAATGAAGACAAACACGTTTTTTATTTGTGGCCAGTGATGTTCGTGAGCAAGGGCACACACACTCCAAGGCCTGTAAGTAGTATTCACAACACACACAGGTCGGCCTTTTCATTCTGGTCCTCCTCAGCTCCTGTACTGCGGCTCTGCGTTTTAAGCTCAGCAATCAGAAATCAAACACACTTAGGCATCATTAGAATGAGAGCTAGGAGAGGAGAGCCCCAGGAGAACGGCCCCTCGCTAATGAAGGTTAGGCTTTCATGCAAATGAAAAGCTCTTTCACTCCCTTTCTCTAATAGAGACCAGAGGAATTCCACTCAGGAGGGATGCATATCCTTGCAGAGTTCAAATAAGCCAGGTATCCATCTGGTAGCTTGTACATTACACGCTCATATACATACAATTCAAACCCTACTGGTACTGATTTTGATCTTATACTTTACATACAGACATACACGTCTCACCACCAATCACCTTTCACCCCTCTAATCACTGATACATAGCTAGCTAGACAGATAGATAGTTAGATACCCCATAGATTGACACTCAATGACAGAAACACATGAGCGCACACACACTCTCACTCTCTCACACACACACACAGTACATTGCTTATAGGAAATTGAATCTCTCTCTCTCTCTCTAAATATATATATATGTACATACATATATATGATTACCGTACTAGTTCATTAGCTGGGTTCACAACACATCGCCTCAAGCATCCCATAATTCATTGATTAGAGTTTGGGAAGAGCAACTCCTAGTAGCAGCAGTAGTTCAGTAATTACAGGAGTGGCAGAATGTTACACATTCAACACCTGCAGCAGCCTCTGGTGATCAGGTCTGAGCTCGGAGGAGAGCCTAGCATTAGCATGGCCCATGAGGAAGTGTCAACATGCGCTGCTCATGGAGACGAGTCTGCATGGAGACACACACGACCTGGAGTTCACGTGATTCCAGTCCGTGAGCAGACAGGACTCTGGGAAACGTTAGTCCTCCTCTCCAATGTCAGCCTAACCTTCCATGCATTTCTAAGTTGGAAAAGCAGTCCTGAGTCAGCGGAAAATTCCCAACACCCCCACCCTCACCCCACACGCACACACACACACACACACACACACACACACACACACACACACACACACACACACACACACACAATATCATCCACCCCCCTCTGGAGGTCTGGCTTCCCTAGCTCTTGACAGCGGGAGCCGGGTACTGGGATACAGATTACAGGCTAATGGGAGGTGAGTGGCTCTCTCCTCGACTCACGCAGCTCTTTGATTAAAGCCAAAACGGCGATGCAATTTCATTTAAAGCCGGGAGAGACACGTGGCGTACAGTGGCTCCATCGCCAGCCGACGCGGAGTGGCCCATTCCTGCGCTGTTTTGATTTGGGATCTCTCCCTCCCCAAGATTAATTCCTGGCTTCCCTTCCTGCTGCTGTCAGCTCAGGGATTAAAGTCATTTTTTGAAAGAGCAACGTGCTCACAGCGAGAGGGGCCTAGTGTGGAAAACAGATTGAGTTCCACCATTCTTCTGAGAGCTTTAAAGAAAAGGATTAATGCAATGCCCTGACACTATCAAGGCCTGCCAGCGAGAGAGAGAGAGAGAGCGCTAACTGCTAGCTGCTGCACCCACTGAAGTGAGAGAGAGAGAGTGCTAACTGCTAGCTGCTGCACCCACTAAAGTGAGAGAGAGCGAGAGTGCTAACTGCTAGCTGCTGCACCCACTAAAGTGAGAGAGAGAGAGAGTGCTAACTGCTAGCTGCTGCACCCACTAAAGTGGCCCTCTCGCTAACCTTGGGCATAAATAAAACAGCACTAATACACGGCAGCCTATTAAGAGTGGCCAGGAGCAGGGAACCGTGGGCAGCTG
The DNA here is from genome assembly GCA_015244755.2 of Tenualosa ilisha. Classification (NCBI taxonomy): domain Eukaryota; kingdom Metazoa; phylum Chordata; class Actinopteri; order Clupeiformes; family Clupeidae; genus Tenualosa; species Tenualosa ilisha. The sequence goes on along the minus strand of PYXC01001592.1, from coordinate 18,220 downwards.
ACTGCACTGAGGGCACATGCAATGAGGTACTACAGGTCTGAGGCCACAGCCCAGCTTGTTTGACATGAGGAGCCATTACTGTAAGCACATGAGGAAGAGAAGCATGGAACCACCTTGGACAGGAAGGGAAGAGCGAGGGAGGGAAATGGAGCTGGATGTGAGGACAGGACTGGTTTTACTGTGTGTATATGTGTGTGTGTGTGTATGTGTTTGAAGGTCTGTGTGTGTGTGTGTGTGTGTGTGACTTGATGAGAGAGAGAGTGATTCATATGTGTGTGTATGTGTTTGTTGGTCTGTGTGTGTGTGTGTGTGTGTGTGTGTGCCCTGATGGGTGAGAGAGCGAGGGAGCTCTCCTGTCGGGGTGTGGTCAATCATCACAGACTTGGAGCACGTAGCCAGAGATGACTTTCTGACACCCTGAGAGTGGCACAGCTGACATGAGATGCCAGATATGACTTAGAGACCAGACACACAGTACAGACGGGGGCTTGAAGTGTCCTTGAAGCCTCCCATCCAAACCCCTGGCCGTCAGCAGGCTGACAAAAGCACTTAGACACACTCCTCCCCTCAACTCTGTTTTACTCCTTATCATTGCATCCCCTGACTGACTTGAGCCCTGCTACAATACAAAAAGATCATTTCAAACTGAGTCATTAAGTCTAATTTCACACTGAGTCATAGAGCCCAGACTTTCCCACCCGGCGTTGGATTGATCGGCGATCGCTTGCTCACCCCTGGAGGCTTAGTGCTCGACTGATGCCTCATAAGGCTCTGAGGGGGTCAGACAGGGGTCAACACTTCCTTCGGAGAGAGCAGGCCATCCTTAGGCTGGCCGCTGGTGTTTAACAGTATAGTTTTCTTTCTCTTTTTATTTCTTTCTTTCACCTCCCTCCTTTTCTTCACCTCCCTTTATCTACCTCTTCTTTTCTTCTCTTCTTCCCTCTGCTGGTATCTTTTCTTGTTATTAAGACCAGCCGCTGTTGTTTATGGAACAGTCTACTTTTTTTTTTTTGCTTTTTGCTTTTTCTTTCTGTTTCTCTGCTTCATCCTTTTCCTCATTACACCTGTTCTACCTGTTCTTAATTCTTTTCCTCTCTTCTCTGGCTTTCTTCTCTTCATCTCTGTTCAGAGCAGGTGGGTGGAGGGAGCCTTGATGAACCATTAAAGCCTTGTCTCCCCGGAACACCGATGGGGCGGGGCGGGTCCAGGGCCGAGGGGGCGCCCAGGGTGAGACGTTGAACCCCAGGCCAGCCTGGCGCTCACTTTCTCACGCCACCCTCCTGCCTCTGCAGTGGAGCGCTTGCCAGCTGCAACGGCACATTGATTGGCTGATTAAGCACAAATTGATTAGCGGGCACTCATTAGCGCTCACGTTAGCGATGACCTATACCCGTGGAGCCGAACCACACTCCCCCTCAAATGGATTAACAAGCACCACAACTCTGGCTGGGACAGGAAATCAGTGAACACTTGTCAGAAGGGCCCCGATCGATGAATTCCACATCATTAACCCCCTCAGGAGCCGCTTTGCAGCCATGGCCATACAAACACCATTTTCATATTTGCATTTAATTACCAGGACAATCTATCTCCTGGACCTGATGACTTACAGCTCGAGCTTAGTCTCGCTCAGTGCTTAGCGTGTGTGTGTATGTGCCAGTGTATCTGTGTGTGTGTGTTTGTAGGTGCAGGTGCATATATTTACAGAGGTCTTGTGAGCACATGTGCGGCTCTGTATGCATCCATGTTCCTACATATGTGAGTGTAAAAAGTAAGTAAGTATTCTTACTTTATTTCATTATTTATACGATGCATTTCACAGGCTCGCCTTACCAAGGCAAGTGCCAGAAAAGACATGGAGCACACAGAAGTAGCTGCACAAAACAACAATAAAACACAGCAGCTAAAAATAAAGTGCAGTGTAGACACCGAGAGTTCAGCCAAGCAAATGCTAGCTTGAGAAAGTGAGTCTTCAGTTGCCTTATAAAATAGTTTATAGAGCCAGCAGTGCATGACATTTGTGTGTATGTGTTTATGTACTGTGTGTCTTTTATGAAGAAAGCATTTTATTTAAAAGTGTGTGTGTGTGTGTGTGAGAGAGAGAGAGAGAGAGAGGGAGAGAGAAAAGAGCATATAGCTCAGGTGCTCCCAAGTGTGCAAATAGACTTAAATAACAGATTCAATGGTGGGATTGCGTCCAACAAGACTGATACTGTGTTTCTGAAACCTCTTTAAGCTGTAGTCATTGCTAAATGTATGTGTCCATGGATTAAAGACATGTTGACTTGTTTTTCTTTCTCATGCGGCTTAATGGCAAAAAACATTGTCTTGTTACAAAACCATGGCTTGTCTTTTAGAGCATTTAGCGCAGCATGGTTCTGGGTTTATTTCAGTGAAAAACAGAGAAATCAGAGGATGTCTGGAGATCACTCAACCATCTGTTGATGCACAGAGCCAAAGCCAGCGAGAAATGACACTTTAGAGACTGTGAGGGATGGAAACCGCTCCATCGCTAATCACTAGCGTTCCTCCTGTCTCCTGCCACACTAATAAAGCCCTCGCTTTTTCACAGGAGGACTCTGCATTCATTTACTGGCTAAAAAACACCCACCCAGTTATTTATGTGACTGTACTTTGCATCTATGTAAATAATCACAAAAACAAGAATATTTCTGTAGGTAGGCCTATGGCTCCTTACTGCTAGCAAGTGTGTTTCACGCTAATATGCTATGGTTCCCAAGGTTTACCCTCTGACATTGTTTACCTCTGTTCAGTTAGCCTTAATTAATCCACAGCAATAACACAAGCTAGAAAACCTTAGCTGCTTCAGGACTGGATTCATCTTAACACAGAGCTTAATGCGTTCAGATTTAATACTTTCCAGAACCTTAAAAAAAATAAATAAATAAATAAAAAAATAAAATAAAAAGTAAATCGAAATCAGACAAATGTTCCTCTACAATTTGTGATGAAACAAACCTCACATGAAAGTATGTATCCTTGCACTGTTATTTAATTCAAAGCTCATGCGTTTTTAGCTCTTGTCAGGGCAGTGTCAAATAATGTGACATTATTAAACAGATATGAATTATTTATAGTATGGGGTTTGTGCTGAAACGCTCACTCAGTGAAATCAAATATGGACAAGAAATGATACCATTCGTTGCAGATTTGGGACACGATAATGTGTCTTATTACAAGCCAAGGCTGTCGGCTCTATAACTTGTCAAAGTTTCACCATCTGTGGTGATAATCTACCGCAGTGCTATTTCTGTTTGTCCGGGAGATGGCGAGAGCTGAATCACCGCCGTTAGCGCGTTTTTGCCGCTAACCCTTGTTGCTTGGCATTTTGCGGATGCCCAAGTGCAATGCCACTGTGCCCATCTGAAGGTTGTCACCCGCCACAGACACGGGCGTCCATTAATAGAGAACACTTTGACATGCTGCAAATGTTCAGAGGATGCTCTCAGACAGGCAGACTAGCCTCTCACTCGACCACTTCTAATGCACCCATAGTGGTTTACAACAGTCCAGAGGCGGCTATTATAAAAACACAAGGTAAGCTCTGCCTCCCCTGAAATGACAAAAAGATTGTCAATAACATAAACCAACTGATTACAACTATAGGCTACTTATGAAAACTATAAACTCTTAATCTGTATCAATATTGTCAGATAAAATGTTCGGCAAGATCGTAATTTATTTATCCCAGGTCAAAACCTAACGTGATTTCAATGTTGAAATCATGTGGCTGCACTGCCTGTTGAAGCCCATTGAAAGACAGCGTCCTTGGATCTCTGACTGCAGTGCTTTTTCAGTCTCGCAAAAGAAAAGAGGCTTTTATTGGACAACAAACGTCCAAACGTCCAAAAAGCGTAATTTCCAGGGAAACTCATCTTCCCTAGGGGTTAATTGGCAGTGGGCTGGCACTAGGCTGGCAAGGGCACTGAATTTCTCAATGTTGATTGGAGGAGCTGTCAAAGTGGCTGGACTTCTTTTTGACCGAATGAAAAGTTGTATGTTGATAGAGAAGTCTTGGCGAAGTGAAGACGAAATGTAGGCAAGCTACAGCTGTTCATTTATAGCTTACTATCACTATTTGCTAACTGGAAGTATAACTAGTCTGTGAGTCTTTTGCTTCTGTTACTTTTCAGTAGATGCAAACGGGGAATTCTAGCCAGCAAGCTCTGAAAATAGCTATGACAATGCAAACATATTTGAAACTATATTATTTTCCTATATAATTTCCGAAGGCATTTGATGATCTTCCTTATGACGAGAAACTCTAGATAGTGAGGCAAATGCCCCAAATTCAACTCAGTTCAAGTCACGGAGAAAAAACAACTTGTCTGAGGCACGTAATAGCAGCTATATGATAATTGGCTAATGCATTTGCACTTGATTTGAACATTTTACGGGCTGACTGAAAGTTCAGTGAACGATCTAAATGTAATAGACCTGTTGCTTCTTTGGTGTTCTGGTAGTCAACAGGACATAGTAGGCTAATATACAGATCTCATTATGGACAACATTTTATGTCAGCTTCCCTCACTTCAGTCAGCAATAGCCACCACTGCAGCAGTCTCTGTTCACCATGTTGATAAGTGTGCTGGGGTGACAGGAGAAGAGAGGAGAGAGGGGGACTGTGGGGACCTCGTGTTTTCTAGCAGAGAGAGGCTGGGACATAGTGCAGGGTGACCAGACGTCCCTATTTTTTCCAACGGCAGTCCCTGTTTTTGGCAGCCTGTCTCCAGTGAAACATGCGAAAAATCTGCTCTCTCTCTCTCTGGATTTTTTAAATGATATTAAGTGCAGAACTGAAAAATCCCTCACGAAAATCAGGAAAATGTCCCTGGTTTTCATCTCAGAGATCTGTTGGCCTTGTAGCGGTTCTCTCAGGTACAAGCACTCATGTTGTCATCACATGGCGAATGCGTTGGCGCTGGCGTTTGCGGATCTGAGGGCGTGAGCGACTCGTCGGCGAACAGATGGAATGTGGATGTGGCCCCCACTTCTGAGGACGGTACTGATGTAAGCACCTCCCACATACGCCCGGGGCTGTGCATGTCTATGGAGTGCATCCAGATCGCTCCTGGCAACGGGAGGAGCCTATCACTACCATCTGTCTCCCAGGACAGCGACCTCTCAGCGCTGAGAGCAGGCTTCCTCCGACGCCCGCCCCCTTCCCCCTTTGCCCCCCCAATAACCCCCTCCCACTCCCAGTGCCACTTTGACATGCAAACCCCCCCCCCCTCCCCCCCAACTGCTCCCTCACACCTCCCCTGCTTCTTCCTGCCCACACATGGTGTGTGTGTGTATGTGTGTGTGTGTGTCTTAGGGAGGGGGGTCAGAAATAAGCCCCTAGTTAAATTCACCGCCATTTCCTGAGGCTTCACTGGACGTGACCTAGTGAAGGTGGGTGTGGGTGGGGGTGGGGAGCGGCTTTTGTTGACTCCCGTCTGTCTCCTTGAAAAAGTTTCCAAGCTTCCTCTAGAGATGAGCGATCTTTTTTAGGCTCCGTCATGCATTTCAATCTCTTTTAATACCCCCCCAATTCACACCTCTACCCAAGAGCTATGCTATGTCTCAGTACCATCAATAATTCATCACACGGCTTTGCAGCATTGCATACATTCAGAACATTCAGCATCTGAGAGAAATCAACAAAATATTACTGTAGGTAAACTACAGCATGTCTCAGCAGGGCAGGTGTGTAGACAGCAAGTGTTTCACGGTTGGTTAGAAATAGTAGCATTAAGGACGGTGACAATAGTAACACTAAATTCAAAGGTGTAGCCTAAACAATGCTGCTGATCTGTCAACAGAGTTATGGAAAAACATGTGCTGTGAATAAAGTGTGTGTGTAATTCAGACCAGCCAAACAAACAAACAATCATAGTAACTACACAAAAATATACAAACAAACAAACCAAGACGTAACAAACAGTATGATAAATTAGAAAAACAAATAGTGTCTAAGGACTCAGATAATAGCAAGTATCTATTTTTACAATTATGAATTATTTTTATAATGAACTTATGACAATAAAAGCACTCTCTGTAATAGTGAAAGAAACAAAAGCCTGGAAAAGATTACAAAAGTGGGAAAGTAGTCAGAGGGAGAGAGAGAGAGCGAGAGAGAGAATTTGACCTGGGAAGGTCGGGGGCCAAGGCCAGAGATATTTCTGGAAAAGATGACCTTGCGACTTGAGAGGTCGTCCTGTGTTGCAGCGCTGCCGGAACACAAGGTGCTGCCAGTGGCACGGTCAGTGTTGCGGTTCCCAGGGAGTAGAACTGCAGGAACATCAGCGGAACGTTTGCCCTCACAGCGTCCCTTCATCGCAGTGGTTAGAGCTGTGAGATGGCTGCCATTTTCAGTCAGAAAAACAGGTCAGATTATGGGACACAGACGTTTCACTCCTGGTCTACCTTACACAGACACCAGTAGTTAGATAGACATACAGACAGACAGATAGACAGACAGACAAATACATAGACAGACAGACAGATAGACAGACATTCAGACAGACAGACAGACGAATAGACAGATACTCACTGTCGATCTGTGGACCCTTGACTGAATTATGTAGATGTTGAAGTCAATCGATTTCAACCTTTAGAGTATCTTGCTGTATAATTTATGGTTCAGCAATAATTGAATGTATAACAAGCTGAGGCAGCCGTGGTCTACTGGTTAGGGCTTCAGGCTCGGAACCGACCAGTGGACCACAGCTGAAGTGCCCTTGAGCAAGGCACCTAACACCTCACTCCAATGCCCTGGGTTAGTGTGTGCTTCACCTCACTGTGTTTCACTAATTGATTGGAACAAATGCAGAGACCAAATTACTTGTGTGTGTAAATATTGGCCAATAATAATAAATAGTGTATGTGCAAAGGGCCAGTACATACTTTAAAACATCACAAGACTGTTTTGTTGTAGTATAATGGGATGAAAATGTTTTGAACTAAATTTTGCATTTGTTTGGGTGTGGACAGATCAACCATTTATTTTTGACTTCATGTGAAACCTTAATATGCAATAACATATTAATAACATACTGATTTTACACTGATACAGCTGGTAATAGCTTAATAATAAATGCCAGGTAGATTACTAAATAGTCTCTTGAAAAGCCCGGTGAGCTTCATCACACACACCAGTGGCTTCATGAGGGTGCGTGTTTACAGCTTTAAATCTGTTGAAGGTTCTGTATATTTTTGGGATGTAGATTTTCTGTTTTCTGTTACCCTTTATGATCATAGGGGAACATTTGGCTGCACAGTAAATGAGCAATAGCAGTTTCACAGAAACAGACACACTCACACACACACACACACAGACAAGACTATGTACAATCCATGATTGGCAACCATGTGTGTGGGATTTCTGTGTGTGCGCGCATGTATGTGTGTGCGTGTGTGTGTATATGTGTTGTGTGTGTGTGTGTGTGTATGTGTTGTGTGTGTGTGTAGCAGTCTTTTGTAGTGGAAGGGCATCCAGCAGCATGAAGCCATCTGACTGCCTCCTGATTCTATATCAGGCTTGGCTGAGCCTGAACTTAACCCAATTAGTTTAGTCTAGCTTAACGTGAGTGGGGTTCAGTTTAGTCTATTTTTATGTGTGTAGGGTTTGGTTACATCTAGCCTAGTCTAATGTGAGTGGGGTTAAGTTACATCTAGTCTAGTTTAATGTGAGTGGGGTTTAGTCTAGTTTAGTCTAATTTAATGTGAGTGGGGTTTAGTCTAGTCTAGTTTAATGTGAGTGGGGTTTAGTCTAGTTTAGTCTAATTTAATGTGAGTGGGGTTTAGTCTAGTCTAGTTTAATGTGAGTGGGGTTTAGTTTATCGGTTGGACAGGAACAGAAGAGGACTTGGGGGTAGAACATGACTAGACAGAGATGGGGGAAGAGCATGGTGTGGTGGAGTGGGATTGGACAAGAGCTGGCGGGAGAACCAGTGTGAACCAGTGTGATTGGACAAGAGCTGGCGGGAGAACCAGTGTGAACCAGTGTGATTGGACAGGAGCTGGCGGGAGAACCAGTGTGAACCAGTGTGATTGGACAGGAGCTGGCGGGAGAACCAGTGTGAACCAGTGTGATTGGACAAGAGCTGGCGGGAGAACCAGTGTGAACCAGTGTGATTGGACAAGAGCTGGCGGGAGAACCAGTGTGAACCAGTGTGATTGGACGAGAGCTAGAGGAGAACCAGTGTGAACCAGTGTGATTGGACAGGAGCTGGCGGGAGAACCAGTGTGAACCAGTGTGATTGGACAAGAGCTGGCGGGAGAACCAGTGTGAACCAGTGTGAACCAGTGTGATTGGACAGGAGCTAGAGGAGAACCAGTGTGAACCAGTGTGATTGGACAGGAGCTGGCGGGAGAACCAGTGTGAACCAGTGTGATTGGATAGGAGCTGGAGGAGAACCAGTGTGATTGGACAGGAGCTAGAGGAGCATGAGGGAGCCACTAGACTACAGATGGGCCTCCCAGCAGAGAGGGACAGAGGGCACGAGATGCCCACTGCGGTGCCCACTGAGATGCCCACTAGACTACAGATGGGCCTCCCAGCAGAGAGGGACAGAGGGCACGAGATGCCCACTGCGGTGCCCACTGAGATGCCCACTAGACTACAGATGGGCCTCCCAGCAGAGAGGGACAGAGGGCACGAGATGCCCACTGCGGCGCCCACTGAGATGCCCACTAGACTACAGATGGGCCTCCCAGCAGAGAGGGACAGAGGGCACGAGATGCCCACTGCGGTGCCCACTGAGATGCCCACTAGACTACAGATGGGCCTCCCAGCAGAGAGGGACAGAGGGCACGAGATGCCCACTGCGGAGCCCACTGAGATGCCCACTAGTGCTTGAACTCCTCCTGCTGGAGGACTGAGACCCCAGTGGCACTCTCTATGTATCACACACACACACACACACACACACACACACACACACACACACACACACACACACATAACAAACACACATACACCACAAACACACACACACACACACACACACGCATCACAAACATACACCACAAACACACACATACATACACACACCATAAACACACACACACACGCACCACAAACACACACACGCACCACAAACACACACACCACACACACCCACCCACATGCACCACACACACACACACACACACACATACACATACACACACACACACCACAAACACACACACACGGCACATACACACACACACACCAATGTTATTCATTTAAGAAGATATTGCAGAATTGAACCCGCCAGGGGTCGTGTCTGTCAAAGACTATCACCAGTTAACAGTTATCCAGAGAAGGGATAAATGCTGGTGCAGTTAGCAGAGCCAGGCTTGTTAACTCCAGTATTCCTTCTTGTTAGTTTGGGCTGAAGCAGCAGCCATGGTGGGATTTGACTCATTTAAGACTCCCCTGGTGTTTCAAAGGCTGCAAAGAGAGAAACAGGGTTGCAGAAAAACCTTTTGATTTCTCTTCATGCCAGCGAGCTCCTTCTGTCTGTCGGTTACACTGTCTGATAATGAGGTAGGGCGCTATAATGTGATCATCACAGAGAAAAAACAAGCATCTGGAAGCATCTGTTTGTTACTGTGGCTTTACATTGTACCAAATTAGCTCATTGATCATGTTCGTGTTTATGTTTACATATATATATATATATATAGTCCTAAGCGACTATGTTTCATCATCAATAACTAGCAAAGCCAGAAGCATTAAGAATGCTGCTACCAGTTTTAGCAACCACAGTATCTGCATTTATATTTAAGCATTCAGCAGACGCTTTTATTCAAAGCCACTTCCATTTGTCACTTACATCAGGGTCAGTCTCCCCCAGAGCAACTTAAGGTTAAGTACTCTGCTCAAGCCAGGATTCAAACCCACAACTTCTAGGCTACTAGTATGCTAGGATAACCGCTACGCTACCACCACCCAGTATATCAATAATGACAATAAAGTTCAACATCAACACAATACAACATCACAATAATGCAATTAGTGAAGGCCCACCATGTTTAGTACTATGGGCACTAATTAGCAAACATAACAAACACATCCAGACTATATTGAGTGGTTGATAGGCTAATTTGGAAAATGTCACATGGTGCTCTTACACCCCTTTTACATCAGCGCACTTCCAGTGCTGGTCCAGGGGCAGTGCCAAATCCCAAACCAGCTCTTAGGTTTTCCACACAAATAAACCTGTGTGTGTGTTTGTGTGTGTGTGTGTATGTGTTTGTATGTGTGTGTGTGTGTGCTTGTGTGTGTGTGTGTGTGTGTGTGTTTGTGTGTGTGTGTTTGTATGTGTGTGTGTGTGTGTGTATGTGTTTTTGTGTGTGTGTGTGTGTGTGTGTGCTCTCGCTCTGGAAAACAGGTTCCCACTCAGCACCAACTAACCGCTGGTCCAGAAACAAAAACAAGCGACGTCTTGAGTGTAGATAGTTTGCTGACAGACACCTTCCAGATCGCAGCACACACATTCTTGGCTTACAATAACATATTTACATTGTACAGATGAAACTTCCTGCTACCTTTGTAAAAGCAACTGGGAGAAGAGGCCAAAGTAAATGTATCTTTGACAACTATGGAGCTTAAGCCACCGTTACTTTTTGTTAGCTACATACAATAGATTAGCAGTAGTCCACTGTGACGTTGCCAGGACAACAGAAGGGTGTGCAGAGACAATGGTGTACCCCTACCTCAGGCTGGGGAAAACCAGGCTGGTTCTTGGATAACAGGCAAGTAGAACCAGCCCAGAACCAGCGCCTGGTTCATGGTGGTGGAAAACGGATATCATTGGGCCTGACTTGGCAGTCTGTGTTGGAAAGACACTGGGTATCGCCACTACTTCAGGGATGAACACTGGACTCTCTGCTCTGAGAGACCCGGGGGAGAGAGGAATATTTGACACACAATGTGTGTGTGTGTGTATGTGTGTGTGTGCACATGAGCTTGTGGGTTTGTATGTACGAGTGAATTTAAGTTTGGCCATCCCCTCTCTTCCTGGATCTGCGTTCACACACCTACACCAGCCCAGGGAGAACCACGGTGTGTGTGTGTGTGTGTGTGTGTGTGTGTGAGCTATCCTCAGCCGTCTTTTTAAGTGTGTGTCTGTGTGTGTGTGCATGTGTGCCTGCACCTTGTTATCAATCATTAGCATGGGTCGCTAGCAGTAATTAGGTGTGTGTGTGTGTGTGTGTGTGTAGGAGGTGAGAGTGGGGGTGACTAGAAGAGGATAATGAGGACACGGTCGAGGAAGAGGTGGAAGGATGTCACTGCAGGGGGTGTGTGGTTCACACACACACATACACACACAATAATAAGGGTCTGCAAAAGCACAAATGCCACAAACAAATGAAGGAGAACAAAGTGGCGACTGATGGAAGAAAAAGACACACACACACACAGAAGGAGGAAGGAGAGCAAAGAGGCAGTAGGTGGGGGTAAAAGACCTTCAGACAAAGTCAGGAGCTCACGGGCACTTTTAATTGAATCGGCAGGCAACATGTGCTGCAGTTTAGCTCTAACAGGGTGTCTGGAAGTATGCCCCTGTGTGTGTGTGTGTGTGTGTGTGTGTGAGAGAGAGAGACAGAGAGAGAGAGAGACAGAGCTTTGTTCACTGGTATGGTAGGAAGGTTCCACCGGTCACTTATTACAAACAGCCCCACACACTGCTGCCGTCTGCCAGCAGGCTGGGTGGAAGATCACAGGAGTCCCACAGTCAGGGAGCACAAAGCAGCGGCACAGAGAGGAGGCGACACGCCCCTAGTTACCGGACAAGCTAACGCGCAGCCCCTACGCCCCACAAAGTGCAAAGCAAGGCCATCGGGGGGTAGCAGGTAAAAAACAAGTGAAAGTGGGCTACAGCATGTATCTCCTGATAAACAGGACATCAGGAGTGTGTCCCATGGTATTAAGTGGTCCCTGGTGTGTTGATAAATAGCCGTGTTGTAAGTGTGGTGTAATTAGCTTGTGTGGATATGGTGGGAAACAGACACCAGCGAAGCCCCTAACATTCCCTGGCTCCTAACTTTCGCTGGTAACATTTGTTGTTATCAGAAGCTGGCTAAACTCCACTTTCAGAACTGAGAGAGGTGCTTAAAACTGCTTGCTTAAGGTGCAGTATTCTGTCCATCTTAACTACGGTAGGCTTAAATGGGCTGCTGATGCCTTAGTGTCTCACAACGATCATATTTTCCCTCCGCGCTAACGGCACTCCTGTGTTCTGGACATTGATGCTTGAGACTTGGCCCCAGGGTGCTACTGCTAATGGAACACTGCAGGGATCCTCATGCTAAAGGCCATCGTTAGCATTAGCTTAAACCAACACGGAGGAAAAGTATGAAAAACAGCACTGACCAGACTAGAATATGAGGAATATTAGTGTTGGAAGAGCACAGGACACAGCTGTAAATTGGTTAAGAACTTCGCTGTGTGTGTGTGTGTGTGTGTGTGTGTTTGTGTGTGTGTGTGTTTGTGATGACGCCTTTGAAGCTGGACACCCAATGCCTGATATTGCCACTTCAGCAGACGAGTCCTTGCCTGGGGTCCTCTCGGTGTGTGTGTGTGAGTGTGTGTGTGTGTGTGTGTGTGAAATGACAACTCTCACGGTAACACAAGCACTTGAATACACTTGTGTGTGTGATCAGAGACCTGCCATCATTTTCAATCTACTAGATCAGAGAAATAAATGAAAACACACACACAGACACAGCACAGACACACACACAGACACAGCTCAGACACAGACACACACACACACACAAGCATTCACCTGACAGCAGCAGTGATGACATAAAGATGACTGAGACTTTCAGTCATGAAATTATTCAGGAAAAAAACACAACCCCTCTATTTGAGATAACCTTAACAGCACATTAGGAACACCTAGGAACAGCTCTCTCTCTCTCTCTCTCTCTCTCTCTTCTGTCTCTTTCTCTCTCTTTATTTAATATAACCTTAACAGCACATTAGGAACACCTAGGAACAGCTCTCTCTCTCTCTCTTCTCTGTCTCTTTCTCTCTCTTTATTTAATATAACATTAACTGCACATTAGAAACATGCCCCCTCCCCCAGTCTCTCTCTATTTAATATAACCTTAACTGTCATTACTATGTAAATGCAGCTTGATGTGAAGGAAGTTTTGAAAAGTTCTCATAAAAAAACTTTCTGTGGCAGTAGAGCAAACTGGGGCAGGTAAACAGTGTAAATAATTTATTTGTGTGATTTCTCAGGTCGCCCCCCCGCCCCATGCACACACACACACGCACACACACACACACACACACACACACACACACACACACACAGCACTAGGTGGCTTGCCCAGCTTACACACCTTGAAGCATTTATCATTGCAGTGAGGGCCAGCTGTACCCAAAGCCTCTCTGAGCAGGACCACAGGAGAGGACACACACACACACATACACACACAGGGCCAGGGTTATTGCGTCCCTTCAGAAAGTGTGTGTATGTGTAGATAATGTGTCCCCTTTAGAAAGTGTATGTGCTGTTTCTGCATTTCCTTTTGAAAGTGAACGTGCAGTTATTGCATGTCCTTAGCAAGTAAGTGTGTCTGTGTGTTTGTGTAGTAACTGTGTCCCCTTACAAGTTGTGTGTGTGCGTTTAGTTTCTCTGTGTCCCAGAAGGTGTGTGTGTGTGTCTGTGTGTTTGTGTGTGTGTGTGTGTACTTTCTGTGTCCCTTCAGAAGTTATCCATATGTGCTTCTGTGTGAAGTTAGGCTAGATGTCCCTTCAGAAAGTGTGTGTGTGTGGTTATTGTATGTTTCAGAGGATGTACAGGTTTCTGTGTCCCCTCAGAAGTGTTTGTGTGTGTGTGTGTGTGTGTGTGACTGTCTAGTGTGAAGTGCTTAACACTTAAAGAGCTCAATGTGAATATTCTGAGCCTCGACCATAATGGTCTAAATTTCACAAATGCACTTTGACCTCGAGGCATCTGACCACTGGTCCACTCCTTTCCCACACACACACACGCACACACACACACATTAACACACACACACACACACACACTCCAGTCTCAGCGAGTGTATGGAGCTGATCTGATCTGAGAGGAGAGGAGAGGAGAGGGGAGGGGAGGGGAGAGGTGTTTGTGCGTTTCTCTTGAGCTCTGTAGCTATTAAGTAAAACTTGGAGCGGAGTGGGACAGACTGGAGCGGAGTGGGACAGACTGCAGAGGGTTTAACCATTCAGGGGAGGTCAAAAGGAAGGCCCATTTCTGCCTGCTAATTACCTCAGTGAGTGTTGAGCTGGGCTAGTGCAGAGCCTGGACTCCCACTGAGTCTGTGTGTGGAGAAGGGACACTGGGGACTCACAAGGTCTTTAACTAGTCCACAACACACACACACAAACTGTTCACGCTATCACAGGCCACTCAAAATGGCAGGTGTGAGCAGAGTGAAGTACATCTGTGATGACACTGAACCCCAACACAACTATGAATATTAAATGTCGTTTTCCAAAATGGAAATTCAGGAGAAGCATGAAGAAATTTGCCACGCCCCCTCTCAGTCATACAGGTAACTTGTTCACTGCTCACCTGTCGGAGACTCAGCTTGTCTCCTCCCACTCACAACGTACCACTTCCCCATTCGCCTCCAGTTAGAGGCCTGCAACAGGACGGGACGCCCGTGGGACCACTTCCCCATTCACCTCCAGTTAGAGGCCTGCAACAGGACGGGACACCCGTGGGACCTGCAGGACAACATTGGAGAGTTTCTTGCGGGTGCGGGCAGAAATGGAGAGGTAAATGGACTGCATTTATATAGCGCTTTTCTACTCCTACGAGTACTCAAAGCGCTTTACAGAGTATGCCTCACATTCACCCACTCACACACATGCACTCACACACCAGTGGCAGAGGCTGCCATGCAAGGTGCCAACCTGCCACCGGGAGCAATTTGGGGTTCAGTATCTTGCTCAAGGACACTTCGATGGGGTCAGGCAGAGAGGAGCTCGAACATGCAACCCTTCGGTTGCCGAACAGCACCCCTACCACCTGCGCCACCACCGCCCGCCACACACCACACACCACACAAGAGGTGTGTTCGCGGGAGCGGGACAAAGACATTGTTCTCTGCACTCCTGCAAAGTATACATTTGCATTTAATGCATTTTACAAAAAGATTAAAAGAATCAAATGTTGTGTTTTTATGTGGGGAACAACGCATGTAGTGGACCACCTAACCTGCAGATGTTTGCGTTGCGCGGGCTGATAGCGCATGTGGATACATTGTCCCCAGGTAACAGCAGCTGCATTTTTGGTTACCTCATCAAAATGACAGGCTAAACGTTGAAATACTTGTGGATTACTTTGTGATAAAGTCATTTTATTTTTTTCCTTTTAAAAATGCTCTTTTCAGTTTGTACCAGAAGCCAGCAATCAGTTTTGCCAAATTGTTTTCTAACCATTTAGGTTATGCGTGAGTCTACATACGTCATGCTCTAAACAGGTTTTGAGAAACAATAAAAATTGCATATTAGAAACAAATTGTTGTTCCAGTTTGTTTCACTAGTTTCTATTTTCTTCTTGTGCCATCAGTTCATGCATTGTGAGGGAATCTCTGGAACGCCGGCAGAATGGAAGTGCAAAGAGTGACTGACTGAGGCTGGAATAAATGTGGGATTCAGCGGGCGGGAGCAGGACAAACCGTAACAGATGCGGGCGGGAGCGGGACAAACCATAACAGATGCGGGCGGGAGCGGGACAAACCATTACAGATGCGGGCGGGAGCGGGACAAACCATAAGAGATGCGGGCGGGAGCGGGACAAACCATAAGAGATGCGGGCGGGAGCGGGACAAACCATAAGAGATGCGGGCGGGAGCGGGACAAACCATAACAGATGCGGGCGGGAGCGGGACAGACCATAACAGATGCGGGCGGGAGCGGGACAAACCATAACAGATGCGGGCGGGAGCGGGACAAACCATAACAGATGCGGGCGGGAGCAGGCCGAAATATTATTTATTTCTGCAGGTGCGGTTGGGCGAGGGACAGAAACTTGCGGGAGCGGGACGCAAATCAGTCCTGCACAGACCTCTGCCTCCAGTATCCATCATTCACATGAATCCAGTATCCATCATTCACATGAATCTCTCGTTGGCATGGAGGCTCTTTAGGTCTATAAGTCATTTGTCCATCCTTTGCTCCATTCACTCGAAATCCAAGAGTTTCCACACGAGCGCTTGAGTTGATTTCACCAAATCCATGCCAGAGTCCTGTGGATCAAGAGAGGCCTGGCGGGACCACACCTACTCGCATCCTACACACGCAGTCTACTTCCTCAAAGTTCAGATCGCGAACTAGTGAAATAGTATACACATAAATGCATACACACACACACACACAAATATGTCCTCCTTTTCACTCATCTGCACACACATGCACACACACTAGGAGCCGGGAGGACATTAGGAACACACACACAAACACACCACACGCAATCTAGTCTATGGGATCTATAAGGGATCTAGTCTATGGGATCTATAAGGGATCTGGTCTATGGGATCTATAAGGGTGCTCTTAGGGGGCATCAGCTGCTCATGCTGAGCATTAGAGTGTTTTATTGAAGTCGTAATGGAGTCAGCCTTTTACCCCCAACACACACACACACACACATACACACCTAATGCAGTACACTCCTCTATCCCCGCGTGTCTGTGTGTGTGTGTGTTGCATCTCTCCCTCCCTCAGCACTGTCCAGACTGTACTTCACAACGCCTCAGACGAACAGTGGCTATGAGGTGTGTGTGTGTTGTGTGTGTGTGCTGGATCTCTCTCTCCCTCAGCACTGTCCAGACTGTACTTCACCTCAGTCGGGTAGTGGCTATGACAGGTGCCTGTGTGTGTGTGTGTGTGTCTGTGTGTGTGTGTGTGTGTGTGTGTGTGCTGTATCTCTCTCTCCCTAATTACTGTCGAGACTCTACTTCACAATGCCTCAGATAAGCAGTAGCTATGCGGTGTGTGTGTGTGTGTGTGTGTGTGTGTGTGTGTGTGCTGCATCTATGGCCTCTCCCAGCACTGTCCACACTCTACTTCACAACACCTCAGACAAGCAGTAGCTATGAGGGGTGTGTGTGTATGTGTGTGTGTGTGTGTGTGTGTGTGTGTGTGCTGCATCTCTCCCTCTCACTCAGCACTGTCCAGACGCTACTTCACCTCAGTCGACCAGTGGCTATGGACCTCGCTCTCTCTCTCTCTCTCTCTCTTTCTCTCTCAGAGAACAGAGGACTCTCTCCTGACACACCTGTCTTTCTTCTCCCTTCTCTCTTTTCCTCTGAGATTCTTCCTCTCTTCCTCTCAGAGGCCAGACCACTCCTATCTGACACAGCTGGATCTGTCTCTCTCTTCTCCATCTGTCTCTCTCTCTTCTCCCTCCTCCCTCTCCTTCCCTCTGAGCATCTTCCTCACCACTATACTCACTACACCCTAACATGACACACACACACACACAGCATGACTTGCTAACAGGAAACAGCCCCCCCCCCCCATCCTCTTCAGTGTTTCTCTGCAGTCAGCTGGGTGCCAGGTGCACTCTGAGCCCTGTGTCCCCTGAATGACAATACTGGACTATTGACCTCCTTCACCCCTCCACCACCACGGCATTGAGTGAGGGAGACACGCTGGTCCAAAGGTAGGAATTTAACATTTAGCAAACATTGCACTTATTGACCGGTCACAAGACTGATGCTGTGACACATGCCCGCGCGCACACACACACACACACACACACACACAAATGCATGCACGTACGCACACACGCACGCGCACGCTCTCGCTAGCAACTGCAATACATAAATCTTTATGGTTTTATGGAATCTGTTCTCACTTTCCTTTTATGCGGGAGTGTGGGTTACTGACACAGGAAAAAACAAGACCTGCATATAATACACTGTCAGTGGGTGCAGCAAAATAGCAGGTGGCGCCCTGGATAACCTGCCTGCACTGCACAGGAGCAGGGACAGGTCTCCTAAAAAGGCCCAGCTGATTCAGGCACAGGAGCAGGGACAGGTCTCCTAAAAAGGCCCAGCTGATTCAGGCACAGGAGCAGGGACAGGTCTCCTAAAAAGGCCCAGCTGATTCAGGCACAGGAGCAGGGACAGGTCTCCTAAAAAGGCCCAGCTGATTCAGGCACAGGAGCAGGGACAGGTCTCCTAAAAAGGCCCAGCTGATTCAGGCACAGGAGCA